>JARHVA010006903.1:0-600000 GCA_037957365.1 Torreya grandis | reverse complement strand
AGCTGATACCAACAAGTGGTATCAGAGCTTTTGGTTGGGTTGACTAATAGGTGGTTTCAGATCTGGTAGTGTTTTTTGATTACAGGTCACTCACAGGGGTTTTAGATTGAGTGGGAGTATAGCAATGGCAAAAGAAAGTAAGCTACGAATGGATAAACTGAATAGCATGAATGGTCTGATTGATGGAAAGGAGCAGGTAAAAAGAGATCATTGGTCAATAGAAGATCAGCTTGTGGAAGCATATGTTGCAGGTAATATTGCATAGGATGTTATGGATAAAGTGGAATCTTTATTTGCAGATTCTTTTGCCTCTTTCCATGCAGCCCGAAATAGAGCATCTTTTCATGGGTATGTCTTTGGAGACTTTGGAGAGACTTATTTAGGGGTTGGAGAGCCTTGTCAGATTATTGACGAAGGGGAAGTGAAGCTGAAATTGCAGGTGGATGACACACAGTGGTTGAAGGAAGTCATGCAGGTACCAGTCTTGGAGATGAGTCTAATTTCTTCAAGAAATTTGGGTGATGAGAGATGCACTGTAACTCTCACATTGGATATACTTGAATTAGATGGTGGTAAGAAAGTAGGTATCCTTTATCTATCTACTTATATTGTTGATTCACCTTCTATTGCAGAGATGTGGCTTCATAGGCTTAGTCACATATGTAGAAGGAGAATGCAGGTTTTGAAGCAAAAGTCAGATGTTTTTGACAAGCTAAAGAACTGGAAAGCCTTGGTGTTCATGGAGGGGATGATGGATAGAGATCAGGTGACGAAGCTAAATTATTTTGAGTAGAGTAGGGTTGATTTGATTAGGATTTTGATCCATGGAGAGCTCGTGGATAAAAAGTTATCACTCATAAATGAACACAGGTACTGGCGTCAGTCAGATAGTAACCGATGTCAGCAACAGGAAGACTGATGTCGGTCATGAAGGAACTGATGTCGCCAGGAGGGACACCGGCATCGGCCAGGGAAATGACGTCGGTAGTCAAATTCAGTATAGGGAGCCAACATCGGTCGAAAATAGACTGGGAAATGGCTGAGATCGATCACTGGTATGGATAGTGGGCAGACAACAAGTCTCAAACGCTCATGTCAAGGTTAAAAAGGGTAAGTGAACCTCATATTCATTGTTCACCTTCTTTATATTGCTTTTTTGACAGTCAAGAACCAGGAAGATGGAAGAGGCAATGCAGGTAGAGTCCAGATACAGTGGGAGCTTGGCATGGATGAGGAGTGTGAGTCCTTGGAGAAGAACCAAACAAGTATTTGTTGGTAGATTTGTCAGCTGGAAGTAAGCATTAAGAGACGGAATGGATTCCCAAGTTAAAGAAGAGAGTGGATGGATACATGAGATAGAATGCCAAGGCATATGGTCTTAAAGAAGCTGTAGGACAGTGGTACAGGTTTTGACAGGTGGATGACTAAGCATGGCTTCAGTCAATGTCAGTGTAACTATTGTGGTTTTGTCTTACCAAGTGGATGATGAGTCGCAACATTATCTAGTTCCTATATGTGGGTAATTTGCTAGCAAGTTTTGTACATACAGGTATTTACTGAGCTAAGGGTAAGGTTATTTTAGAGGTGTGTCATGAAGAATTTGAAGACGGTGTTGGCGGGGTTCATGATGCAGGATGCAGAATCAGAAAGCACACCAAGGGCTGGATAGTTCAAGCTTAGCTTGAAACAGGGTTTGAAATCACATGAGGTCTAGTGTAGACCTGAGTTTTCCCAAGCAGTGGGAGTTGTCAGAAAGTATGGAGCCAATTCGAGGAAGAGGTACTGAAGGGCAGTTCAGTGGATTCTTATAGGGATCAGTGGCAGGTTGACATGCTTGCAGGGTCAAGTCATTTTCTACATAGGTTTGTAGATGCAGATTCGGCAAGTTACTTGGATGACAAAGGCATAAAGGTTAGAGCATCACAGGGTGTGGTGGTTAGTCTTCAGGATTGATCTTGAAGAGGGATATAAGCCAAGGTACAATTAGATAGAGTATAGGTACATGTACAATTTCAGTTGTTTATCTCTAAGTGGGAGATTGTTAGATTGTGGAGCTAAAAGCTTCAACTGGTGCAAATAGGGAGGAGGTTGCTGAGTTCCAGGGAGACCAGCGTTGGCAAGATGCAGTGCACAGGGAAACCAATGACGATAAGGTGGACAGGAAGGCAACCGACATCGGCAGGATGTCGGATGACGATGGTCACCTCCAGGCAAACAGGGACCGATGTCAGTCGCCTGTGGCAGTTCCAAAACTGCTTGTTCCATGGACAGTTAGTTCGTTGAACTAAGTGTTTGCATGTAAAGGCTATTTTTGGTCTTGAGTTGCGTGTCTAATTATTGTAATTAGGTTAGTCTAATTATTGTATGCATGAGATCTATATATGGACTCATAGGCTGTAGTGTAAGTTTGCAGCTAGTGAGTAAGAGAGCAATAAGTTCCTTCAGAGAGAAGAGAGTAATGGTGCATTCCTCCTAGTGCCACAGTACCAAAGTGGGTACTGGATTGGAGAATCAGAAGGGTTCTTCGTGTGTGTATGATCTTGGTCAGCATGTGGGTATGACTTTCTATAGGAGATCTACAATGGTGAGTATGATCTAGTTATTTGCAGGTAGCAGTAGAGAGTAGGAGATCTACTTGGAGTACGGTTGTGTACTTGGTGAACTGGCAGCATGTTACTAACTGGTTAGAGAGGTGAACATCAATTCTATATTGGAATTGATTGTTGTGACCAAGAGAGAGAGGGAAGAAGGTCTTGAGGAGTGGCAAACCTTTGAGGTGGAGGAAGAAGTGGCATTTGTATATTCTTCTGAGTGATTATTAATACAATTGTGTATTGTCTCTCAATTCTTGTGTTGTTTCATATTTCTAGTTACTTTATATTTTTAGATAAATTCCGTGATTAGTTTCTAATATGAGAAGTAATCATATGTGCTCTAATTGGTAGAGCAAGATCCCTGACAGAAAAATTAAAATATTTTTCCTAAAAAAACATAAAAAAGGCATGGAGAGTCATTGTGAAATGACTAGATTTTAAAAAGTGACCGTTGGAGTTTGTATGCAACAAATAAAGATAGATTTACATTTATATGTCTTCGTAGATTCAAGATCAAATAAGATAACCAACTAGCATCCATTATAATATTTTTTATACTAGGGCATGACCACATTAGATCCATTAAACCTAACCAAAAGATATATTACCATACAACACCAAAGGAGAGGGTTCCAAATCCTTTAGGAAAATGACACTATGCAATAACCTTATCTAGGTCTAAGTATATAAAATAAAACTAATCTAGTGATCATCAAATATTATGGAACAAATGGGGTTGTTTAAACAAAAATAAACAATCAAGGGATCATTTTAGATAAATGGGGGCCTAGATAACCTAAAATGACATATGAAAAGTAAATAAAACCCTATATTTATATTAAGTTTAAGCATAAATGTAATGTAAACATGGGGTTATACATTAAATTCATATTAATTATACAATATCTATTTATAAAATGAAATAGTAGGAGTTAGAAATACTTACCTTAGGTTAACCTATCAATTCTCAATATCTCCCTTGGCCAATGGTTCTTTTTAAGATGTTGTGGCTTTATAAGGATAATACTATAGAAATCATCTCTAGGCTAGAAGAATCCTACTTTGCACTAAGATTTCCCACAAGACAAGTAATATTATACCCAAGGAAAACCTTAGGAAATTTCTCCTTCAAAAACAAATTTAGAATAATTTCAAACTTTAACAATATGAAAATGAATATTCCTCTCTATTAGATTAAAATGAGCCTTATATTTTTATAAATGGATAAGATTTAACACTTATAAAATTTTAACTGATAAGATTGACCAACTCAATCTAATTAGTTAGAAAAATTTACCATTATAACTTTAACTAAGTTATCTAGGTCAAATTAGTTCATTTATGTGCACTTAATCCTTTATAATAAGATTTACCTAGCCGACTTAGTAGGAAAAGAAGGTGTTTGCCTAGTTAAGGGCTATTTGAAAGGAGAAATGATTAGGTAAATGTGTAAATGGGGTCTATATTAATTTGGGAGTTGGATAATAATTATTTTTAATAGGTTTAAATAATTATATATTTGACCAACAATATTATGAAGTACCAATGTTATGCCCACCCATTTCTCGGTGCATGTCTTAAAAGGTATGCATTCATAGATATCAAAACTTGACAAGTTCTTGCAAGAGAGAAATCATAAATAAATGATAAATTTTAAAATTATTGTGTATACATATTCCCCACTCAAATATCATCATATTCCATGTAGGAGTAAAGTGGGATGTTTCTTTGAGAAATAAAATAACAACACACATTATTGAGCTAAAAAAGTAAAGTAGAAAGTGAAAATTAAATGAAAATAAATAAATTTTTTTTAGAAATAATTGAAAGTGACATATACATACATTGACTTACCTTTATTTATACATGGTTTTATGATGTATTTGTGTTCTATATCATTGTGGGAACATTATTTGATTTATACAATCCCTAAGGATACAAGGCTAAAAAGAAAAAAGAAAAAATCATAGAGAAGTCAAAACACATGAAAACTTTCAAAATTAAATAAGTCACTTGGGAAACAGGTAAGTTGGAATGGTGAATATGTTAGGGCCAAATACAAAGTAAAAATGAGAGTAAATTAGGTAAATAAAAATCCAATGCTAGTAAATGACCAACAAACCCAACAAATGTAACTTAGGTAAGAAAATTAACAATCTAGATCAAATCAAGGATACATGAAATTGAAACAGTGGAACCAACATCAATTTAAGAGAAGGAATAATTTATACACAAAAAAGATGGAAAAATAACATAAATGTAAAAAACATTGATGAAATAGAAGTAACAATCCCTACTCAATCAATAATGGAAAAATTAAAACTAATTTATGAAACAAAACATGATGTCTTATAAAAAGCTAAAAAGTAAAATTAAAATGTCAATCATAACCAAGGGAATTTGAGAAGTGTAAGACCTTGATTAATAAAGTGTCACATAATTATTCAAATATGAAACTTATATTCTAATGATATATGAATAAACAATCATACTCTAAGCATGTCTAAGAGAGATGAAGAATAGGGAGAAGAGAAGTAGGGGAAAGAGTTAGAAATAACTTTTATGCTAAGGGGAATATGAAATGGGTTTTTGTGGAAATAAATGTGGAACCAAGGTGAATAATCTTTATCAAATATAAGACAATCAAATCAAGATGACAAGATAAAAAACATGTTCACATTATGGATTATAGAGAATTCGACTTTTCCACACAAATTTGGGTTAATAAGTGAAGTATAAATATCATCCCATGAAGGCTATATTCATGAAAATTAAAATGGACCTACATTCCCATAACATGTTACCCATTCTTTATAAACCATTACAGATTTGTTGGTATACTACAAAGATTGGTTACTTACATGAGAAAGTAGGTTGGTAATAGAAATATAATTTTGGAAGTATGAGACCTCCTACTCTTATTTAAAGGCCTACCCCACCATAATGGACATTGATTATATTATGAGGTCAACTATGGAGTTTAAAATTCAACTAGGATATCATATTTTTTATTAGATATGGTGAATAAGTAGGTTTTACAGGGCTCTTACAACCACTAGTTTAAATAAAAGTACAATAAGCAAAAAATAGCCAAAGAATGATAATAGTTCAAAAGATAAGGACTTAAATTGAGTATAAACCAACTATAAACCCATAATAAAAAAAATGGACCAATAGCACTTACATACTAAACATTAAAGACCATAAATAGATTAATCACTAGAACTAGAAAACTCCTCAGAGCTTATATTATCCTGACTAGTCTCCTGCTCTTCCTCAGTCTCTAGACTAGATTCCTTCAAAAGAATATTTTTGATTATACCCTTGGAATGATTTGAAGAAGCTTAATATGATATCATAATGGTCTTACCCTATGCAATATATTCTTTAAAAAATTTCACAACTTTCATTTTCTTTTCTATCAGAGTGTCTTTCATATTTATAACTACATCTAGGTCTTTTTTGAGCTTCATCATAGCTAATTTTATCTAATTCTAATCCAAAATGAGTTCTAGCATGTCCATCCCAAATTGTTCCATATTGTCTAAAAAAACCCCAATTCTTCACTATGTTAGCTCAAAGAGTATTCCAAGGATAGGGTAAGGGTCAATTTAGGGGTGGTTAAATCCTTGGTTGGAGTGGAGATGGTTTTACATTTATTCACTAAGTGTAGAGTGGGGGAAATTAGATGGTTTAGGCGAGCATGCAAAAGGATATTGGAGGGGGTGAAGGATCTTGGGATGGGGTAAGCATCCACACTATCTAGAGGCTCAAGGGATTTAGTAGAAGGGTCTTATGCAGAGAGATCTTTAGGAAGGGGAAGGGGTTTGATTGATATGGCTCTCCTTTTTGAACTAATAAGTAAGTCAAAGCATGGTGTATAATTTCATTATTATTAGTCACTTGGTACTCCAGTTTATTACTCTCCAAGGATTTTAACAAGTAAAAAGGAAAATGAATTTTGTATCCTTTAAAATTATTAACAAAAAGGAAGTGGTGTGATAATATAACTAGGAACTTTCCTTCTAAAGTGTGATATTTCATCACTTATAGGTAGATATATGGCCATCTCTTCAAGAGGTTGAATCTAGGAAATCATTTTTTGTCATTTTTCATCTCCTCATTAGTTTTGAAAAAAAATTATATGAGCTTCAACTTACATCTAGAGTCTTTGAATGTTTTTATGATGTTTCATGGCATACCCATCACCTCCCAAATATTTTCCTCTGATACATCAATGTGCAAACCCCTTATTATGACAATTCATTTGTTTCATGCAAGAAGAAAATCGTTCTATATATTTTCATCTTGACTGATAATATGTTACATAAAATAATCCAAACAACCTTTGAAAAGTTTTTTCTAACCTTTCATGTTATTTTTAACATCCAAACATGAAAGTGGTTCCATTCGATCTCTTTCTCCCCACATTCTCAATTGGCTACAAGTAATAATTCTTTTATTCTTAAATTTTGCATTTGAACTTATGGATAAATCAATCAAAGTGATGGTTCTAATGGATTTTAATGAAAAACTGGGGTGGAAACATTTAACTATCCTAATTCACATGATAATAATAAATGCATCATTTAGGGTAGACTAGGCTAACTCAAGGTAATGACTAGATGTAATCATGATTTAGTGTGCTAAGTATTTATGATGGGATATAAATTGGATTATTCTGCATGACTATCTTGTCATTTCTAACATCAAAATTAGAAAGACAATCTACCACAATTTTTTTATCTTTGTACATGTGGGTTATGTTAAATTATTCAAAATATTTTAAAATGTTATGGATTTCATCAATAATGGGTTTAATGGTATGGTATAGGGTGACTTTACCATCAATGGTATGGATAATATTGATGGAGTCACCTCTGATGATGATTTTTGGGATGCATAGGCATGAATCAAGTTGAATGCCTTAAAATGCAACCATAGCCTTGACTACGTGATTGGTTTGGTGACCCAAGGGAGCTAGACAAGTATCAATTACCAAACCATCATGATTTTGAATCACCCCCTGCAATTAGTCCTAGGTTGCTTTTTAAGGCACCATTAAAGTTAATCTTAATACACCCATCAAGAGAACTCAACCATTTGGTGGCATGATGAGCCATCACTGATGATGCTATTATCATATATTAAGACAAATTCTATTAATAAATAACTCAAGATTCAGATAGGGAGCACCTGACTTTATATTTGGGGATAAAAGGTTTCTAATTACATACTATAAAAGAACATAAATTATTTAATCTCAACCCAAGTGTAGAGCTCCTATTCTCAAAAATATGATCATTCCTAGCCTTCCAAATGACCCAAAATAAATAAGGGAGGGCAAGGTTTGATAAGAATGAAAAAGATGGAAGAGACCATAGGGATTTAAACTACTAAATCAAATCTTGAATGGATCCTAGATAGATCCAAGAGACTAAAAATGGATTAATCAACCTGTATAACACTAAGAGGATAAGGGGACATTCTAAAAATATATGATGGATTGACTCTACATAGGTAGAATAGAGTGAGAAAAAATTAGGAATTGTTATTCCCCTCTTGATAATATTATCCATGGCGAGAATTTGGTTCTAAACAACCATCCAAAATAAAAAGTTGATCTTTATGATGAGGTTTTTCATTAAGAGAGATCACCATAAATCTTATTGATTTTCCATATCCAATTCCACTAAATATCTTAATTTCACCGAGTAGTTCCCACTATCTTCAGTGAGCCAAAGAATAGAATCCTTCTTTAAAAAGTGGGGTATGTGAATTTTCTATATTTTTGAATTAAGCTCAAGGAGAGCTTGAGATTCCTCATAAGTGATTTTATATAGATTAAAGAATTTACATTCTAGGGAGCCTTTAGAGTAGTATTAATATTCTTTTACTTTAGTTCCCCATTGAGGTTTAAGTTTGATAGAAAGGTTGGTCTATGTATTTTGAAATTCAAGGGGGATTTGAGATAAACAAGGATCATCCTAGAAATCCTTCGATTGATCATCTCCTATTTGCCACCTATAACCTTTTTTTAGGATGTTCTTTCCGTAAGAGACCACTTTCTACAGGGATGATCCATCTATCATGCCTTCCTCTCATTAGAAGTTATCTTCATTATTACCCTCTTTGTATTTGGCCTTAATGATTTATTTCCATTGTTTATCCTCATTAAAGGATTTCCATACCATTTTGGCAAGAATATCTTTGTTCATATCTCATATTTTTTGAATCCTAAGTCCACCATTTGATTTAGGTAGGGAAGCCTTATCCTAATGAACAAGGAAAAATATGAACCTTTTTTATGTCCCTTTCCATAAGAAATTATGTTGGATCTATTCAATTTTATTTTCAATTTTGTTTTGAATTTTAAAAAGAGACATGACTTATATTAAGATGTTCTAAATGGTGCTCTTAAGTAGCTAGAGATTAATGACTTGAGTAAGGAGTTATCTATTATATCCTATGAGTTTTTTTGGGATTTTGTCCACTAAGGGATTCTAGTATTCATCTTTTAATTTTCCTATAAAAATAAAAATCCCAAAGTGGGTGAAAGGGAGCTTCCCAATTTGGAAGCCAAGCATGTTAGATAGTTTATTTTAAAGTCCTTATTGTGTGTTAATTAAGAAAGTAGATATTTTATTGAAATCAATGCTCTGATTGGGCACTTTTTCATAATCTAAAAGGATCCTTTTAAAATTTTGGGTTTCTTCTATTATGTCTTCTTTGATTAAGAAGGTTTCATCATTAAATTGTTTGTGAGAGATTGGTCGGGTGCCTTGAGTTACCCTAATTCCTTTAATAATACCTATTTTTTGATGGAGTTATCACTCTTCTTAGAGATTTAAGAATAATGATTAAAATTTAAGGGGATAATGTGTCCCCTTGTCTTAGACCTCGGATAGACAAAAAGAAGCCTTTTCAGATTCTATTGACTATGACTTATAATCTAGGAGTAGATATGAAACTCTAAATGATGGTTATAAAGAAGGAATTGAATCTAAATTTCTCTAAGATTTTATCCAGGAATATTGAGGAGACTCTATTGTAAGATTTATTCATATCAAGTTTGATGAACATTCCATGATTGTTATTCGAAAGTGTCTAATGGATTGCCTCATGTATGGTCATTACCCCATCCATGGTTTGCCATCTTGAGATGAATTCTCCTTGATGTTCTTGTATGATTCTATTAAGAATGGGTTGAATTCTTCTGATCAAAGTTACTGAATAAATTTTTTAAGTTGTAGAACATAAGCTTATCATTCTAAAGTCTTTGAGGTTATTTACTCTAGTATTTTTAGGAATAAGAAAAATAAAGATATTGTTGAAGTTTTTATAATATTCCCTTCTCTAAAAGATTCTAAGATAGCAGTGTCCACCTACATGTGAATGATATCCTAGAATTTCCAAAAGAAAATTAGAGGTAATACATCTTGGCCTAGGGCCTTACCTCCTTCTATTGAGAACATAGAATCCTTAATATATTCTACCAAGGGAGGTTTTAAAAGTGCAGTATTATTAGCTTGAGAGAAAAATCTTGGGATGTTGTAAGGAATTTTTCCTCCAGACTATAGAACCACTTTCTTGAGCAAATCCTAGAAGTATTAAATAATCTTGTCATCAATATATTGTAGATTTTTACATTTCCTTCCATCATCCTATATAAGTTCTAGAATCAGATTTTTTTTCTTGTTTTTAGATGCCTACTGATGAATTTTTTTGTTTTTTTATCCCCTTCCTTCATCCAAAGGCATAGAGACTTATATTTACACAAATATTATCTTTAGATTTAAGATTATGATAGGTATTTAGAATATCCTTTTTGATATCATAAGTATATTCATTATTACCATGAAGAGAATAAAATATTTCAAGCTTTTTGTTTTCTTCTTCAATGTGTTTATTTTGACTAAAAATATTACCAAAAACCTACTTATTCCAAACATTCAATTTTTTTTCCAAGTAATTGAGTTTCTTAACCAAGATGAACATGTCAAATCCTGAGAATGTTTCTTACCACTAAGACTTATGTCTTCGTGTAGATTTGGGTGGTTCAACCACATAACTTCAAATCTAAATGGGATATTTTTCATTTTGGGTATAATTTTTCCTTCAAATATAATAGGGTTATGGTCTGAGCTAATTCTAGGAAGGTAATATAAGAATTTGTTATGGTAAAGATCCAAACACAAGGATACTAGTAATTTATCTAGTCTAACCTATATTATATCCTCCCCTATCCTTTGGTTTGTCCATCTAAAAGGATTTCCTTTGAGTTTGACATCCATTATCTTAGATTATGCTATAAAATCTTTGAGATTATCCATCCTATTTTAAAAATTAGTAAGGTCATCTTTCTTTTCCATTGGTGATAAGGGGGAGTTAAAATCCCCTACCAATAGTCATTTCCAATTATTATTGACTTTCCTAAAAGGTAGTAGGTCCTCCAAACTCTTTCTCCTATCCAACCTAGAATTGGGAGCATAAAGGTTATAAATTATCCATTCTTCCTTGGATATTTTGATTTTGAAGAGCATAGCCACATGATATTTACTCTTGATGAGGATTTCCACTTCTAGTTTCAAAAGGTTACATAGGGTGGAAATTCCTCCTGAGGCAACATCCATGCTCATACATAATGCATTTGATTCTTTCCATATTATGTTACTACATTTCTAGAATAATTATTTTTACATTTTCATCTCCTATAAAAGAATAATCATTAGGTTGTTTCTATTTATTAAATTACCAACCAATTTATACTTTTTAGGGTTATTATTTCCCTTACATTCCAAGAAATTAAATTCATTGATTTTGTTTGGTAAAGTGGGTTTTAAGGGGGTTTTAACAACCCTTGTCTATTTCATTTTTAGTTTCCTTCTTCTAGACAACATTCTTTATGTTTATACTAGGTTTTTTTATCCTCCAATATTTGATTTATTCCTACCTCTTTTTTGTTTAGCCTATGTTCAGTTTGCTTGTTCCTCTTTTGTTGGAATGTATAATTATACTTTCTCATTCTTAGCCATGGATACAATGTTATAAATAGGGGAAAAATTATGGATAGGGCCCCCACTGTGAATAATCTCCAATCAGGTGGTGCTTGTTAGTCTTCTAAGAGGTTTTATATCCTCAACATCTAGTTGGTTTAAGGATAACCTTTAAGGTACTTGCAAATTCTTAGATGAATACATTAGACCTTTAGAGTTGAATATGTATAGATCAAATCAAATAGGTTCCTTTTGTTAAGAAAAGATTTAAGAGAGGGACTTTTCAAGGATGTTTCTTTTAAAACTATAGGATCCCCATTCTAATATAAATCTAGTGTAAGGCTCAAAATATTGGGAAAGGCCTAGATGGCAATAGGGTTCCTAGTTAGGAGGGGATTAGGAGACTGAGAGGGGGTATCGAGATGATAAGAGATTGGAGGGATCAGGGTGGGGGGGGTGTTTAGAGAGTGAGGCTAAAGGATTAACTAGGATTTTTCTAGGAGGGGTCTCAGAGAGAGTTAGTTGGGGTGCCAAAATAAGGGATAAAGTAAAGGAAATTGGATGATTAGGGCATTCCTTTGAGGAGTGACTATAGGTATTGTAATCAAAACAAATCATATTATAATTTTCATACATGATTCTTTGGGACCAAATATCATATTTATATTTCAATATAATGTTATGCAGAAGAGGTTTGTCTACTAGAATAAATACCTATAATCTAGTTTCAATCATCCTTTTCCTAGCCATAGTACTGGGTCAATCCTAATCATCTATCTTAGTGCCCTTGAAACACCAAAAATGATCATCAGTTCTTAGTATTCCATGGATAGTTCTAGAAGTGACACCCACATAGGTATATCTTCTAGATTTATGTTGTTCATATTGATTCCTTCTTTCAAACATCTAATTGAAACATTAGTTTTACACATGAACCAAGGTCTTTCCATGAGGACCCTAAATCAATTTTATTAGTTAGTAAAATTGATCATGAATAAGTCCCTTGGTAAATGAACTACCTCAAGCTGACCCTTAGGCTTCCACTGATTATAGTCTTATTTCTTAAGGGAATCAATGTTAGGTCTAGAACCATTTACCTTGCTAAAATGGCATTTTCTAGCTTATTATCTATCGATTCGACTATAGTGTTATGAATATCAACCCAAGTGTCATTTTTTTAAGTTGATGGGGTCAGATGTACATCTAATATGTCCAAACCCATCAGTAATTTTCCCAAGACCTAATCGAACCTAGAAAAAGAGGAAGCTTCCAAAGTTACATTAGAGAGTGGGGTTATTTTATTACTCAAATTATTCTCTCTCATTACTTTTCCCCAAGATGTATCTATTGATTTGGTAAATGTGACCCCTTTTTGATGACAGTCTCAGACCTTTTTGTTGCCACTCTAAATTTTCCTTGGTATGTGTCAATTGACTTGGGACTTGCATCATCTTTATGAGATATTTTTTTAGTCACCTTGCTACCATTTTATTCCATCTATGTACTACCATTAGATGCATGAGGCATCTTCTAGTTTTATCATGTAGTGTTAAATTCAAATTCTATAGTGTCTTCAGCTCTTTTTCTACTCGTCACTTTTTCCTCCATACTCTCCATTCAGGTGCAATGTGCTATTTTGAATTTTGAATGTTTCTTTTTGCCTTTTGATCATTTCCTTTTATTTTAATGATTTGTATTTGTAGTTTTATAACTTTCATATATTCCTCCTACATATGGATTCAAACACCCAAACATGGTTATTAGAAATAACTATCACTATAGAATTCACAACTAGTAGCTATAAAAAAGAGACTAAAGAGCATGGTGTCTAATAATATTTTACTTACATGTTAGATGAGAGTGTTATCTTTAAACCAAAATTAGTGTGCCCATAGTGAGATGAAACAAGGGAGAGGATGAAAGTGAACATGGAATAATTGAGTTACCTCAAACTGTTAAAAATGTATAGTGTGGAAATGTTATAATGATAGGTAATCATGACTCTATATCATAAGAAATAGTGCAAGTGAGGGGAGACATGAAAAATATATTGTTAAAATTGGTACCTCAAAATAATATGACTAAGTTTTAAGAGTATAAAATCATAACTCTCAACCAATTCCTTATTTTTTAGGGAAGACAGTTAACATTTTAGATAAAAACAACTTTAGAAAATGAATATTTGTGAGGAAGGCCTAGTCTTATCCAAGGTTTTGTGATAAAAATCACAAAGGATAAATGGTTAAATATTTATCTCTTAGATGAAACTTAAAGTCATTGAGGTTGTTAGAACAATGCAATCTTGATTTCCCATAATTCGGTGAATGGATTGTGAATGTTTGACATTTGAACTTGAGTGGGTAAAGAAGGATCCCACCTAATTTACTAATAAAAAAGTTTTTACTCAATTTTTTCAAGTGTTTCAAACTTATTTATAGTTATTAATAATTAATGATGATAATTTTCCATTCTCTTCATGATAATTGTTCTCACTTTGACCTGCACCATTGAAGAGGCTTGTTTCAAGGCTTCTTCACCCAATTGACATAATGGGATATCTCTAAGACTATAAGTGACCTATGACTAGAGATAACCTCCATAGATGGTTGGTTCCCTTGATACAACACCTAACACTAACACTAACCTACTCAACTACAAGGGAGAGAGAGAGAGGGGGGCAAAAAGAGAGAGATAAAACATGAAATCAAATGGGGTGATGCATCAAAATTCTTGATCACTATCACTCATTTGTAGTTGCACTGATGAACCATGAGATTGAACTATATATGCATAAATTCTAATCTTGTCCTATCACATAAATATATTATAAATAGGTTACGGATATCAAGGAGTAATAGGAGGGAAATTTTATTCTCCACTTGTAATAAATGGTTTCATAAACATTCACACAAGTTTTAAGCTTCAAACTACACCTGTAACTCCAAAAATTATTCAATTTGGCCTTTATATACCTCAAGAAGCCTTAATTTGGCTTTTGGGGTCTAAAATGAGTTTTATACCTCACCTAAATATCTACATGGGATCATTGGAAAGGTATCAACTAGGAATACCTTTAGGATTTTTAAAATATTAGAAATACCTCATCAAATTCTCAAGCAAATATTCTTTCAAAAGTGCTTGTGTGTTGCCATCAAGGTTGCCTATAGAGGTCTTTTAGTTATATAAGCTTATTTTGCATTATATTTCAATGTATAATCATGTATTAAGGCATGTACAAGAATTACACACCCTCTCATATCATTTCAATCTCTTTAAAATGTCTAAAACACACAACTCACACTTCATCTATGAGCAAATTATCAAAAAACTTGTAATTTATCATTATTCCTTCATGGTTGAGAGATCAAAATTAATTAAAAACCTTTGATAATCACTAATAAAATGATATTGAGTTTCTAAAAATATGATATATAAGTCCACTCCCAATAATGACCTTCATGAGGTCTACAAACCTTTTTTTCTCATTGCAAAAAAGAAACGGTCAAAGTGTGGGCTTGATTTTAGCCTAAAAACTACTTTTCTACCTCTAAACCTATTTAAAACTTATTTAATGGATTTTATATGATCATAAAATGTTTTACCAAAATGATATGTGATCCCAATATGATTAATTATATTTAACTCAGTTAATCACCATGAAAAATAACTAAAACTTGCATTTTTTAGGCTTATTTTGCACCCCTTTTGGCCCACACATGCTAAGTTAATGGATTATTCAAATGATATCAAGACCTATAGAGTTCACCTAGACTATTTCAAGAACAAAAAATTACATTTTAATTCATTTATGGAGAATCCACTTATATCAAATTATAAAGGGGGTTTTAGGAGAGTTTTAAGGTCCTTAACTTGTTAATGATTGTTCATAAAGAACATATCCTTTCCCTTCTACCTAATGGCATAGATTGGAAGTATGGGGAAATTATTAAATTCCTCTTATTTTATTTTTCTCCATTCATCTATTATTTTTTTTATACTTTTGAGCATTTAAAACCTACTTCTCAAGCTTATAGAACCATTTTCTTCATACTTGAGTTGTATTTTTTAATCAGAATAGGGCTTAAAAGTGTTTTTTCTTGATGGATTAAGGTAATTTAAGACTTGATACATTATCCCCTTCATATTTATATGGTTATCTAAATAAAAATCATCTCATATATGACTTTATAACCTATTTTTTGCATTTTCCATGTTTTAGGGGTATATTTTTAGTCTTGGATCTAATGGGATTTATATGCACCAAATTTGATCACCCTAACCATTTTACTAATCCCTCTATTTATACTAATTAATCCCATAACCATAGTCTTAATTAAATAATTAAATCATATCCACCTTCACACTTCTTCATCAATGAACCTTATCCCTCCCCCACAAATCAATTAATTTACCTAATCCTCATTATCTACTAACTAATCCAACTTATCCATTATTTAGGAATTAAAATTTTCCATAACCCACCTACTTACCTACTCCTAGGTTTTCCTATAATCCTATCCACCCTATATTATCTATAAACCTCTAATCACATGACTAATCCACTACTAATCATGATTGGACTTGTAAAAAGATTATAGAGACTTCTACCTCTAGAACCTTCCCTCCTCTAGAATCATCCAATGAATTTTTAATTCCTTGGATAATCCTCCACCATTTATCTCCTATACCCAAATTTTAATAATTACCATTTATCTTCCCTCCTTATTTCTATTTAAACATGATCACCCCTCCATAGTCAAATGAACTAAAGAGTGTGCAATAAATCCATTCTACATTAATTCATATTTTTATCAAACTATCCACAAATTGATACAATTTAAGATAGAGCTAACATCATGTTGTCCACAATTTAGTTATATCCATAAAAATCTAACAATAATGTCAAGAATCATTGGAATCATTTTGAATATCTTGGAGATAATCTACAAGGAATAAGGTGGTGGTAAGTTTTAACTCTTAAATTGTTGATTGTTTCTTAATTTCCCTCCATGTGATGTTATTATTATTTTGGGTTTAAGTTACTATTTATATTAATTTTTATCAATAGCTCAAAAATATAATCATACAATGGTGACCATGATGGTCACCAAATGTAAGATGAAAATTTGAGCAAATGAGATTTTATTATGAAATTTAACCAAAATACCTAAATCTAAAATCTACCATTAATATCTACAGCCATCTAGGAATAAAATGCAAAGATAAATGAAACATTAAAATAAAAATTATATCCTAAAGGATAATTGATCTTAATCAAGATTCAAATAAAAATAAGATTAAATATTATGGATGAAGATTGCTTACAAGAGACTCAGAGTTTTAGCATAATGATAGCTTGATTGATGAATTGGATGATAGCATGGATTTATGGATGATATTTACATGTATGTCTTATGGATTAATTGGGTAGTTTAGACATAGATGAGAGGATTGTTTAAATAAAAATAAGGAGGGAAGAACAATGTCCATTATTCAAATTTGTGGGTAAGAGATCAATGGTGGAGGATTATCTAAGAAATTAAAAATTCCTTGGAAGCCTCTACAATATAGGCTTATAGAAATAAATGGTTTAAGATAGAGATTATTATAGAATAGGAGAATTATATAATCCATTAGGTACTAGTAAATATTAGTAGGAGATTAGGATAGGTGATTAAATAGGTGATTAGGGACTAGGGATGTAGGAAAGCCTAGGAATAGACTAGCATAGGTGGGTAGGTGCATCATGAGAATTTTAAATTCCAAGATAATGGATAAGTGGGATTAGGATAAGATTAATACATGATTAAAAGAATTAATATATTGGGTAGGTGCATCATGGGAATTTTAAATATTGTCTCTTATAGGGATGACAAAGATAACTGTTATAGATATTTAGAGGGGTCTCACTCAAGAGTCAAATAAATTCACATGAACATCAATACATCCAGAATCAACAACATGATCCTAACATCACATCTCTCCAAAACATGTATTGGATACAGATCAATAAAGCATCTACAATCCTGTATCTTGTCTGCCTCTAATAAATCAAGATGTCAGGAAAGTCACAAAAATTAAAAATATTAAAAATATCAATAAAATCAAAAGTCAAACATATATATAGATATATATATATATATATATATATAATTCATCCAATGGTGAAAACTAGTCTTCAAACACCTTGTGCAAGTACCATGATGAAAAATGGTTTCTAGAATCAAGGTAAAATAATATATTGTCTACATTTTACCTCAAATCTTGGGGTAAAACCCATCCACATAATATTCCTTATCAATCCCATTCTTTTATATCTTATCCCTCTATCTATTGTTCTTACCCATCATCTTCCATCATATCATGTATCCTATTATGTCCATTCTTCTTTTGAGTCTTGAAATTGTAAGGACATGTAATAGGTCTTGATGATTTTTATATAATCATCTTGTCATATCCTCCAATGGAAACTTGGGTAACTAAATATATGGTTCTTTCATGATGTGTTCAGTGGTAATCCACAATCCATTCTTTATTATCCATCAACTGATTTGAGAATTGTACAAGTCCATTTGTCATTACATCAATTTATATCCTATTTTATAGGCTTGGTATTCCATTTGATATTAAATCCATTTGTATATTGTACATACATATTATAAAAATAGATCAAAATGAAATATTCTGAAAAACCTAAAAATTATAATATCCACAAAATCTTGAAACATCTAAGTTATCATATCTTATGTCTTGAGTATCCCAATCATCTTATCCTATGTCCTAAGTTTTCCTTATTTCATCATTAAATGTATTATGTCCTAGCCATATTATCATTTTGTCATCTTGCCTTGTATTAATTTCTTATTCATCTTATCTTATGTCCTTCACAACCTTATCCTAATTGTAGTCCCTAGTCTAATCCAAGTCCATATCCTTGTCCAAGTCTATAACATTAATTTAATTTCACATCATCATAACCAATTTAATCTACCACATCACATAATAAATCATCCCATTAACTCTCATCATGGATCTTAAATAAGACATAATGATACTACATGAAGATATTTGTATGTGTTACTTGTCTGCTCTATGGTGTTTGACTTATTTTCATCATGTATATATACGAATGTCTTATGTTTGTTTTTATATTTTTATTTTAGTCTTGTATCATGTCATTTATATCATTTGGGAAATGAAAAAGGATGTTGTGATGACACCAAAAACTATCATTTTGATTTTAGGTGTCCTTGATGATGTAGAGTTTGTTATTTTCCCATTTTGTCACAATGTCCTCTTGATCATACTTATCTCATGGGGAATATTGCCAAGTGATATATTTATAAGATTGATTTGAATATGATGAGCCTTTATTATAATAATTATGTCTTGATCATCTACACATTCATCATTTCTCCTATCCTTTATCACCTGTCTAATAATCTAATCATATATCAACATCAAGTCAATCATCCCAATCCACTCATCTAAAATCCAATAATTATCCTCATGTTTATATCCTCTAATAACTCATCTATCATCTCTCTAATAATCAAAATCTAACATCTCATAATTTGTCCTATCCTAACATATAAATCAAATCATCATCTAATAGTCATCATCATCCTATAGTCTAGTTTGAACTACATTAGATTGAGGTATTTTTAGAATATGTAGATAGTGTTTATTCACATAACATGCCTAAGGTTAGCTCTACCATTCTTCCCTATTTCCCTATCATTCATCATCACATCTCTCTTGTTTCTCATCATACTCAACTCTTATATCATTTAAATCCTTGAGCTTTGATATCAATCATTCATTAATTAGTCTATTGATCAATTACCATCCTCATAATCATATTCCTAATATTTTTGTCAATCATTTTCACCTATATATTGGGCCTAAAAAATCACAACATCCATCTTTTCTTCCATTATAATTTATTGGTCAATTCATCATTTAAATTTTATATTTTCCTCCTTCAATTTGGAAATAAATAGAATCATAAATTTACTATCATCTCTTTCTCTTTGACATGTGTCCTTAATAGGGACATAATCTCTATTAATCACATTATGGCTAATTGATTTGAGGTATCACACTAACCAATTCTTCCCCTTTTCTTTTGGTCACTTAATCATATCATTTTATTTTCTCTCTCATTTCCTTCATCATATCATTCAACTTTATCTTTGAGTTATATTCATCCTTAATATTATAATTATCTTATCCTAGCCTACCATCGCTCCCTTGTATTCATCCTTTCTTGGGATATGTCAACATATTGTGGACTTTATCATCTTAGTTTGTATCTCTCCCTGGCATGTGTCCTTGTTTGGGATATGTCTAAAGCTTTTTACCTCCTATCTTATCATCATCATCATTTGTGCTCCCTATCCATTTATCTTTGCCAAGTAAATTATTAATTTGTATCTCATTGCTTATGTCAATTTCAAATTATTCATCTTTGATTTTGCATCTAGCCTCCCATACCCTTATCTATTTATCATATCCCAACCCTCATTTCTTATTTCAAGTGTCTATTTGGCTCATTCCTCCTCGTACGTCCCCTTGAAGGGGAATCATATCCACTAACATTATTAACTCATTCACAATTTTTTTTTAAAATACCATTACTCATTCCACTTCATCCATTCATAATGCCCTTTCAAAGAGGGGGAAAATATATACATCTAAACTTTATCTCTTAATTAATCATCACTAATAATACTATTAGTCGACACTAATTTCATTTATCCCATCTAATCTTGTTTATCTCATTTAAGTTCATCCTAATATCACCCCTTATAGTCATTTTTCTATTATATCCCTTCTTTATTATTCATCATGCTAAATTTATATTATACCCACCAATCTATTAACTATTTTAATCATGTCTTAATCTTATCCTAACCCCATTTATCCATTATTTGGGAATTTGAAATTCCCATGACACACCTACCCTATCCTATTCTTAGGATTTCCTACATCCCTAGTCCCTAATCACATATCTTAATCCCCTACTAGTCTTTCTTATCCCTTAATGGATTCTATAATTCTCCAATTCTATAAGTATCTCTATTTTATCCCCTTTTTTATAGAATCATATATTATATAAGCTTCCAAGAAATTTTTAATTCATTGGATAATACTCCACCATTGATCTCCTACCCCCAAATTTGAATAATGGCCATTGATCTTCCCTCCTTTTTATTTAAAAAAGCCACTCTTACATGGCCAAACTAACCAATGAATCCATAAGACCTCTATGTCAATATCATCCATGAATCCATGATATCATCCAATACATTGATTAAGCTATCATTATGCTAAAATTATGAGTCTATTTTAAGGAATCTTCATCCATAACCTTTAATAATATTTTCATTTTCATAAGCAAATTTCATTTACTCAAATTTTCATCTTAGAGACTTTAATGCTGATTTTTACTCATTACAAAAAATTTAAAATCATCAAGACCTTATTATATGTCTTACACATCTATCATGAACCTATATTATTCATTTCCAATGTGAAAATTGTATCTTTTCTTCAATACACAACCTGCAACAAATCACAATCACCTTCTCTAGTAATGTCAAAATTATTTTTTACCATTTCACCTTGAAATTGATTTTAGAGACATTCGTTACTAAATGGAGAGATTCTTGGATCCTCAATCCATGAATGGATCCCTCCACAAAACCTTCACATGATCAACTAAATGCGTCAAGATGTATTTATGAATTTTTAAATTCATTTACACTTGTTATATGCTTGAAGATGTATGAGACTAGTTACAAAGAGAAAATAAATGTGGGAATCTTCAAATGTGAACGTATGTATGGATGGGAGCTTGTATTAGACCCCTATCTCATTTAAATGACTTAAATGACTTCCAAAATCACCCTCAACCCACTTAAAAAAATACATCCCTAAAGCTTTTATGCAATTTGTAAGAAACTTACTAGACTGACTTTACCTTAAATTTTTTAAAGTTACCTTAATCTCTCCAAACAAGCTAGAATACCACTTAGGAATTTTGGTGTCAAAATTTATGTTTGGAATCTAGATCATATTTACTTTAGACATTTTTTTCACTTATCACCTTGTTTAAATTATGTTAATTTTATGTAATACATATTTGTTCCTAGAAACACACATATCCTTAGTACATGAGGCTTAAATTACATTTAATTACTATTAATCTTTTTTTCTTTCTTCTCACATTTATGTCTAATGTTCATATCTGATAGGATTCTAAATATTTTTACTTTGATCTCACATTTTTTATATGTATGATAGAATTGATGTCTCTTGTATTTGTATAGGATGATCATGTGGACTTATTTTAAAAAGGCACCAAAGTGTAGATGGTATAGTGTATCCAAGTAGAAAGATACTACATTGCAAAGATGTGGAAATAGGATTTGTTATTGTTAGTATTTTGATAGTATTAGATATAAAAGTACAATTTCCTTATTTAATTATGGTTTGAAACATTAGTATATGTTGAGAAAAAATGATACTACATTCCATGGGAAAATGGTGATTTTTCATAGCATGTATATACATCCATTCCCATAGTTTGTATTGATTTATTTTTTTATGATTTTAAGGATTATAGTGTCATGTAAGAAGGATATTCAAAATATGATAGTTAAATAACCATAGATTATATAGGACTTAAATAAAAAATTGATTTTATCCTAGAAAATGTTATTCCCAAACACAAATGTTCTAGCAAAGATGATGACATAGCCAAGGGTTTTTTAACTCATGTTATATAAGATCATAAAATTCAAGAAGAGATATTGGGCCCTTGATGTTTGGTGTAATACTAAAAAATATGGTAAATTTATGTTATGATCTTTAAAACTTACTACAACCTAGTAAATTAATATCTTGGACAATAAAAAAAATTATTTTTCCATGAAATAATAAGTGCCCTTATGGTGAATTAGATGGTTTGTACATTGTACCTTGTATGTAATTGAAGGAGACATGGTAAAATATAAGGAATTGTATGCCAAAACATTTTGTGTGATTATTTATATAGTATTTATACCTCCTTGCAAAGGATGATACCTGTCTGAAATATCTCTCATATAATGGTCTGTTAGGCAAACAATGGACATAAATGATTCCCTCTACATGTGAGATTCAAACAAGTCTCAAATGAGGTTTAGATTAACATGTAGGATGCATTAAAAAAGTGAAAATTAAAAATGGAATATCTAATTTATTTTTATTACACTAATTAAAATAATTTGAAATAAGTGATTATAAGACCTTAAAATGCTCAAAAACATCAAAAATTGAATGCCCCTCTACCTAGTTCATTAAATTGAAATGTTGATGAGGATATAAAAAGGTCAATTTTTTTGGATGAAGTGGAGAATGTGAAAAATCATTATTTAAATTATCTCATAAAATATCCCCCATATTCAATCACATTTATATGACACAAAGTTATAGCCATGAATTAAGATGACATATATAATTTTGTGTTAGATGCATTAACTATAAATGCCATATTTAATCTAGGTGAAGAATCTATGGAGGTACATTAAATGAACTATGATGTGATGTATTTTTATCAGAATATATGGCACAAAGTTATGGTTACCCAAGGATTTCCTTTTATAATCATAAATTAGACTAGATAAATGGTCATAAGCATGCAATAAATGGTAACACCAAGAAATATAAAGAAAGGTAAAATAACATCATAATAATAATTTGCATATCAAGAATGGTTGATACAAATTTAGACATTTCTCTACATTTAAATCATTTACTAGGATATTATTGAATCAAAGTTCCTCAAAGGTTGCTTCTTCATTATATACCCATAATTTAATGTTAAATAAGTGTAATGAGTAAATCAAATTGTTAAAATTTACTCTAGTGTCACAACCACGTTTAAGCAAGACAATGACCATAATATTTCAACATGTTTCAATTACAAAAAACAACTTATTATCTAAGTGTGATGAGTTTAAGATTTGTATAGAAAATGTAGAGCCACCACATGTCTAGAATCACTCTCAAAACTTGAAGAAGAACAAACATAGAAAAATCAATACATTCAAAGTTGTCATGTGCATTACTACTCCCATAGATTAAAATTAGAGGAAAAACCTCAAGGATTCTTAAGCATTGTGCATGATAAAATTATAGAATGAAAATTTACATAACAATGATGGAAAAAACTCAAAGTCAATAAGTAATGTTATGAACCTCCTAGCTAATTTGACTAGTATGATCACACATGGACACAAGACTAGGGGTTTTTGACACTTTTTCCTACCATTTATTAAATGTGGATCAAATTAAATAGTCACATCATTGTCTTTGTGTCTTAGGAATATTGAATAACCCATTATTAATGAGTATTGGGATTTATTGTACACTTTTTGAACCTACAAACAAATATTACATGATACACTATTAAAAAATAAAGTGCACCATAAGTTTAGAGGGAATACTGAAAAATTCGTCCATGTTGAAACAATTAATAGTGTTTCTAGTATAATTACTTCATTAAAAAATAACCACTAATCCTCTACTTGTAATTATTCAAGTGACAACAATAATCGTACCTTATTTACATTTGCATCAATTTTGAAAACAAGAATGGTATTCAACATTGTGAATGTAAGTTTCCTCCTAGTGGGACACACCCATGAGGATATTATTGTTACTTACACAACACACCCCATTTTCAAATTGAAAATGGAGACCCTATATTTGCTCTCAAGACTAGTCTTATGTCTTGAATGAGCTTGATGATTTTTATTATAACCAATTTTTTCAACCTTGGAGAAGGTTGTTCAGACCTCTCCAAATTTGGTTAAACAAGGGATTACCATTAGACCTATGGGTTATCTATAATATGGGTAAACCTCTTGATTAAAGGGCTAGCTCCCCTTGATGAATTTATTAGGTTCACTTTCACTGCTCTACCACTTTATTGCTTGTAAATGGAATAATAAAGAACTGAAATTAACCTAACAATAGTGGTGATGTACCACAATTTGATGACCACTACCACTTATAAAACAATATGAACATACACATATCTTATAATGAATGTATTACATCAATGATTATTATAAGGTCAAGGAATTATTAGGCTAATAGGAAAGAATAATTCCACTTAAAACCCCACAAAATACCCCTAATGATACCAAATATAACATGGAATACATAAAGAACCACATGAAGCAAGATAAATAGCACACAAACACTGTGATATACATCTACACTTGATGAGATCAACCATTTAGAGATTTATCACTGCATGTAGTCATAAAATGAGGTAAAACCAATTGATTTATTGATCATAAGTAGAACAAATAGCAATTATTTTCCATAGATAGGTAGAGAATACATTTCCAAGCCAAAGTGGTGTTGGGTCATTTAATGATCCAAAGTTAGTTTATTTTGTTAGATTAATATTTAGTTAGGATAGTTTGTATTTAATTTATTTTTATGCTTTAGTTTAAATAAATTGTTGGTCCACAAGAAAGTTGGTTTTAACTCGTAACCACCAATGAAAATCCTATAAATATTTTCCTGTGCTTTGTAAATATTGATTAAAGAAATAATACAATACAATTTTGGTGTGTAAAAAAAGGTTTTTTTCATAATATAATTTATTCGTTATTTTCACAGTAACTTGGGCCAATAGTGGTATCAGAGCATGGTTGTTGAATCATGGTGAATATGGAAAAAGCAATATTGGAAGATTGCAATGGTAGAAGGTGCCTTGAAAAATCAACTTTGGTTGGTTTAATGTTGAAAAGTTGAAAAATTAAAATATTTAATTTTTCAAATATATATTTTTTTATTGCTTAAAGTAAATTTGAGATAAATCCTTGAGAGTATATGTAATATTTTTCATTTCTACTGGAAGTGATCTGCTCAGTATTTAATATCATTTTTGAGTTTCTAGAGATCAAAACTAATATCCAAGGCATATCAAAGTTTTTTCAAACATGTAAATTATTTTAGTATGGCCTACTCAATGCCCAGGCTTTTTTAGAAATTCTTTCTCTTGATTAAATTCCTCTAAAATGGTTTCAAACTGAGACAAAATCTTTAGTTGTTTGGATTGTATAGATTTTGTATGGCCTAGAATGATAGAGAAAGGGTTTTAGAATTTATTTGTAGTAGTAATGGCTTTGGAAGCATGAGATGAATAAAACAATTTGATTTTGTAAAAAAAAGATTAATATAGTTTGTAAATTTTAGGGTTTGGAGGACCCCACACAAAGTTTTGAAAAGATTGATTTTTTACATGAAAATTTACTTTCACAATAAAATTTATTTTCTAAAAATTACCAAAAAAAAAATCAAAAGAGTTCATTTGAATTAATTCTAAAAACCACAAAAATCTGTACCTATTGTGACCATCTCTACCATATCTTGAACACACTATCATATTATTTTATAAAAGTTACTTTTTTAGAAACTAGACTCAAATATATTTCCAATGAGTATAAGAAATGATGGGTCCATAATGTCTTGCTATGAAATTTTAATCCCCGTAAACTAGTAATTTTTTTTTAAATTAGCATTGAGGGGGGTCTATGTAACTTGATAGAGGAACAAAATTTCAAAGTGTCATATTTTTGCATATAGTGTCCAAAATCTTCATATGACCATTTTTTTTCATGGAAATGGATTTCTAAGAGAATAAACATGGACAATTTTTTATTTTGACATGTATAAATATGTTTTTTAGACATATTTTGAATAAACTACGTATTGTAATGAAATCAAGTTTATTTTCCATAGAATTCAACACCCCAAGTTTTTCTCAATTAGTAAAAATGTGTTGTGTACATAAAATAAATATTGTAATGATTTGTCCCGCCACTTGTGTTGTCAGTGATGATGGTATTACATTTTAGCATTTATAAGTCCTTGAGGATATAATAGGCTAAATAGAGCAAATTAGAGGATGGATGATCCATGAAGGTTGGAGGATATTTTCCCTTCTCCAATTTTCTATTCTCTTGGATTACGGGTTCACTAATGGGATAAAAAAATTATCTTGTGTACTTTGCTTTCATAGATGTAGTGTTGATATGATCTTTGATGTGGAGCATTTTAGTGATTTGTACTTGGTTTATTTGTTGCATGACTTCTCACCTCTTGCCTAATAGGGGGAGAAGATATTCCAATTTTTTATCATTCATTGGAAATATATAGTAAGAATCAGAATTGTGTTTCTATCATTGTTAGTATTGACCAAAGGCCTATGGGAGATGTTAGTGATTGTTGGGCATTAATTTGAGATGTGTCATACACATTACAGAGGGTAGTCCCTTGTTGGATGGATTCTATGTGAGGATCGATGTAGTTGGATAGTGCATGATCATGTTCTACAATAGTGTGGGGATGATCGGGGTGTGGATCAGTCTAGGATGCATAGTGTACTAGTTGTAGTTGTAGTAGAGTCTAATTAGATGACTCACAGTTCATTACTCCAGTATTTTTATACCCCTTTGGATCAAGGGGGAGTTTTTTGGGTCATTCAATGATCTAAATTTAGGTTTTTTTATATTAATATTTATTTTGTATATTTTGTATTTAATTTACTTTTATACTTTGTTTTAAATAAATTGATGGTTCATGACAAAGTTGGTTTTAATCTGTAACCACCCATAAAAATCCTATAAAGCTTTTCACATGCTTTATAAATGTTGATTTGAAAAATAATACAATAAAATTTTGGTGTGTAAAAAAATGATTTTATTATAATGTAATTTAATCATTATTTTTACTATAACTTAGGCCAACAAGTGGCTCAATATATAGCACAAGTGTGAGAGAAGAGAAGAATAGTGCATAAAAGAGAGAGTAGACAAATGTAATGAAAGTTAAAATAATAAGATGATTTAAGGAACAACTTAAATAGTTTTAGTATTTTTTGTGTTTCTCTTATTCATATGTTCCATCTATCCAAGTGGCATGGGGGTTCAAAATCTTGTTTCACACCTTGACTAGCTTCTTAAAAGTCTCCTTCTTCTTGACATATTGAAGGACAGGTAACCTTCTTGGTGGTTAGATCAATTTATCCTAATTATTTTCTCTTATATTAACACCTCTTATCTGACCCCAACATGTTCTCTTTGACACATCATCTTTTTCTCTTACAAGGTGTTTAGAGGGCTCTTCATCTCTTTAGGCCTATTTTGTATACAAGTGTCAAAACTTGGTTTCTTATTCATTATCTCATCCAAACTTCGTGGATGGAATATTGACATCATATTTTAACTAAATCATTTCATTTTGAGGCCTCAAAATATCCCCAATAGATTATTCTCTACCAAAATTCTTAATTAGGCTTCATTCCTTATAGCCTTTTTTCTATTTTTCCCTTATGTGGGATTTTTATGAAGGATTATGAGAAAATAAATGAATATTATATGAAATTATATCCTCTTAAAATTACATGTCATATTTCATGAGCTAAATCTAAGTAGAAGTCTACTTTTTCTACCTATCTCTTTTGCCAATTAGGACTCTAGGCCTAGAAAATGGATTTTGGCTCTAAAATCCTTTTGCACTTGTGAAATATTTGGAAAGTGTGTGATTCAATTTAAAAATTATAATAAAAACCTTCATGTCAATTTTGGTCTTATGTAACATTGTTCTTATATCCAAACCATGAAATAGCCAAAAACAAGCCCTTCATAAGCCTTTTTGGACTGCCTTGTAAAATGGAGTTAGTTTAGTCACATACAAGGGTTAATAAGAATTTTTTTTATTTTAAGAGATGAAATAAGTCTAATGGGACATCCTCAAATTATTTTAAAGTATCCATCTCTCCAAAATCCCTAAAAAACACTAAAAATACACACAAAATAAGGGATTTATAGAAATATGTATAACAATCCATACAGTTAAAATACATGTGCATAACCTATTTATATCCCTAAAAAACATAAAAGAGTTTTTAGGATAATATTTTTTAAGTTTATGTAATTTTAAAGCCCATCTCTACAAACTAGTTATTTTGCCTCTCCTAGGTAGCCTAAAAGTACTTTAAACTCTAACCAATGATTCATAAAGTTGGATGTATAAATCATCCAAAAAAATTTAAAAACTTGAAGCACATTAGGGTGGATAAATTATCATATTAGAAAAATTTCCCATGAAAATCCTCTTGATCATACCAATAAAAGCAAGATGGCCTGTTTACTAGAAATAAGCATTATGTGAAGTCTGAGCAAGTTGTAGATCTATAGGTGGTGTTCTTGAGTTTATTTTGGTATCAAATGACCTCATAGATGTTTTTAGTATCCCTCTCACCACTTTTAAATGTTTTTCCAACCACCCTCCATCAAGTCTCTATTTAATCTTATTAGCCTATTCCTAGGGTTCTTATGTTGGTCTGTTAATTTTACTCTAAGCTGCTTGTTTTCACCTTTTCTCTTTCTATCAAGGTTCTAAATTTCCATAAAGTGTATGTGTAGTTATTCACTAACCTCTTCAAAGTTTTCTCATGGTATAAAGCAAGCCTCTACCATGTTATTAGGACTATAGGTAGGGTATGAATAAGGTATGTTGTGTTTGTCTCACTTCTTGATTAAACTTGAGGGATTATATGAAAAGGTCATCACTTTGAGGTCATATCCACTTACCTTTTTCTCATATATCTTAGACCTTAAATACCTCTTACACCAAAAAACTTCTCAAAAAAGAGTAGGTGGCCTATATTGGATTATATATGGACTTTTAGGCTTATGTTAGGTCCTTTACTGTGTTCCCATGTCTAGGTTTCCAGTAGATTTAAATACTTGGGAAACCTTAAGTCCTTTTTTTAAATCCTTAAAATACTCATACAACTATTCCCTCTTGTTCCATGTATTCAACTATCCAAATAGACTTACAAGTTTGTGACTGCCTATATATGTGCATATGAGAATGGTTTGCCAAATGGTGTTTTAAGGAGCCTTATCTTGAGTATTGAAACTTTTCAAGCCTTTATCACTAATATACTGACTGAGAACTCTTTCTCAACAACTTCAATTTTTTTGGTTTATCATCATCACTACCCCATGACTATTTCAACTAGGTTGTGGTTACGTCAATGCAATTGACTATGTGTTAGCTTCATAGGCTCCTCTTATCATTATTCAAACATCTTCAAACTATTGAATGACTATTGATATGTTTGAGTGCGCTCTCAAGATATTTAAACCCTATATTTTTACCATCATTGTTCAAAGCCAATTTCAAGCTTAATTGTAGGTGGTGTTTATGGTAGTTTAACTATGTTTATATATGGCCTTGTATTAGGGTCTTCCTCAAATCCTAAAACCTATAATGGTTTTGTTTCATATTTAGAGTTTATAAACTCATTATCTTAACACCTTATTGATTTTTTGAAGTTTAAACTTTTCTCCATTCATTGTTCAAAGTGCACTCCTTCACCTAGTTGGCTATAGGTGTATGTTGAAGGGTCTAAGTGAAGTTTTGATTATACTTTTGGTATTTTCCAGTACACCAAACCTTTTATAGGTTTTTCCACCATGTTTCATGATAATTTGATACTACTTCACTATCCTAAGACTCCAAGTACATGAATATCTTTGTTCAAGGCAAAACCTCTAATCTTGATTGTAGTTCACTATCAAGAAATCTGACTGTATGGTGACTTTAAATTAGATCTTGATCACTATTAGCACATGATCACTTATAGTGATCCAAAACTCATTATGAGTTCATTATCACTTCATTTCAACTCATTATATTCTCAAAATAATTTCACAACCTCTATCATAACTTATTTACATAGTCACATTCTTGTAGGTACACATTTTACAACTACTTGCTTATTCGTCAATATTGGATTTAAGAGATTGAAATGTATTCATTAATCCAATATCATTTTCAAACTAGACCACCATGACTTATAATTTGGCAACCTTGACTAAATATTGACAATATAGATGTATTTAGAATTGTAGACCTATAGTATGCACAAGGTGAGTATGTCTACAAGTTTGCATTTTAAAACCTTGGAGGGTGAAAAAAGAACTACTATGACTCAAAGACCATTTTAATTATTACATAAAAACATCTAAAGTGAAAACCTAACCTTAAAAAAATGAAAAATATATCAAATTCATCAAAATACCCTATTAAATGCAAACACAGAAAAGAGTCTCAAGAAGTGAATAGAGATACATGACTAGTTAGAACTTGTACGGAGTATCTATTTGATCAAGATACCATTTATGGATGGAGAGGGTGTTATAAAACCATAAATAACCATTAAAATTAACTTGACCTCCTAGATAAATTAGAAACTCATAAAACATGATAGTCACTTCAAATTATTCACAAAGGAGACTTTTCTTGCCAAAATGGCATATAAATGTGACACCATGATTATTGAAGTTATTTGAGGCATCTAAATACATATTATAACTCATAAAAACTAGTTTAAAGAAGCCAACTCATCTACACTTGCACTAGAGTTATGTCAATTAGTTTGAGGATTTTCTCATTCAAAACGTAGTATGATATCTTAGCAATTGTTCATAAAGATAAGAGAACCAATCCAATGACATATTCCATAAATTTTAATCCCATATGGGTCCCAAACTTTAGCCAGAATATTATCCCCTAACTCTACCTATACGACTTGTACCACCTTCTTGAAGTTAGTTTTCATTAGTTTGTGAAGGGACCAATGAGAGAGGAAGGATATGACTGCAATTGTTGAACTCCAAACTTCTTCCAATGATTTTTCTTGACCTTTAGAATGCCAATGGACACTATAAAACTATTTTCAATTGCATGTGACTTCAACATGTCTATACCATTTACTTTAACTCTTTAAAGTGGCATTGAACTCAAAGAAACTAACTTTATCTAATAAGTTGATAGGTGTGGTAGTTATGCAACTTATCCAATCTCTTTAGAAGTGGTATTTTATGAATTTTTTAATTAGGTAGCTTTGTCACATACAAATTTTAACCAAAAATCACATTTATATGCATTTTCAACACCTTCAAGTTATCAAGTGAGCTTCAAACCTTCCAAAACTTCATGAAATGTTGTAAAAATGTGTTTAACACATGAAATGACTTTAATGAACCCCTAATCACCTATTACATGACTTTACCATGAATTATTTATTCATGACACCCCTAGATCACTATATGACCAAAATATGATGTTACATTAAACTTTCCAAACTTACCTTAATAAATGATAATAAGGTATTTTGGACTCATCTAGGATCTTTTAAACCACCTAAGGTTCAATTTTTTTACTAGAGGGGTCATATATTAACCTAGGGGTTAAAATTGGACAAAAAATTAGTGACTCATATGGGTAGTATGCTTGCTATGTGAACTATACTAGTAGCCTTATCCTTCCATTAGTATATGGAGTTAATTGTACTCTAAGATAACAAGATCAAACCCTGAAACCTGACTAATAAGATAACTCTATTACCTCAACAACATAAAAAATAAATACACACACACAAGATAAAATAAATGAAGACACACACATGTGCTAACAAGCACTTAGGGAGCACAACAAGAACTTAAGAAAACTAAACTATATATAAACTAACCTAGAAAAAATTATTCTCCTAAATAAAAGGGGAAACTTGCACCATTATTTGCTCCATGAGATGAAAAATTACATGAAACAAATGGCATTTTGAACCTTGTTATTGGTGTTTCCAACTCCTTCATGTTTTCCACTCTCTTTGGTATGATCTTTAATGCACCAACATCAGCTATAAACATATCACCTATGAAGGTGAATTCCTCTTATGACTCAAACATATTCTCATGGTACTCTTTGGCTACAACTTGATCCAATGATTATTCATCTAGGCATGATTCATTATCCTTCATGTCATCTTGAATGAGATCAAAATTCTTATAATTTGTAAGATCATCAAGCTCTTCAAGGAGTTTTGCATAATTAGCCCCATCTTCATCATTATCTTCAACTTGAATAGAAAGAAGTGTAGCATTTTGAGGCCTCAAATTCTACACATATCTCATTTAATATTTACCATAAGTCATATTGTTCCATGGAAGTAGTAACAACTCCATCTTCTATTACATTTTCAAATTCAACCTCTTGATCATGCCCATGAGGTTCAACCAACTCAGCTAATGTGATATTATTTTCAAGCAACTTCTCTTTCGTGCCTTGATAAAAATATTCATTGGTAGATGTAACTTGATCTTGATTATCCTTTTATACACTTAATAAGATGGATTTATGTTTGTCTTCACCAAGGGCAGTCCATATAATCAACTCTTTATCTTAGACACTTGAGTCATCTTCTTAAGTAGTTGTAACTTGAGTTTGTTATTATATAATTATCTCCCATAAGATGTGTTATCCTTTAATAAGGGATGAAGTGGGAGGGTGGTGAAAAATTTAATGGGTTGGAGAGGGAGTATGAGGTGTGGTGTATGAATCATGAATGGGCAAGGGGATGGAGGAATTACTCTTGCAATTTGGGAATTTGGAAATGGGATATTCTTGAAATAATTATTGAAGGGAAAAAATGTTCAATTTTTCTATAAGTGTTCCATTATCTTCATCAACCAAATCATCTTTCTCATAGCCTTCTTGAGGATCTTCAACATCTACAACTTCATCTTCCACCTTCTCAATTAAGCCTTATTTTTTACATTGAAAATATTCTTAGATAGACTTCAAAGATATAAAAGGTATAGGTTCTTAGGGAAAAGGCAATGAGACTTGAAAAAACACAAGGTCTTTTTTTTTTTTTACTTCAACTTCTTGGTCCTCACTCTATTCATCTTTCTTTCCCCAAGACTTCACTACTTGGTTCTAATTTGGAAATTTGAAGCTATTAGTCTTTTTTCAAGATTGGATTGACTCTCTTGGAGGATCCTCTTGATGATCATGAATAATTTCATAAGGATCATAAGAAAAATAATATGGAATACAAAAGGACTCTTGAGGAGGGATAGATATATCTTGACAAAGACTGACTCCAAGGATCTACCTCTTAAGAGCTTGGACTTCTTTAAGAATCTTGATCACATGTTATTGATAGCCTTCTTCACAGGCTTCTTTAGAAGGCTTATCAATAATATCATGACCATATGGAGAAGGAATAGTCTAAACATAGGGTTTCCATGGCTCATAGGGTTGATAACAATCTTGATAGGGATATTGAGGAACATAGTATGGGTGATGACAAGGCTGTTAGGGAGGTGTATAATAGGGAATCTCTCCATATCCATCCATATCAGCTTCATTAGTTAAATTAAAAATAAGATATGATCAAAATATTATCAAAATAATTAATTAGGATACTTATAACCATTTGATCACATTTGAAGTCGCCATTAGTGTTTGCTTAAACACTTCCCAAAAGCTAATAGATAGAATAACACACCAAAATTTATTCCACTCCTTTAGACCTTGAATCCTAAAAAGTGTATTAAGTCTATTATAACAATTTTTTCACCCTTTGGAAAAGGTTTTTCTGACCTCTCTCAATTTGGTTAAACATGGGATTACACTTAGACCTATGGGTTGTCTATAATAAGGGTAAACCTCTAGATTAAAGGGACATCTCCCCTTGATGAATCATCTAGGCTCACTTTCACTACTATATCACTTTATTTATTGTAAAAGGGATAAGAAAGAATTGAAACAATCATAATTAGCATGGTGATACACCAAAATTTGTTGACCACTACCACACATTACACAATACATAAAAACCTGCAAGATAACATGAACATACACACATCCTAGAATGAACCTATTACATCAATGATTTATAGAAGGGTAAGAATTGTAAGGCTAAGATAGAAGAATAATTCCACTTAAAAACCCATAAGAGACCCCTAATAACACCAAATATAGCCTGCAATATAGAAATAACTACATGAGGCAAGATAAATAGGACACAAACAAGGTGATATACATCTACACTTGATAAGATGAAACATTTAGAGATTTATCACTACATGTATTCATATAATGAGGTAAACTTTAGCTAATTTATTGATTAGAGGTGGAACAAATGAGTATGTATTTTCCATACCTAAGTAGAGGATACATTTCCAAGATAAAGTGGCTCAATATATAGCACAAGTGTGAGAGAAAAAGAAGAAGAGTGCATGTGTGTGTGAGAGAGAAAGAGACAGAGTAGACAAGTGTCATGAAAGTTACCATTGGAACAAGAGTTGGGGAATAGTTTAAAAAAGTTTAGGATGTTGTATGTTTCTCATCTTTAGATTCTATAGCTATCCAAGTGGCATGAGGGTTGAAAAGCTTGTTTGATACCATGACTAGCTTCCTAAAACCCTCCTTCTTGACATGTTGAAGGACAATTAGACTTCTTGGTGGTTAGATAAATTTTTCCTACATGTTTTTATCTAATTTTAACACCTTTCAACTAACCCCAATAGGTTATCTTTGACACATCACCTCTTTATCTTGTAAGGTGTCTAGAGGGCTCTTCATCTCCTTATACCTATTTTACACACAAGTGTCAGAACTTGGTTTATTCTTCCTTTTCTAACCCAAAATTCATGTATGACCTATTGACATCATATTATACCTAAATAAATTCATTTTTTGGACTCAAAATAGCCCCAATAGGTTAATCTCTACCAACAGAAAGGTTAATTTGATTCATAGCTATGACAAATCCTCTATAGGTGATCTCAAAACTATCAAGTTTTTAAAGGAGTAAAATCAATCAGTTTCCTCTTTTTTTATGTTTCTTCTGTACAACTATTTAGTTACATCAAAAGATAAATGCCAAATGAAACCATTGAAAGCCTACATTAAATGATCTTACCAAATGGTTGCACCAAATGGAAGAAACTAAATGACTAGCATTAAATGGTTCATACTAAAAGATAATTATTAAATGGTAATATTGATTGGAAAGTATCAAATTATAACATCAAATGGTAGGTGTTGGATGGTTTATACCAGATAGGAATGGTGGATGTCATGTGATTCCTATTGATTGGTAGTATTGAGTAGTTGATGTTGGATGGTGATACATGATGGTTGGCTAAACAAAGATTATAAACAGTGGGGTTGGGTTGTGGTGATAATAATTTGAATCAAATGTCTCTTGGCATTACTCTTATAAGTGTCATTTGGTGTTATTAGGTAACCCATGTGTCTGGTATATTGTTTGGTTACATGGTCACTACCTGCATCCTATTACTCACCCTTTATCCTCATTTTAAACATTTTAAAGAATAGATTTTTCATATACCCTTTTCCACACCCACATAAACTCCCAAACCATGTAAATAAAACATGTTTAAAATAACCTATTATGTCTAGACATTTTTAAGATCATACAATAGTTAGATGCATGCAATGATTGGATTTTGAAATGTAACTTTAGTCACTTTCTATACATGACCCAATATGAAATAGACCATGGGATAATCAATTCTCTAATGTCTTCCTATGACCCTAATGAGGAGGTTCACTATGAATTTTGAATCCAAAATTATCTACTTTGGTACCTTGCCAAAAGAGATTCATAATTTGACAAGGCTTTTATTTCACAATGCAAACCCTATGACTCCAAAAGCAATGTTGAGAGATGATGATAAGAAATATTTGGAGTCAAATTTTGACTTGTAGATCATTAAAAATTGTATTTAATTGTAATTTTTTTAATTCTAAATTTAAATTTTGATATGTAAATTTCTTTTTAATATAGAAAATTCAAATTTTCATTCCTTATTTTTTCACTTTCGTTTTGTATAGTCACAAGAGGGGCATCCATATGGAAGATGTTTGTGATCCTTTTTTTAAATCAATATACAAGCTATTAAAGATAGATGAAAGGGTAGCTATTATTTTTGTTTTTGAAACTATTTTAAAAAATAGGGATAAGTGAGAATTATAGCACTAGTATTTAAAGTACATACATCAAACACACTTTAAATATGTAGGGTTTTATGCATCTGTCAGGCAAACAACACTTACAATATGCATATAGTGTATTATCTGTAGGGTGAGATAGGGTAAAACTAGATTTATTTGAATGATGGATAAAGGTGTGGATGGCCAGTAAAGGAACATAGAGAAGTTCAAAAAATAACTATATTATCTTCATTAATAAATGTTGTTTATTTTAGAAATAGATAAAATGATATCATTCAAAAATGATCCTCAAAATTTTACAAGCAATATTGTAAATCATCCTTTAAGAATTCCCCTAGCTGAATTAATGAGCCTAGGACTACCCTTAAAAAGACTATCAATACTCTATCCCAAATTTCAAAATAGAAATGATTTTATACTCTAGGTATAAACCCTAAATGACTACCATGAAGAAGAATATATTAGGTAACTAATCTATCAAGTATGTAAAATAGAGCACTATACTTCAACAATAAGAAGGAACAATAAACCATGAACATATTCCATCTATCAACTAAATCAGAGCTGAATGTAACATGTCTTGAAAATTACATAACAAAACACTATGTGAAATGATTTTATAACAAGGGAGACATTTTGAATGATCTTAAATCTTGCAAATTATTTTACAATAGAAATCAATTTGGCACTAGAAAATCACACAGAGAAGACTCTCTAAGCTATAGCTTTAGACTCAAAAATTAACTAACCTCTATAAAGGGACAAACTACCTTTACTTATATAATTTTAGCTAAGCTTAGCATATTCCTAAATTTGCTCTAGCTAGAAAAACTCTTTCATGGGATTAAAGTCTGTTTGACATTATAACAAACATGATTCCTCAAATTTATGCTTGTGCTCCTGTGATAATAACAAACTTGATACTCCACTATAGTAGAATATTTTTAGTTATACATGTGGAGGATAATTATAAAAGGTATAAAACAACCTTTGTCTCTTTATACAACAAACAAAGATGTCCCTTTCCTATAAACATGATTATTCAAACTAACTTTGAACGGGAAGTTCCACTAATGGGTAGAGTACACTAGTTTCTAAGTGGGAAATGAGAAGAAGAGAGACAAAAGAAGAGACAGAAAAGAGGGAAGAGTAGTGATAAACCCAAAGGAACTAGAATACTTGATAATGCTCTAGAATCAATGTTGATGATTGAGTCCTTTGAAAAATTATTTTTATAATTAGTATATTCATCAATTATGGAGGCAAGATCCTTTTGGTTCGAGCCTATTTGGTAATTGAATTTGATTATGTATTCCTCAAACCAATTATAAATCTACTGAAGAGAAGTTTGCTTTTGTCTAACAAGTCCTCTGAATTGGTCACACTATTTTTCAAGTGACACCAATTGCTTTATCTTATGGATATAAAAGGATTCTTGAGGCACATCAATGAGGTTCTTTAGAGCAGCACACACTACTTCTTCCCCTAAATCACTTGCACCATCAAATTTCACCATCTTTTTTAGTGTGGCCTCTATATCCCTCATGGAAATATTGAGAGATTGTTCATCTCCTTTTAGATCAAAGAGGCTATCTTTAAGCATCATCAAATGATGCTTGATTATTATTTTACATTCCTTAGTCTTTTTCTGATCATTTGGAACAATGATCTTTTTCATGATCAAATTATCCATGCTCATACCATAGATCTCCTCCATCTTCCATCAAGCTTCCTCCCATATCTTGGTGTCTACCTCATAGAAAACATTTTATGCATCACACTCCCTTTTACTCTCTACTATGTTACTTAGGCATTTGAATGCCGAGTGGATTATTTCTTAAACCTTAGTTCATAAGTGCTATTGCCACTCTTTTGTTTCTCATCTTATGGACTTTAAATCATCAATCTAGCCATAGTCAAATGAAGTGAGTGGTAGATGGAGAGAGCATAGAGCCTTGCTATCTATTGGAGTCACCACCTTGGGATCACTTAGTAGTTTTTTCAAGTACTACATCTTTATCCATCATTTGTGCTACCATGGTATCCAAGACTTTTGAGCTATGCTTCAACTCCTTTTGTGATGTATCCCTAAGATTATAACTATAGATGAAGTAAATTTCTAAGGGAGCATCCTTCTTTAATATATCAGGTGGAGGGACATCTACCTCAATATTCCTTTATCCAATGATAGTGTAGGTAGTTATAGAATATGTTTTATCTTTCTTAGGGGGCTTGGCTTTATGCATCTGAATGATCTTCATTACATCAATGTACCCTATCTTGTTCATAATGTCTTCCTTCTCTTTTACTTTCTCTACAACCCAAATAAGAGTCCTAGTCTAAAATTCCATCAAAGTTGTAGACATTGTACATGGCCTTGAGATAATGAGGGTCAGTTTCAATGATGAGCTAGATGTAGGGAGCACCACAGGCTTGGGTTATAGTCTCAATATAAATTTATCAATGTCTTCATCACTTTACTACTTTTTTCTACCCCTTTCCAAGTTTGGCTCTATTTGCTCCAAAACATTGAACTTCGACTAAAGTTGATGAGACTCATCAAGTAATTTCTCAATTGAACTTCCTTGTTCAATTGATTAGCTAGAAGGATGAATTGTTGCTTCACCTTATTTATTCACCTAGGATTTATTCATGGATGAGGCTATGGTGTTATCCTTGTTGCCCTTAGTCAAATCTTCACCAATCATGGCCCCAATAACTTTATTATGAATTAGGTCATGGACCTTGATGTGGGGGAGGATACTTCATGGAACTTAAATAGAAATGAATCCTCATGAAACTTCCTCTCTTACATATTTATTCAAAATAGCCACTTCTTTATCTTTTATTGTAGGGGTAGGGATACCCATTTTTAGGCTTAATCCCCCACATTACTTTGTATTTTCCTTCTCTTTTGGTGATATGCCTAACATCTCTAGACTGGAAATAATGCCTTGTGGTGCATCAGGAACCTATTATGACCCTTCATGCTCAATTGCCACCTCAAAAATGATGACATTTTTAATATTTTGCTCATGCCCATCTTCAACTTCATCCTTAGTCTTATCTAATTATTTAATTCTACCCTGGTCATCTTGGGCTACTAGTTGGGTGATGACATTATCTATGAATGTCTATCTATAGAGAAATAGTCTCCTTTTCAAGATAAGCTTGACCTTGTATGGTTACTTCAACACCAACTTGTACAACATCATCAAAATATAAAGGGTCATCTAAGGTTAGGTAATCTTCCTCATTACCTTTGCTTTCTACCATTGAAGGTCTTTCTTTTAAAAAAAACCCATTGTGGTGACCTTTACTTGTGGTTTGAGGCCTCTCCTTGTGATTCCTTTGCCCAGTCTTCACTTGAGGAGCAGTGAAGGCATGTTGTTTTTTCATTACTTAGCAATGCATCTACCCTCATCTAAATCCTCTTCCTCACTCATATCCCTTATTCTTTGGGCATACGAGGCTTGGTCCTCTATTCTCTTCACAAGTATTTATTTGGATAGTGGGTCTTTGAATATAACCTCCTTCTTCTTCATAGGTGACTTACTTGGAGGTTGTAGAGCCTTCTTGAATCTCTTCTACTTTGTTTTATCCCCTTGGTTATCAATTTCTCTCTTTCTTGAATATATTATTATGGGAGGATATACTACCATTTGTTGTGTAGGTGGAGCATGTGGGAGTGTATTTGAGTTGGCCATAAGAATAGCCATTAGAATAGCTGGTACTGCTAGGGTTCACTTCCATAAAATAGATATGGGGGTGGCACTAACTAGTGTAACTTCCCCTATAAGAACCTTATCCTAGTTTTCTAATAATCCTGTTATCTTTGAAAAGGATAACTTGACCTTTGATTATGTCATATTATATATTCCACATCCACCATTTTGGTGAACTCAGTATCCCCAAGTTTGAATTTGCCCTTACCTATTGTAGCTGATGATGGAGTTGTAAGGTCACTATTGTATTATGGGAGAAAATCCTTTAGCTCTTTAACATTCCTCATATCTTGAAGGGTATGGGATTCATATGCACCAAGGTCAACCCCATGCTCTTTAAGCCATCTAAAGGTTCTCTTCATGATTAACATTGATCTCCTAGGGATGGAATCATCCTCTTTAACACTAAAATTTGGTTGGGAGATGGGTTGGGCTTCAATGGTGTTTGTGTTGTATAATGAAGACAATATAAATTTGTCATTTTCCATGTATTTGGGGATGGGGTAAATGTTGTATGTTATAACTTCTTGTATAATAAAACTCATAAATTCCCATTTTTTGACATCTTCTTTAGTGGTGCAATCAGATTAGACGTCCTCATAATGTGATTGATGAAATATCACATTAGCATCCATATTTACCAACCACCCAAAGTCATAATTGGGTTAGGGTGGAATCTTATCAATTTCATAGAGGCTCATTTCCTACTCTAATCCCTTTGCTTTGGTAACTAAAGGACATGAATAATACCCTCTTACCACAAGAAATTTGAAAGGATTTTTGTTCTTCTTGGTTGCAATAATTTCATGTGGTAGCACCATTTATCAGCTCAGCTCTATCACCACCAACTTATTGTCCAAGTATCTTAGTAGTTTGTGTGGGCATCCTGAGTAACCATGCACCTTGATGTATGTGAATGTTTTGAATTATATGTAAGTGGCACCATATTTTTCAATTATTTGTTTGGTTATCATAGATATCCTATTAAGGATTCTTAAAGGGAATAATACAGTCATCATTATGTTAAATAAATAGTTGTAAACTCTACATAAGTTTTTCTTGAAACCCTCCATAGTGATTTCTAGATATATTTCATATATCCTCATTCCATTGAGGTTCCTTATGAGCCCCTAGAACATCCTCTTGTGAACCAAGTTGTATATCAAATAAGAAGACATGTATAATGTTATTGATAATGCCTCTTTAGAAATAATTACATATTAGAGCTCCATCATCTACCTATGAATACTATCACTGAGTATGGCCACCCAGTCTAGCTTCTTCTTCCCTTCCAACATGTAGATCATAATTAGGAACATCCATGGTTCAAATTATTTTTTGATAGGCATCCTATAAATCCTAGTGACCATGGTAATAACATACTAGGGTATTTTATTAAAATATTCCAATTTTAAATTCTTGAAAATTTTAGAGACCTTTTGTCTCTTCTTCGCTAGCCAAAATGAATTGACAATATCCTAGATAGCCTTATCATCTTTTTCTGCGTAGTTTTGGAATTCCTACAAGGAGAGTGTAATTCTTTATGTTTGGGGTGGAATTAAAAGTATGGTATTAAGGGTTAAATGGGTGAAGAATCACATAATTGAATGACAACTATCAACAACAGTCCTAGTGTCTAGTTCGTATGCTTGAGCACACACACTTATAAGTTATAGGTATGGAGTAGCTAGGGGGAATGCTACCATAGGTGTGATGTAACTCATACCAATGTTGGAAACTAATTTTGGGGGATTTGATGCTATAATACATTCATTAGGGCCCAAACATTTAACCCCATAACATATTTATCCCTAATCAAATCTAAAGTTGAAACAATATTACTCTTTATCAAGGTTGAAGATTCTACCATATTTTCCTAGCTCTCTTGTGTAATATCTTAATACCAAATAAAATTTTCACTCGAACAAAATTCAATATACCTCTTGAATCCTATTAAAGAACACAACATAAGGAACAAATGAGAAACTTATTATTTAATCTAGAGGTCCATGCACACTAGAATTTAAAGGTCTATGAAGAATTCATTGTAATCACATTCTTACACCCCACTCAATTTGGGCACACAAATAATTCAAAGGGATGAACTTAAGATATGAATGTAAAGGGTAATTTTAGAATGAATATAAATACCTAAGTTATAATCCCTTAAATTTCAAGATTAGGGTTACCATTAAAAGTCCCAATGGCTAATTATCAACCACTCTCATTAATTTCTTCAAACCTCATTCAAAAAAGAGAGGGAAAATACAAATGTTTTCTTCTATGCCAAGTAATCCTTCTTATAACATGTAGATTCATACAAGTGAATAATGCACCATGATACCATTTTAGGCCTTCAAAGAATTTTTCACCTTTTCGCATGTTACTTTCCACTGGTGTAGTGATGCAATATGCCCTGAGTTCCTCATGGGAGGTGAGAATGCCATGCATCATAATTTATCTTTGTAAATTTGGGAAATTAGGCCTCTACGTATCTTTTGAATTTTTCCCACCAAGAGAAATCTTTAGAAAGGGACTAAAACTAAGAAAACCCCAAGGAGCCACCACATGCCATCACTTTTTCTTGTAAGTTCAGATATTCAAGCCCTGTAGACTTTAAGCACCTTGCCCACCAAAAATGGAAGTCGGGTAATTTTAAAGAAAGGCTCAAAATATCTAAAGCCCTAATAATATACCATGTGCCCAACTTAGATGTGGGTTCAGACTTTTAGCCATTTTTTAACTTTTATACAAGCTCTCTCTATTTGGGGAAAGGTACAAGATCCCTCTGACCCCCAAAAATTACCTTAGAAGTCTCCCAAGATAAACACATGTCCTTCATTTAGTGCATCAAGAAATTTCTCACCTTAATCCTTAAAAAACATTACATATAACTTGGCAATTTCATCTAGGGCCCTAGAATTTTCCTCTTATACAATAATGCAACAAATCCATGCACAGAGAAAGGCTTGGATATACTTTTATATTATCAATGTGAATTTTCATACCATGGGATCTTTAATCAAATTTTTGAAATATCTTTAGAGCTATTAAGAATGCCTTTTATTTTCATAATGTGCCCCCCAGGAGTTTTAGAAAGACTAGAGAAGCATTTACGTTTAGTAAAAAATAGGATAAAGGACATAACTAATCATGAACATGTATTTTGATCCTCTGAAGGACTAGGTTAACATGCTAAACACAAAAATTCATTTATTTTGGACACAATATTTTTACTAACAAGGGTTTAATTTATATAGTGAAATTTTGGACACTAACATAGGCTCTTGCTCGAGGACATGTACTCCCAGTGGGTACATAGAGAACACCAAACAAATCACTTATCCACTGGGCCATAGACTCAAAAGAAACAAAAACAAAGGAAAAGGAGAGACATGAACTATACAAACATAAACCATAAAAAGATCACAAAGAAAAATAGGGTAACACACCATATACATATTTATAAAGGTAGTCATGGACTTAATATAGGAAATTCTTGAGGTGTTTTCCATTAACTAGTAGTTCTAAAATTTCTCCATCAATATCTCTAAGATAGAATGTATGGTTTCCTATCTGATAATTAATGGTGTAAGGACCTATCCTTATGGAATCAAATTTACCATGCTTTCCCTTGTCCTCATGCCTATTATCCTATTGTATAACTAAATCACCAACCTAAGAATCTCTTGGGGTGAATTTTTTGTCAAAACTCCTTTTGAGCCACTCCTTGAACTCTATATGCCTCTCATGAGCTTGTCTATGAGACTCATTGAGCTCAATGATTTGGTTAATCCTTTCTTCATAGTGGTTTGTTTCTTCTTCATTCTCTACTATTTTTATCATGAATTGGTAAGTGGGTAATTAAATATGTAGGGGTAAAATATCTTGAGTTCCATAAACAAGCTCAAAGGGGTTTTTCCTAGTAGATATCTTTAGAGTCAACCTATCTTCTCTGATAATAAACTTCAATTATTCACCCCAAATTCCTTTTGATGATCTTCAATAAATTCTTATTACTGGACTCAGCCTACCCATTTCCTTATGGATTATGATTGGAGGAATATGCTAGATCAATCCCATAATATTCACATAATGCACTTAGTTGCTTGGATCTAAAGCACATAGCATTATCACAACTAATTTTGACTGGCACTCTAAATTTACAAATCACGTTATTCAATAGGAAATCAATGACTACCTAGTGAGTTGATCTTCTAATGGGGATTTCTTTAACCCATTTTGTGAAGTAGTTGGTAACCACTGTCATCCATTTATGACCATCACTTGAGGCATATAATATCTAACCCATGAAATACATCCCCCATTTCCTAAAAGGTCCCTCAATAGAGACCAACTATAAGGGAAGTAATCTGGATGCTTTCATTTTTCCAAAGAATCATTGGCACTCTTTGTATTTTCTTACCATGGCAATAACATATTTTAATAATGTGGGCCACCAATACTCAGCCCTTAGAATGTTGTGCACAATGAATTTAGGAGAAAAGTGACCACTAAGCACACCATAATGAAATTATATAATCATTAGAATAATCTCACTTTCCACAAGACATCTCAATTGAATACCATCTAGGTTCCTCCAAGCTAGGCCATCTTATAGCATAAGATACTTTTGGGACACTAGCTTTAGTGTCCTCTAATTTTTAGCTAAATAGAAGGGACAATTTAGAGTCTTAAAATAATAGACTATATCTTTATACCATGGAGATTAGATATATTTAGATTTAGGGTTATTAACCACCTTTTCTACATTATTTACTTCCATAGCCTATAAATTTGCTTTAGTCATTAGCTTAGCAAGACCCATGCCTCTAACCAACTTAGTAGTCTATATCTCCAAGTCATATTAAAGTTTGTTGATCCATCATCACCTTTTTTTAGTATATTCATTTTGAGTTAATATATCCTTCACCATAGTGTGAGGAACATAGGATACAATCTTTGAACTCAAAATGTAAGATCTAAACTACTTGACAACCTTTAAAAGAGAAAAAGGTTTACTTCTCTATTATATGATATCTTAAAAAAAATCCTTGTAGTGCCTTACTAAAGAAGGAAATAGGTTGATCATGACCTTCATAATTATTTTGTAGTAACATTATGATAATAGTATATATAGAGGTAAATAAAAAGATTTGGAAATCTATTCTATAATCCAGACTAGTAAGCATCAAGGTAGTTTTCAAAGCTACCTTGATATCCTAAAATGACTGGGTTGCCTTCTCCAACTTTATAGTCTGATCCTTCTTCAACATTGAAGTGATTGGTAGATTAATCTCTACAAAGTTGGAAACAAACCTCCTAACAAAATTAATCTAGACAAAGAATGATTGAATACCTTTCTTGGTCTATGGGATGGGTACTTTATCAATAGCCTCCACCCTTTCAAGGTCTATCATGACACCTTATTGAGATATAATGTTTCCTGATATCATTACCTTCCATACTCCAAAGTGGATTTTTTTTGGATTGAGGTAGATCCCAAACTCCCTACATTTGATAAGCATTTGTTCTAAATGCACCAAGTGGTCACTTCTCTTCTTGGAGTACACTATAAAATCATTCTCATATACAACAATGAATTGGTTAATTAATTTGATGAAAGCTACATCCATTGCTCTTTGGAAAGTGGTACCTATATTCATCAAACCAAAAAGCATTCAGATATATACGTAGGTATTCCATATGGTAGTGAAAGTAGTTGTGAACCTTTCAAAATCCTTTAATACCACCTAGTTATAACTAGAAAATCTATCTAGAGTTGACAATAGTTTGGATCTGATGACATCTTGGAGCATGTTGTCCATGTTAGGTATTGGGTAATTGTCCTTCAATGAAACCTTGTTTAAGTTATAGAAATCAATGTAGAGTTAGATGTCTCCATTTTTCTTTCTAATAGGGACTAAGTTTGCCACCCATGATGAATACTTGATGGGTTGAATGATCCCACCATCCCTTAATTTTTTCAATTCTTCCTTCATTTTAGTGGCTAATATGGGATTTATAGACTACTATTTTTGGTAGAATGGTTTTTCATTAGGGTGTAGGGGAATAAAAATCTAAAACAAGTCTTCCCTATAAGCCTTCAACTTTAAATATTACCATGCTAGGCAGTCTTGGTACTTTGCTAATAGCATGATGAATGCTTCTTTTTCTTTCTTTCTCAGGTGGGTACCGATCCAAATCTTCCTTGGATTATCTTCTATCCCAATATTAATCTCAATCACAACCTTTGATATAGAAATGTTTTTATAGTTAACTCTATTATCTCTATTAAAGGATGCTTCCAGACTAACCAATCCTCTAGGGATAGTATTAGTCTTTAACTAGATTATTTCCTTTCCATATAAGGTTTTTTTTCCATCATAGATATATACCATAAAATCCCAATCTATGATGGTTCCTTCAAAATCATCTATACAATACATAAATATTCCTATTTAATCATCATTATCAAAAACTTGCCAATGATCCATGTTGTCTAGGATAGATGGTCTTACCAACCTCATACTCACAAAAAGGATTTCCATTTTTGACCTTAAATTCTACAACCCTCTTCACAAGTATATCTACCATATGATTAAAATATTAGGCATGGTATTCAATATTAAAGGTGTCAAACCATTCTAAGTAGTCCCATATAACATTTCAACACTACTTCAACCTTTTCTACTTCATGGAATAAACAACCTAGACCTATTTCACCACTAGTTATGAATCACCCTTAACCAACAATATTTCAAATCCATGTTCACAAGTGATCTAAAGGCCTATCAAGAGTGCTTCATATTCTGAAATATTGTTTGTGCACTCAAAATACAATTAGAAAGAGTGCATATAAACCTAACCATCAGGGGTATAGAATAAACCTAACCATCTATATGTTGTAGTTATCCTTATGTAAATTCTATTCAACACATCTAGTAGCATGATATTATAGGATGCACCAGAGTTAAACATGTAATTATGGACAATTAATTCATTAACTAATAGGGTGGAATAGAATAGGTCAACATCCATCTGATTCTCTACCAATATTATTCCCAAATATACCTCCAGGTGATGCTCAAGAGATATTGAAGTGTTTTCACCTTCCCAAGGGAGTGTGAAAGGAGACTCATCTTTAATAATATCATTAGCAATGATTTTATCTGTGAATCTCAAATACTGAAAATCTCTTTTCCTATTCTCTACAATTCTAAGCAATTCCACAAAGGGTACTGTGACTTTTAGTTGACTTAACACATGGGCTACATCACAAATACTATATTTGAGTATAGGAGTGTTATTAGGTAAGCTAATAACATTTTAAATTGGGATACATCCTTCAAGATTCAAGGGGATAGATTTAGGATTACTAGCATTCTTGACTTCACTTTTCAAGGGAGGCTTCCTAGGTTCATCCTTCTTAGGAATACTATACAATAAGGGAGTTCGATTCTTATCCTAAGTACTTCTTGGTTTGACATTGTAGGGTGTATAAATAGGATTAGTGGAAGCTTAAACCTCTTTACTCCCTTTGGTCTCCTTTTCTTTAGTTCCTACTTTAGGAGTAAAAGAGCCTTTTTCTTTTGGAGGAGTATTTTGGTCCTTACTTATTAAATTGTACTCCTCTTGGGAAATTACTATGTGGATCATCAATTGATATTCTTCAACTAAAAAGGGATATTCTCCATATTTTTCTTTCATCATTGATCTCAAAAACTCAAATTCATGAATAGGTAACTCATATTAATGCATCATGTTTATTTCATAGATAAAATCTAGGGATGGGACCCTTACCTTTTCACATGCTCTCTAGAATGTTGGAGCAGTGGTAGCAACCATTATCTCGATTGATGGAGAAGAAAATATCACATAAAGTTCACTAAATTTTAAATTAAGACATTCATATGTTGAGGTATCTTCATAATCAAAGACAATTAAGACATTCATAGATTCCTCTTTGAAAGTGTAACTCTCCATTTCCTAGAAGTCAACAATATAGATATCATCTTCATCGAATGCAGTTTCAAAACAACCTGCATCTTGATTACCATCACCAACTATGTTATAATGGGGATGAGGGATGAAACATTCATTACACTAGTCAATTTCACAATCGACTATGTTTATCTTCATAGCTAAAAGATATGGTACTTCCCTTCTGCTTCCCTAATTCTAGTTTCTTTCATCCCTTACTAGGCATTTTCCCTTATCATTATATTCCTATATTATAAATATGGCATACCTTAATCCTAATATCAAGGATGATTCCTTTATTATCTCTTATGATCTCATCTATCATCATGGTTAGAAGGACCTTGAGATAACCCTTTTTCATCTCTAGCTAACTTGTAAGAGATCTCTTTCAATATAGTAGCCAAAATTTCCACCATTTCCTCTAGGTCCACACTCTTGTGGGATGTCTAAGGCTATTCAAGATTTAACGACTTGATGTTAGCCCTCTTGTTTAAAGGCTTAACCATATCTTTGATATTATTTTCTATTTGGATAGCCAAATTAAAAGCCATCCTTAGATTTTTAGGAGCCTTATCTTTGAGATAATAGGCTACTTTCTTGTCAAATGCATCATAATACTTAATCAAAGAAGCAACACCATTGGGTCTAATGTTTTCTAGTAGCCTTCTCAACACCTTACTAAATATATAATTGAAATCCTTCACACACTCATTAAGATTCTTATTTAAGCTCTTAAACTTAGCAAACAAAAATCTAGGGTCAATGTTATCACCATATTGCATATTAAATGCATCAATAATAGCTTACCATGTGTCTATGGATCTATCAAGGAAGGATTTAAAACACTCTCACGACTCATATTCAAGAATTTTCATAAAGATATTTATACACACATCTTCTAGATTGATTTCATAATCTTTAATGATGTTTAAGAAAGCTTTCAAATGTTGTTCCCTTGATACTGCATTGTTCCCTTGAAACTTAGGTAATAAATTTCTAATCTTTATAGTTATTTCATTATGTAAACTAATCATACCATTAAAGTTAATATGTTTAAACCTTGGGATCATAAATGGTCTACATCTATTAGCCAAACCTTGATCATCTTCTCCATCATTGTCATTGTCCACATTAAACATCCTTCTTCTCAGGTCATGGCCTCCCATTTATGAATTTGAAGATGAAGATAAACTAGGAGATGGTTGGGAATGGATAATATGAGGAGGAATAAAATGAGAGACAAAGTAAATACTTAATGGCCTAATGGGAAGAGAAATATTTCTTTGCAGAGAAGGAGCTTGACTTGCAAGGAGCTCAAATTTATCTGGCATGCTCTGGTATCCTTTAACCAAAGAGATGTTAGATAAAAAAGGGTAAATATAGTGGGGTACAAATTGATTAGGTCTTACTTGATTTATTGATATTTGGCCTACAATAAGCTTTCACACTTGTCTATTTCTAGATGGAACTTTTAACTCAGGGACAATCTCTTTTGATGAATTCTTCTAATAAGAATATCTAGTACCCTCTAGATTTGTTGACTTAAAGAGAAATATTTAAACCTTAATTAATGGATTCAACACTAGAATAAAAGAGCACACACTAATATTTAAACCTTAATATAATAGATTCAACACTAGAATAAATACTTCCAATCCATAATAAACAAAACTATACACAAGAATTGATGAGATACCAACTCTTAGATACTAAAAACAACTTCAATAATGTTGAACAATTTATCAAAAAATAAGGGTGAACATTCCCAGTAGATTGACTAAGAAAAGTCTTAAATGCATCAATGAATCAAGGTAAAATGACCGATTTTAGTAAAAATAGAGATTTAAATAAATAAAAACACTTATAACTCATCTACAAGCATTTCCCTAAAGGGGTGAACAAAGGATGTCCTTGATAATGGCACAAAAAAAGTGTTGGTTCTAAGTTGTACACCTCTATAGTTCAACCTTACATAATTGAAGAGGATGGTAAGATAAGATGAGAAGCCACTAATATTTTATTATTACTATGGAAGGTATTATATCTGAAATGGACCAAATGGAAAAAATGATTGAGAGGCACCTACATAGGGTATGGTTAATTCCCTAGTACTTTGGGCTCTGTCTAAACCAAGTTGAGAGGACCTACTGGGATAGCTTTCTCACATGAAGGAGGTTTGTACTTAAATATCCATGAGGATTATTGTTATTTATATTTAAATATTAATAAATAATAACCAAGCCTATACACTTCATATGTGAAGGGTTGTCATGTGAAATGCATAAATGCTTCACATCATATACAAGATACTAAAGATAGACAAAAGGGTGGTTGTTATTTTAATTTTCCAAATTATTTCAAACAATAGGAATAAGTGAGAATTAAAACACTAAGATTTAAATCAAATACATCTAACACACTTTAAATATGTAGGGCTTTATACATCCCCAAGGTAAACAACACTTACAATATGCAAATAGTGTGTAATTTACAGGGTGAGACAAGGTAAAACTAGATGTATTTGAATGATGGATAAAAGTGTGGACAAATAGTAAATGAGAATTAATAAGTTCAAAAAAAAACTATACCATCTTCATTAATAAATGTTATTTAGTTTATAAATAAATAAAATTAAATCATGCACAAATGGTCCTCAAAAATTTACAATCAATACTGCAAATCATCTTTCAAGACTTCCCCCAGTTGAATTCATGAGCCTAGACTACCCTTAAGAATATTGTTAATAATTTGTTCCCAAATCTCAAAATAGAAAGGATTTTATACGTTGGATATAAACATTAAATGACTAGCATGAAGAAGAATATATCAGATAACCAATCTATCAAGCATGTAAAACAGAGCATTGTACTTCAATAATAAGAAGGAGCAATAAACCATGAATAGATTCCATTTATCAACTGAATTAGAGTTGAATGTAATATGTATTGATAATTACATAACAAAACACTATGTGAAATGATTCTATAACAAGGGAGACATTTTGAATGCTCTCAAAGCTTGCCAATGATTTTACAATAGAAATCAATTTAGCACCAAAAAATCACACACAGAGGACTCTCTAAGTTATAGCTTCAAACTAAAAAATTAACCAACCTCTATAAAGGGATAAACCCCCTTTACTTATACAATTTTAGATAAGATTAACATATTTTTAAAGATGGCATATAATCTATTTGATATTGTAACAAATGTGATTCCTTGGATTTGTGCTCGTGCTTTTGTGATAATAACAAACTTAATACTCCACTACAATGAAATATTTTTAGTTATACATGTGGAGGACAATTCTGCAAGGTATAAAATAACCTTTTTCTCTTTTTACAAAAAAAAATTTCCCTTTCCTATACACATGATTATTCAAACTAACTTTGAAAGGGACGTGCCACTAACAGGTGAAGTATAATGGTTTCCAAGTGGGAATGAGAAGAAGAGAGAGAAAATAGGGAGGAGTAGTGACAGCTCAGAAGGAATAAGAATACTTGATCATGCTCCAAAATAAATCTTGATGATTGATTCCTTTTACAACTTATTCTTATAGTTAGTATATTCATCAATCATGGAGGCAAGATCCTTTTGGTCCAAGATAGCCTGATTTTCTGCCTTCAATTCTTTCATGATGGATTTATCTCTATCCATTCTTTGTGCCACCATGTTGGTGAATACTTGTGAGTTTTGATTTAGCTCCTTTCATGATGGATACATAATATTATAACTATATATGGAGTAACTTACTAGGGGATAGTCCTTATTCAATGTATCAAGTGGAGAGACAACTACCTCAACATTCCTTTCTCCTGTAGTAGTGTAGGTGGTTATGGAATGTGTTTTGGCCTTCTTAAGGGGATTGGCCTTATGTGTCTAAATTATATTCATTAAATCAATGTCCCCTATCTTGATCATAATGTATTCCTTCTCTTTTACTCACTTTATGAGCCAAAGAAGAGGATTGATCTGAAATCCCATCAAAGTTGTAGACATTATAGATGGCCTTGAGACATAGAAGGGTGGTGTCGATGATGAGCTAGTCATAGGTAGCACCATAGGCTTAGGTTATGTGCTTAATAAAAAATAATTAATGTATTCATAACTTTCCTACTCTTTTCCACCCTTTCCAAGTCTATCTCTATTTGCCCTAAAACATTGAACTTAGACCCAAGTTGATGAGACTCATCGAGTAATTTATCAATTAAACATCCTTGTTTAATTGACTAGATATAAGGTTGTGCAGTCACATCACCCTCTTTATTCACCTAGGATTAATTCATGGATGAGGCTATGGTGTTTTACATACTACCATCAGTCAAATTTTCACCAGTCATGGCCTCAGGAACCTTACTATGAATTGGGTCATGGACCCTGATGTGGGGGAGAATACTTCATGGAAATTTAATAGAAGTGAATCCTCCTAAAACTTCCTCCCAAACATATTTATTGAAAAAACCCACTTCTTTATCTATTATTTTAGGGGTGGGGGTACCCATTCAAAATATTACTCCCCCACCTTCCTCTATATTTGCCTTCTCTTTCAATACTGGGCTTGACACCTCTAGATCAGAAAGAATGCCTTGTGGTGCATCTAGAACCTTTTATGAGACTTCATTTTCAACTTCCACATTAGAAATGGTAAAATTTTGAATATTTTACTTAGTCACTTCTTTAGCTTTATCCTCAATATTATCTAATTCTTCAATTCCACCCTAGTCATCTTGGTCTGCTAGTTGGGTGATGACATTGTCGACAAATGTCTCCATCTCTAGATAAATAGTCTTATAATTTAGAGGAGCATGAGCTTGTATGGTTGATTCAACACTAGCCTACACAACATCATCAAAATACAAAGGGTCATCTGAAGTTAGGGCATATTCCTCATTACCTTTTATTTCTACCATTGAGGGTCCTTCTGTAAACAAACCCATTATTGGGACCTTTACTAGGGTTTAGCACCTCTCCATATGAGTCCTTTGTCCAATTTTAACTTGAAGAGGAGTGATGGGATGATATGTATTCATTACTTTAGTAATGGGTCTACCCTTATTTTAATCTTCCTCCTTAATCATATCCCTTATTATTTGTGCATATGAGGCTTGGTCCTCTCTTCTCTTCATAGGGATTTATTTAGATAGTGGGGGCTTTGAATACAACCTTATTCTTCAAAGATGGCTTACTTAGAGGTTGTAGAGCCTTCTTGACTCTCTTATGCTTTGGTTTCTCCCCTTAGTCCTCACCTCATTTATTTATTGAATTTATTATCAAGACATGATCAACAGTCACTTGTTGCATAAGTGAAGCATGTGGGAGTATAGCCAGGCTGGCCATAGGAATGGTCATTAGAATAGCTGGTACTGCTAGGGTCCCTTTCTTGAAATTGATATGGGGGTGTCACTAACTAGTGTAAATTCCCTTATAATAAACTTATCCCAATTTTCCACTAATATTTTTATCTTTAAAAAGGATAATCTGACCTTGGATTGTGCCATTGTTATCTTCTTCACATCTACTGGTTTGGTGACCTTAGTATCCCCAAGCTTGCATTTTCCCTTACCTATCATGGTTGATAATGGAGCTCTAGGGTCTCTATTATATTCTAAGAGAAAATCCTTCAGTGATTTAACCTTCCTTAGCTCTTTAAGGGTAGGGGAGTCATATGCACCAAGGTTAAACCCATGTTCCTTAAGCCATCTAAAGGTTCTCTTCATTATTTTCACTAATCTCCTAGGGATGGAATCATCCTCTTGAACACTAAAATATGGTTGGGAGATGGGCTAGGATTCAATGTTTTTTATGTTTTATAATGAATATAATGTTATTTTGTCATCCACCATGTGTTTAGGGATGGGGGCAATATCGTATTCTATAACTTCCTATACTATCTGCCTCATAAATTCCCATTTTTGGACATCTTCTTCAATGGTGTAATTTAACCAGATGTCCTCATAATGTGATTGATACAATATCACATTAGTAGCCATATTTACCAACCACCTAATGTCATAATTGGGTTGAGGTGGCATCTTATTGATTGCATATAGGTCCATCTCCTGATCCAATCCCTTTACTTTTATAGCTAAAGGACATGAATAATACCCTATTACCATAGGAAATTTGAAAGGATTTTTTATATTCTTGGCTGTGATCATTTCATGTGGTGGCACCATTTGTCAACTTAGCTCTATTACCACCAACTTCTCATCCAATTATCTTGGTAGTTTGTGTGGGAATCCTAAGTAACCACTCACCCTGATGTATGTGAATGTTCTAAATTATATGTAAGTGGCATCATATTTTTCAATTAATTGTTTGGCTATCACAGACATTATGTTGAGGATTTTTAAAGGGAATAAAGAACTTATCATTATGTTAAAGAAGCAATTTTAAACTCTAAAAAAGTTCTTATTGAATCCCTCCATAGTGATTTTAGGATATATTTCATATATCCTCATTCCAATGAAGTTCCTTGTGAGCCCCTAGAACATCCTATTGTGCACTACATTGTACATCAAATAAGAAGACATGTAGAATGTTCTTGAGAATACCTTCTTTAGAAATAATTATATCTTGGAGCTACATCATCTACCTATGTAGATTATCACTAAGTATGGTTGCTCAGTCTATCTTCTTCTTCCTTTCCAGCATGCAGATCATAATTAGTAACATCCATGGTTCAAATTTTTCTATGATAGGCACCTTGTAGATCCTAGTGGCCATGGAAATAAAATAATAGGGTAGTTCATTAAACTCTACCAATTTAAAATTCTTGGACATTATGGAGACCTTTTATCTCTTCTTAGCCAACCAACAATAATTGAAAATATCCTAGATAGCCTTATCATCATTTTTCACATACTCTTAGCATTCCTCCAAGGAGAGTATAATGCTTTCTAGCTAGCGAAAATTTTGAGCATGATACTAAGGGCCAAAGGGGTAAAGGATCACACAACCAAATGACCACTATTAACAATTGTCCTAGTGTCTAGTTGGTATGTTTGAGCATACACAATAATGAGTTCTAGGTATGGAGCCGCCAGGGGGAATGCTGTTGTAGGTTCAATGTAACTCATGCCAACATTTGCAACTACTTGGGGGGGCACTTGGATATTATAAGACATTAAATAGGTCCTATAAATGTAACCCCATAACATATGTATCCCTAATTGAATCCAAAATTGAAATAATATTTCCATTTTTTTAGGTTTAATATGCCACCATCTTTCCCTACCTCTCTAGTACAATATATTAATACTAGACAAACTTTTCACTTGAACAACCCTCAAGCTACCTCTTGAATTCTCTCAAAGAACACAATATATGGAGAAAATAGGAAACTTACTATTTAATTTGGAGGGACACACACATTGGAATCTAAATGTTTGTGAAGAATTCATTGTAATCACATTCATGCACCACAGTCAGCTAGGGCACACAAATAATTCAAAGGCATGAACACAAGATCTAAATGTCAAGGGTGATTTTAGAATGAATACAAATACTTAAGTTATAATCCCTTGTATTTCAAGATTATGGTTACCATTAATGATATAAATCCAAATGGTTAATTATCAACCACTCTCATTAATTACTTCAAACCTCATTCAAAAAAGAGAGGGAAAATATAAGTGTTTCCTTCTATGCCAAGTAATCCTCCTTACAACATGTAGAGTCATATGAGTGAATAATGCATCATGAGACCTTTTTGGGCCTTTAAGGACTTCTACACCTTTTCACTTATTACTTTCCACTGGTGTAGTGATGTAATATGCCCCAAGTTCCTCATGGGAGGTGAGAACGCCATTCATCATAATTTATCTTTATAAATTTGGGCATTTGGGTATCTTTTTAATTTTTCCCACCAAGAGGTAAGTTGGGAAATCTTTAGAAAGGGACCAAAACAAAGAAAACCCTGAGGAGCCACCATGTGACATCACTTTTTCTTAGAAGTTTGGATATTTGGGCCTTAGGGACTTTAAGCACCTTGTCCACCAAAAAAGGAAGGGGAATTTTCATGAAAGGCTAGAAATATCGAAAGCCTCGAGAATCTACCATGTGTCAAAATTAGATGTGGGTTCAGAATCTCAAGCATTTTTTACCTTTTACATAAGCTCTCTCCATTTAGGGAAAGGTACAAGATCCTTCCAACCCCTAAAAATTCTCTTATAAGTCTCCCAAGATAAGCACATGTTCTTCATTTAGTACATCAGGCAATTTTTCTCCTTAATCATCAAAACACATTAAGTATAACTTGAAATTTTCATTCGGGGCCCTAGAACACTCCTTTTAGAACATAATGCAATGAATACATGCACAGAGAAAGGCTTGGTTATAATTTTATCTTATCAATGAGAATTTTCATGCCATGATATCTTCAATAAATATTTTGTAATTCCTTCAGAGCTATTGAGAGTGCATTTTATTTATATAAAGTGCCCCCCTGAGAGTTTTACAAAGAGTGGAGAAGCATTCCCATTTGGTAGAAAATAGGACAAAAGACACAACTAATCACAATCATGTATTTTAATCCTCTAAAGGACTAGGGAAAGTGGCTAAACACAAACATTCATTTAGTTTGGACATGATAATTTTAATGACAAGGGCTCAATTACTCTAGTGCAATTTTGGACACTAACAATATGAGTTATATGCTCTTTGCCTAGTTTCTATCTACATATTGTACATCTACATTTAGTTAGAGTATCATCAGAACTTACAGGCTCTATAGGTTCAATGAAGGGAAATTTTGTTACCCAGTCCACCTTAAAATACCTTATAATTATCCATATACTTCTCTTCCTTCATAAAGATTTCTTAGTGGAATTTTTAGTTAAACTTTGTGTTTGATGAGAACTGGAAATCTTTTCTACCACTTGAGTGTCATGATCATTTTCATAAAAAACCAAAGGATCATCTTTGAGTGGTGGCATGTCATCATTAAAATAATATTCAGGGGTGACTTGTTATTTTGGTTAATTCTTTCTTATGAGATATCAATGGAGATTTATGCATGTAAAATTATTTTAATATTATTGAATAGCTAAAGTCAAATTCATGATAACCTAAAAAAGCAATAAATACCTATATTTTGAGTGCATTGTGATTATGTGGGAATTTTTATTGGCTCTTTAAAATAAGATAATATACTGAATTTTCCTAGTAATTGGCCTATCCTTTTATCATTTCCACCAAATTCCATGATGATCATGAATAAAACACTTTAGTTATGTCATTGGATTATAAATTAGATGCTATAGTTTAGTTCTACCAATTTGTTGTAGCATCATTCTACTTTTTGTTTTTGTCATCCAGTCATACAGTGGATGCCACCATTTAGCACTGTCATTCAATATTGTCGTTATTTAGTATCACCATTTGGTTCCTCTATTCATCACTATTATTGTTTGATATTTCCATTTAGATCCTTTATTTTGGTGTTGCCATTTGATGTTATAGATTGTATACTCTTATTTGGTGCTATCATTCAGTTATGGTCCTCTAGTTTAACGTATAGTGCATGTTTTGTTAATTCATTTCAACTTGTTTCCTTATTTGATAGTAGGGGATAGTTGTACTATATATGTGTTAAATTGAAGTGTAATCTAAGAAATTATTATAAATGGTTGGCAATTTGAACCCCAAAATAATTTATATTCCTAAATTTTAGGTGATTCAAACCCATCTACTAACATTTAAAAAATGCCAAAAATAAAATTCAAAAATTAGAATATTTTTGGATTAACAAATATTCATTTTTAAAATTTACCATGACTAAAAGCCCTAATTAGGCCTCATTCCTTGTAGATTTTTTATAATTTACCCTATATGGGAGTTGTATAAAGTATTAAGATAAAATAAAGGTATATTTTATGACCCTCTATCCTCTTACAATTCCATGTCGAATTTCATGAGATGAAGCCAAGTAGAAGTCTACTTTTTTGGCCTATCTCTTTTACCAATTAGCCCCAAATAAGCCTCTAGGCCTAGAAAATGGATTTTGGCTCTAAACTCATCCTGAACTTTTCAAACCTATGAAATTTTCTCTATTAAATTTACCCATGCCAATACTAATATCCATTTAATGTTGGGATTCTAAAACATTAGGCTTATAGCCAAACCATGAAATGGCCAAAAATAAGCCCTTCATAAGCTTGTTTGGACTGCCTTATAAAATATAACTGGTTTAGTCACTTCCAAGAATTCTTGAAATTCTTTTTTATTTAAGGAGATGGAATAAGTCTCAAGTGATCTGCTCCAATTATTTTCAAGTATCCATATCTCCAAATCCCTATAAAACACTAAAAAACACACAAAATAAGGGATTTATAGAAATTTGTATAATAATCCATATAAATCAAGTACATGTGAAGAAAATCCTTGGAATAATAAACAACATCAAATATATTTTCAGATAAATTAATGTAATTTGATGTGTTTTAAAGTCCATCTCTTCAAACTAGTCATCATAGCTCTCTTATGTAGCTTGAAAGAACTTTGAACTCTTAGTGATAATTCATAAAGTTGGACATATGAATCTTCTAACCAATTTTATAAACTTGAAGTAAATTAGGGTGGATAAATTCCCATAGTATAATAAGGTCCCATGCAAATCCTTCTGACTATACAAAGTAAAGTAATATGGCCTCTCAGTTGGAAATAAGTGTTTTTTCAAGTTTGAACAAATTTTAGGTCTATAGGTAGTGTTCTTGAGTTGATTTTGGTCTCCAATGACCTCAAAAAGTTATATAATATCCTTCTCAACACTCTTCAATGGTTTTGAAGCCACCCTCCTTCATCAAGTCTCTATGTAATCTTATTAGCCTATGCCCAAGGTTCTTGTGTTAGTCTGTCAATTATACCCTAAGTTGTTTGTTTTCACCTTTTCTCTTTCTATCAGGGTTCTAAGTTTCCATGAAGTGTATTTTTAGGTTATTCACTATCCTATTAAATTTTTTCTCATGGTTTAAAATCACCACTTCATCCTCTTAGTTGACTTCAAAATCAAGCCTATGTTATGCCATTAGGACTATAGGTAGGGTATGAACATGGTATGTTGTGTTTGTCTCAATTTTGATTAAACTTGAAGGATTATATGGCAAGGTAATAAATTTGAGGTCATATCAAATTATGTTATTCACATATTTCTTAGATATTAAAGAAATCTTACACCAAGCAACTTCTCAAGAAAGCGTAGGTAGCCTATGTTGGAATGTGTATGGACTTCTAGGCCTATGTTTGGTCCTTTACTCTGTTTCCCTATTAGGCTTCCAGTGTCTTCAAAGACTTAGGAAACCTTAAGTACTTTTTATAAATCCTTTAAATACTCATACAACTATTCCCTCTTATTCCATGTCTTCAACTCTCCAAATAGACTTATAGGTCTATGACTGCCTGTATATGTGCATATGAGAATGGTTTACCAAATGGTGTTTTAAGGAGCCTTATCTTGAGTGTTGAGACTTTTAAATACTTTAACACTTCTATATTTATTGAGAACTCTTTCTTAACACATTAAAGTTCAGTGTTTTATCATCACCACTACCCCAAGACTACTTCAACTAGGTTGTAAATGATGTTAGGGTAATTGACTATGTGTTAGCTTCTTAAGCTCATCTTATCCTTCTTAAAATATATTAAAACTATTAAATGAATATTGATATGGATGAGTTCCCTCTCAAGATATTAAAACGTTATATTTTCACCATCACTATTTAAAGCCAATTTTAAGTTTGGTTGTAGGTGGTGTTTATGGTTATTTGAGTGTGTTTATATATAGCCTTGAACTAGTCTCTTCCTCTAATATTAAAACATTTGATGGTTCTATTTCATGTTGATAGTTTATAAACACTCTCATTATATTAATACCTTATTGATGTCTTTAAGTTTGAACTTTACTTTATTCACTGTTAAAAGCACACTCCTTCACCTAGTTGGCTATAGGTATATGTTGAAGGGTTTGAGTGTAGTTTTTTCTATAATTTTGGTATTTTACACTATACCCAACCTTTAATAGGTTTTAACACCATGTTTCATGAGAGTGTGAGACTCTTTCACTATCCTGAGACTCCAAGTTCATATCTTTGTTCAAGGTAGAACCTCTCATCTAAATTATAGTTCACTATCATGAAATTTGACTTTATGGTGACTTTGAATTAGATATTGATTGCTATTGGAACATGATAACTTATAGTGATCCAACCATCATCAAGATTTAATTATCACTTAATCATAACTCGTTAGCTTCTCAAAAGCATTTCACAACCTTTGTCATCACTTATTCACATAGTCACATTATTGTAGGTACACATTTTAGGCATGCTAGGTTATTTATCAATATTATATCTAAGTGATTGGAAGGTATTCATTGATCCACTACCATTTTAAAATTATACCACCATGATTCATACTTGGGTAACCTTTACTAAACATTTACAATTGGATTTACTTGGAATTGCAGACTTAGAGGCTACAAAAGGTGAAGATGTCTGTAAGTTTAAGTTTTGAAGCCTTGGAGGGTGCAACAAGAGCTGTTATAAATAAAATACCATTTTAATTATTACATAAACACATAACATGAAAAAAAATAAAAATCCTTGAAAAAACATATCAAATTCAGTAAAATAGCCTCCTAAATGCAAACACAAAAAATAGTTTCAAGGAGTGAATAGAGATATGTGACTAGTTATAACTTGAACAGAGTATCTATCTAATAAAGAGAATATGAATGGATGTAGAGTGTGTTATAGGACCATTAATAACCATTCAAATTAATTTTACCACTTGGAAAACTTAGAAACTTAGAAAACATGATAGTCACTTCAAATTGCTCACAAAGGAGACTTTGCTTGCCAAAGGGACATCCAAATGTGATGTAATGATAAATAAAGGTATGTGAGGAAAATAAATACATATTATAACTCACTCCAACTATTTTAAAGCATTCAAATCATCTAAAATTACATAAGAGTTATGCCAAATTCATTCTATGTGGATTTTCTCCTTCAAAAATTAATATGGGCTCTTAGAGATTTTGAATAAATATAAGACTACCAATCTTTTGGCCAATGTGAAAACTTGGAATTCCATATGGGTCCAAATTTTTTTCCAAAATATTATTCACCAACTCTAGATTTATGGCCTATACCATCTTCTTGAAGTTGGCCTTCACTAGCTTATGAAGGGAGAGATGAGAGAGAGAAGGATATGTATGCAACTTTTGAACTCCAAATTTCTTCCAATTATTGTTTCTAACCTTTATAATACCAAAGGACACTATGAAACTATTTTAACTTGGGCATGAATTCAACATGTCCATACAACTTTCTCTAACTCTTTAAAGTGGCATTGGACTCCAATAAACTGACTCTATCTGACAAGTTGATAGGTATGGCAGTTGAGTAACTGATACAAGCTATTTGGAAGATGTATTTTACTAATTTTTCACTTAGGTAGCTTTATAACATACAAATGTTAGCTAAAAATCACATTTATATGCATTTTCAACACCTTCAAGTTAGCAAGTGAACTTTAAACCTTCCAAAACTTCATGAAATGTTGTGAAAAGGTCTTTAACATATGAAATGAGGTTAATGAACCCATAATCACTTGTGACATGACTTGACCATGAATTATTTCCTCATGACACTCCTAGATCACTATATGACCAAAATATGCCCTTACCTTAAAATTTTATAACTTACCTTAATAAATGCTAATAAGGTATTTTGGACTCAACTAGGATCTCCTAAATCACCTAAGGTTCATGGTTTTCACTATAGGGATTCTATTTTAACTTAGGGGTAAAAATTAGATAACAATTTTGTTTGTTTAAATTCCCATATTGGGAGTGAATTTTTTCTATATGTGGCTATATGTGGTGATTTAAACACTTAATGTGCTTGATGTAATAATATAAAATTAAAATTGGATGTCTTAGGCATGACTAAAAGTACCCAACCTATAGGTCCCCTTTTTTGCTCACTCAACCCTTCTCGACTAGACTTTCATTGATTCCTAGTCACCCATAGCTTCTCAGACTTAGCTTTTTGAGACCTATGAAACCCTCTCTAACCTAATCCATCCCCTGATGTCTCATCCTCTTAGGAAAATAACACCCAATTTAGACATGAGCATCATAACTCAGCGGTGTCCCATTTTTTGCACTATTGTACAAGTTCACTTTAGCCTTAAATGGTCAGATTTTCCCAAATCCTTATATTTTCCCCTATCAGCCTAATGTAAGATTATCTAACCCAAAATAATCTCTTTACCTATAAAATACCATTCAATGTCCATTTATAAGGGTTGGCACTCAATCACAAGAAATAATCAAGAATATAAGTACACTCAATCACTCTTCCATATTCTCTGCATACAGCCTTCCAAAACCAATTCATGTCTATTTAAGAACTTATATTAGTCCCTTGTCATCAAAATTACATTGTAGTTTTGCATCAGAGTTTCATACATCACACAATTTCACTAAGCACTTCAAATTAGAGAACTACATTAGCTTGATCCCTTTTCAGAGTATTGGTATGTAGGTAGCATGCCCACACATGGGGTGTAAAGTTCATCCAACATACCCTTTACACACTAACTCCTCTCTTTCACAATTTTTATACTCAAGTTTAAGCACCAGGAGATCCTAAGGGTTTTGAATATTCAATTAGACACTTAATGATCTCTGTACAAACCTAGGCTTCAATATTTCATTGCCAAGGTATCACATGCTTGCTAAATAGAACCCAAAAAAGCCAAACCACCTAGACAATAGTGTTATAAGTGGACTACAGTGCCAAGTAGTAGGATTTCCTAAGTTTTTATCTCTTATCCAATATATAAAGAGTTTTGGGTCTTATTTATGATAGTCTACCATTATTACATAATAATTTCTAGAACTGCATCATCTGTTTTAGCCTAGAATAAGCTAAGTTTGATTTCTTTACACTTATTACTATTTTTAGAAAAGGTAAAATACATATTTATTTACACAAATTAGTAGGCTAATTGAGACACATTAATTACTTATTTAAATTTACTTAGACCTTTATTTTCTTAGGAATTAAACACATAATTCCCAAAAAGAATAAAACATTTGGTGAACCTGACTTCAAATTTTCACACAAAAACCCTAGAAACCCTAGGGCTAATTATCTCTAATTTTTTTTCAATATTTTCCTAATTTTTATTGAATATAAAAATAAAAAAAATACAAATTAATTAAAATATTTTCAATAAATTCACCTAAACCCTAGTTTGCACATACTAGGTCCTATTTGCATACAACACATTCAAACCACTAGGAAAAATATATTGGTAATTTTAGAAATATTTTTAGATTTATCCTAAATTTTTCAAGAAAAATTCTAAAAATTTTGTCTAAAATTTTCAAATTATTGTACTAATTTTGAAAAAATTCTTTCAAAACCCTAATTACATCAAATACATTCTCAGTTATTTTCAGTACTTTTCGCATCATTTTCTAAAAATTTAGTTGCATATCTAACTCAAAAAAATAAATTTCAAATTCAAAAGTCCATAGTATTTAACAAATAATATTTATGAAAAATCCCTAGTGGTATATACTAGCTCCTTTTTGCTTATTGAGGTATCACCTTACATGTTTCAAAGTCCTATATCCTTTTCATGCATATTCCAATTCCTTATTTAGAGTATATCAACTTAATATTTTATACTATTATCCAAGTTTTTTTCCTTATGCCACCTAAATTACTTACATATTTTAATTCATGAAGAAGTGCAAGACTTAGTGGTAATCCTCCTGAGTTCACCTAGATTCCTACAACTTGATTATATACCATGGATAAACAACCAACTTAGGTTCTAGTCATAGATTATACACATCTAGATTACACCAATTTTAATGAGGATAATTTTGACAAAGAAAAATATGAAAATAACAATGATGGTGTACACATCGATCCTCATGCTCCACCACATTGGACTATTAATCCACTTCCACCTATTGTTGATAATAAAGTCATACTCAACAAATATTTAGTTTTACAAAATTTTAGAGAAAGACTTAAGGAAAAATGTAAAGATAATACACTAATTCTATAATCTATCATGGAGATAAAAAAAGCTAAGCAAGTTGAGTCTTCCAATCATTCAGAGAAACTAGTTACAAATGACACTACAGGGGAAACTATGTCTTAACCACCCCCTATAGCAGCCCAACCTTCTTCTATGCCACCAGTTGTAGCTAGTACATCCCTAGCTCCTGATGTTGCAGCCCTTGTGTAAGAGATATGATCTCTCCAATACAAGGAGAAACATCTTGAGTAAGGTACCACTAGACCTAAATAGGCTTTTGATTATTTTTCTCTTTTATATACACTATTGGCATGTCACATTGCTTCGACACCCTTACCACAAGGATTTATTCAACCCAATCTTAATATTTATGATGGAAACAGTGATCTGGAGACATGTTTGATATATTTTCATGCATCATGTTTTGATTATGTACCCAATGATCGGCTACTTACCAAACATTTTCCATTGAACCTAAAGGATTATGCCTCACCCTAGTTTTATAGTCTACCAAATCAGTTAATCATAACATTCAATCCTTTAGTACACATGTTCCTAGCACATTTTAGTATCAACATTAGTGATAAGGTTTCATATGCATAGATTACATAGTAGAAATTAAGGTCAAATGAACTTCTCATAGATTATGTTCTTAGATACAAGACAATTCTGGATAAGTTAACTAGCCCCATGGTTGATCAAGAGATATAGGAAATCTTTAAATAGAGCCTTCTACCAACACTTCATGAATATATTATGTTTAAAATGTTCTTTTCCTTCACTAAATTATGTCATACACTCAAAGGAAGAGAAGTGAAGATAATTTCAATGGGCAAACTTATGTATTTAATTATCCTAGACATAACTAATAAGAGTATCAATAAAATCCCATACAAGGTCAAAACCAATGTTTAATATGGCTTTTGAACCCCCTCAACATGTGGTTCTATTGGCACCTCCTCATCATGCATTTACCAATCTACTAGTTTCTCTAGCTAGGGTTTTATAGTAGTTATTATAATGTAACATCACCACTCTCCCTCCTATTTAGGAAGCAAATCCAATAAATCCTCTTCCATAGGGATATGATCAACATGCATTTTTTGATTTTCATAGGGCACCAAGCCATACAACTAAAAAATGAATCAGTTTGTGACATAAGATATAGGATTTGACTGATGATAATCTACTTAATCTAGGCACTTTATTTGAACCTCCAAAGGCAAAACCAACACAAGATAAAGCTTTTAATTTTTTTCAAATCCATTTCCATAGCATTCTAAATAAGAGAAAGGGGACACATTAGGTGTTCACTATACATAATAGGCACCTTCAGCAGAGTCACATCCTTCGAGTGGTACGATAGGGGTGTATGAGTCCAGAGTTCTAGCCAAGACTTTGATATCTTTTTTAGATCATAAGATTGTCAAGGATAATATAGGTTACAATGAACTATTTATCATAACACATATTCAAAATTAGTCTATTTATAGTGTACTCACCGACAATGGTTCTAATTTTAACATGTGCACTTTCACACTTTTATAACATTTGGGTTATTTAGAGTAGGATATCACTCCAACAGAAATAGTTATTAATGGTTTTAGTGGGCATATATAGAGTTCATTGGGTGAGATAGTACTTCAATTATATATTGGTCCTACATATATGGCCACAACATTAAATATATTTCCCAGTGTAGGAGTTTTTGACATACTACTTAGTCAACCATAGATTCAAAAAATCAAGGTAGTACTTCTACAGTTCATAGATGCATGAAATTCATTCATACTAATCAAGTTATTATAGTTGGTGGAGTTACTTATGAGTCAACACTCCCCACTTTAGAGCCATATACTAGCTTCCAATCACTATTTTTAGTTATTTCATTTGTTTTAGCTTCCTCCAGTTTCTATTCTAGTTCCACTTCAAGTTTAGCCATAGTTACATCCATTACCAATATAGAGGGTTCATACACCTGTATAGGTTTAAGATTCTAGATGGCTTTCAACAACAATATTCACACCCATATTAGTTACACTAAGATCTCATATAGCTACACAAAGATCACCTATTCAAAGAGTACCCTATCCTACTTCCAGATGGTTACCTAAGAGCCCTATAGTTACATATACTTCTTAGAGTTATAGGGGGACCCCACATTAAGCTTCTACTTTAGATATTTTAGAGTACTTAAAATGTACACACATGTTAGATTTAAAATCTCAGTAATACACTCATGTCTCATGATCATGCATAATTTATTTGTTTAACATAAGATACCAAGATAGGGAGCCTCACCTGAGACTCATTAGTTAATATAATCTCTTCTTAGTTCTTCCATTACATAGTTTAAATATTTTTCAAAAAAACATAAAAATATTTAAAAATGCCAAAAATATTTTGATTATATGCATCATATATGATTTAAATCACTACTATCATGTTAGGACTTGCATTTGTTGTTTCATGATATTATATATCAATTTTTTGCATTACCATGCTTCACTTGATCTTCTTTCAGTGTGTACAGTGATATCCATCTACTTGATTGCTTCATTCTACCCATAGAGGGGGAATTCCTACTTCTACATTTGAGACATATATTATTATACACACCCATTGGGGGCATCTTCTACATGACTACACCATCCAGGTTATTATATTTCTACACCACACACTCTTAAGTTATCATGCTGATGTACATTACTTTATAGCTTACATAGAATAATATATCGACATCTCACTAGTATCTAACACTTGTGTATTTCTTAGCATATACCTAGTCTTGTACTACACATGTTTTACATACTCTCACATTTGATTTGATCAGTTAGATGTGCTTGTCTTTTTCTTGTTATTACATGCTTTCTCTACTTTCTTAGCATAGCTTGTGTGATTGCATTTTAAATTCTAGCTTATCTCCTACTTGTGCTATGTCCTTTACTTATTTTTCATGTGCATGCCTTAGGACATTTATCAATGTCCTTTATTTTTACTCCTTTATGTGCATGTGGCTTGTGTGCCAACTTTGATTATTTCACTTGTATGTGTATGGAGCATTTGAGCATATCTTCCATGCTTGTCTTCCAGTTTGAGTGACATGTGCCCTGTCCCTTGTTTGCATGGCCCCTTAGCCCATCTAGTATGCTTCTTACTTATTACTTGTTTGCTTATTTATTGTCAAATGTGTGCAATGCCATGATCCATTTCATGAATTTTATTTGATTTATTAGATGCCATGATGGACATCATGATCCATCCCTCCAACTAACAACTAACACTTAAGATTTCTAGTTCTAATTTAGTACTTTGCATATGCTTTCACATTCTTATATCTATCTAGGCATGCACCTATTGATCTAACAATATCTCGGTATAAAAAAATTCTATATCTTGAAACATATTGTCAAATATAAAATGCTATATCATATATATTTAGATTAACACACTTGTAGGACTCTTTTCTTCTAAGGGCAATCATTGCAATTTTATCATTCCTACCCTCAAAAGAGGGGCATAAAATGGGGAATTTATCATAGAGATAAAACCTCTTAGAAGTCAAAACAATAACATTCAAAATAGCTAGCATAAAATTTAGAGGTTAAACTGGTCAAATCATAGCAAAAAAATAGGAAGAGTCTCAGATTAGCAGTCAGTTTTCACACTAGAAAATAATGCCAAAAATGGATAATAGCACCATAAATGGATAGTAGATGAAAAATAGTGTTGTACATAGTTTTATGCTCCTATCCAAGTATAGAAACACTCAAGGTTTCCAAAAACATGCAAAAATTTTGGTTCAGGGATAGTTTTTGCACTTCTTGATCCTTTAGATTCAACAATTTTAGCATAGTTTTCTCAGATCAAGGGGTTATCATTTGTAACATTATGGTTCTCAATTTTAGTCTAGATTGGGAAATTGTAATAAATTATAGATCAGAATCTAGGTTCTAGACATCAATGATTAGGGGTAATATGCATTGCACATTGATTTTATTTTATTTTTGAGTTTAGTTTATTTCAAGCATTCTCATCAGTTACATGCCTTAATCCATCTTCAAGTGGTTGGAATCACATTCAAGTTAAAATTTCTCACAAGTTTAGATTTTTGAGTACTTTAATTTCTAATTTGGATTTTATATAAGCCTAATACATCATTTTTAGAGTGGCTTTCATACAAGCTTAATCTCCATCTTTTGAAATCGCCAAGAGTGGCCTAGTTTCTAGCACACATTTGGCTATCCATGTCCTAGTGTCAAATTTATAGCACATTTATGGTCTCCATGAGCCATCTCATATGACATATAGTATATACTAGTATCACTTCATAGCTTCTCTTCATGGTATAATGATGGAGCCAAAGGGTTATCCTTTGTATTCTTGAGCCACCTATTTAGAGGGATTGGACAAATAATACAGACATCGATTAACACACATATGATTCAGTAACTTCACTTGGTGATAATGGATCCAAAATTCCAACATTTACATTCTTTAGACACATTAAAAGGAACTGAGCACTCAGATTTATTTATGATATTACTATTGATTCAACACATACTCGGCATAATCTATCATCATAATAGGTTTTGTATTGGTTCACGTACTTAGTGAGGTGTATTCATTCATCTTTTTTCTTTTACTTAGCATTCGTACATTCTTATTTTATATATAGTGTGTCTAGTAATAACTGATATACTTCATGTTTTTATTTATAGATTTACACATCACATCATGCTATCTCTCTACACACATCCAACATCATACAACTTTATGAGCTTTTTCCTTATAGGTAAGTTCAGGTATGATTTTTATTTTTTCTTTATCCTAGTATTTAAATTTGTTGCATCACTAGAATAAAAGGGTGAAAATGTAATCATATAAAATGTGAAATTGGATTACTTAGGTATGGCTAATATCACCTAACCTATAGGTCCTCATTTTTGCTACCTCAACCCTTCTCAACTAGACTTTCACTAATTCCGAGTCACCCATGGCTTCCCAAAATTAGATTTTTGAGACCAAGCATCCCTCTTGAACCTATATCCATCCCCTAAGTCTCATTCTCCTAGGATAATAGTGCCTAATTTGGATAGGAGTGTCAAAACTTAGGGGTGTTCCATTTCTAACACTATTGTCTAAGTTCACTTTAACCTCAAATGATTAGATTTTCCCAAATCCTTATCTTTTCCCCTATTGGCCTAATACAAGCTCATCTAACCCATGATCATATTTTTTTATATAAAATTACATTTAATGTCCATTTATAAGGTTTGTCACTCATTCACAAGAAATAAACAAGAATACAAGTAAGTACACTCAAGCACTCTTCCCTATTCTATATATACAACCTTTCAAAACCAGTTCAAGTCTATTCAAGCACTCATATCAATCCCTAATCATCCAAAGTACATTCCAATTTAGTATCATAGTTTCATACATCACACAATTACACCAAGCACTTCAAATGGGAGAACTGCATTAGTTTGATCCCTCTTTAGAGTATTGATATGTAGACAACATGCCCACACATGAGGTGTGAAGTGTATCCAATGTATCCTTTACACACCAACCCCTCCTCTCTTTCCCAAGTTTTCTACTCAAGTTCAAGAACCAAGATCTACTAGAGGAGACCTCTAAACTATGTTGTCTTCAAAAATAGGGATTCAAATTTTGCTTCAACAATTCTAGAGAAAAAGGACAAGGCCACACTATGTCCTTATATATTTATTATGTCCACTTCTTGGTTGATTATGCACTTAATGTTTTGATTTGGATATGTGTAATTATCTACGAGATTTTATTTATTAATTAAGTGTACCAATATGTTGTACAAAAGACATCTAAAATGTAAACCCTTTCTCTTTCAAAATAATCATAATATAAATCAAATACAAAGTGGGGAATCTGATAAGGGGAATAGTCAATCTACCCTAAGAATAGATCGCATAATAAGAGTGTTACCTACATATCCCAAAATTTCCTCAAGCCATGTAATTATCCCCTCTAGGGTGAGTGTGTTATCCATGATTATGTGATTATATGAGTCTATTTATAAGATTTATTTGAATTATTGATAGTGGATAACTTTGAACTACAATAATATGTATTCATACTTATCTTATGATTTTTAAAATACAATAAAATCTATATCTAAATAAACAATGATTTTTTTTTAGTGTGCAATAATATTTCCAATTGATTTTTAGGTGGGTTTAAGTGAGTGATGGATGTGATTATATAGAGGAAAGATTAAAATATTTTTCCTAAAAAAACATAAAAAAAGGGCATGGAGAGTCATTTTCAAATGACTAGATTTTAAAAAGCGACCATTGGAGTTTGTATGCAACAAATAAATATAGATCTACATTTATATGTCTTCATAAATCCAAGATCAGATAAGATAACCAACTAACATCCATTATAATATTGTTTATACTAGGTCATGACCACATTAGATCCATTAAACCTAACCAAAAGATATATTACCATACAAGACCAAAGGAGAGGGTTCCAAATCCTTTAGGAAAATGTCACTATGCAATAACCTTATCTAGGTCTAAGTACATAAAATAAAACTAATCTAGTGATCATCAAATATTATGGAACAAATGGGGTTGGTTAAACAAAAATAAACAATCAAGGGATCATTTTAGATAAATGGGGGCCTAGATAACCTAAAATGACATATGAAAAGTAAATAAAACCCTATATTTATATTAAGTTTAAGCATAGATGTAATGTAAACATGGAGTTATACATTAAATTCATATTAATTATAGAATATCTATTTATAAAATGAAATAGTAGGAGTTAGGAATACTTACCTTAGGTTAACCTGTCAATTCTCAATATCTCCCTTGGCCAATGGTTCTTTTAAAGATGTTGTGGCTTTATAAGGATAATACTATAGAAATCATCTCTAGGCTAGAAGAATCCTACTTTGCACTAAGATTTTCCGCAAGACAAGTAATATTCTACCCAAGGAAAACCTTAGGAAATTTCTCCTTCAAAAACAAATTTAGAATAATTTTAAATTTTAACAATATGAAAATGAATATTCCTCTGTTAGATTAAAATGAGCCTTATATTTATATAAATGGATAATATTTAACACTTATAAAATTTTAACCGATAAGATTGACCAACTCAATCTAATTAGTTAGAAAAATTTACCATTATAACTTGAACTAAGTTAGCTAGGTCAACATAGTTCATTTATGTACACTTAATCCTTTATAATAAGATTGACCTAGCTGACTTAGTAGGAAAAGAAGGTGTTTGCCTAGTTAAGTGCTATTTGAAAGGAGAAATGATTAGGTAAATGTGAAAATGGGGTCTATATTAATTGGGGAGTTGGATAATAATTATTTTTAATAGGTTTAAATAATTATATATTTGACCAACAATATTATGAAGTGCCAATGTTATGCCCACCCATTTCTCGGTGCATGTCTTAAAAGGCATGCATTTATAAATATCAAAACTTGACAAGTTCTTGTAAGAGAGAAAGAATAAATAAATGATAAATTTTAAAATTATTGTGTATATACATATTCCCCACTCAAATATCATCATGTTTCATGTAGGAGTAAAATGGGATGTTTCTTCAAGAAATTAAATAACACCACACATTGTTGAGCTAAAAAACTACAATAGAAAGTGAAAATTAAATGAAAATAAATAATTATTTTTTAGAAATAATTGAAAGTGACATATACATACATTGACTTAATTTTATTTATACATGGTTTTATGATGTATTTGTGTTCTATATCATTGTGGGAACATTATTTGCTTTGGACAAACCCTAAGGATACAAGGCTAAAAATAAAAAATAAACAATCATAGAGAAGTCAAAACACATGAAAACTTTCAAAATTAAATAAGTCACTTGGGAAATAGGTAAGTTGGAATGGTGAATATGTTAGGGCCAAATACAAAGTAAAAATGAGAGTAAATTAGGTAAATAAAAATCCAATGCTAGTAAATGACCAACAAACCCAACAAATGTAACTTAGGTAAGAAAATTAACAATCTAGATCAAATCAAGGATACATGAAATTGAAACAGTGGAACCAACATCAATTTAAGAGAAGGAATAATTTATACACAAAAAAGATGGAAAAAGAACATAAATGTAAAAAACATTGATGAAATAGAAGTAACAATCCCTACTCAATCAATAATGGAAAAATTAAAAGTAATTTATGAAACAAAACATGATGTCTTATAAAAAGCTAAAAAGTAAAATTAAAATGTCAATCATAACCAAGGGAATTTGAGAAGTGTAAGACCTTGATTAATAAAGTGTCACATAATTATTCAAATATGAAACTTATATTTTAATGATATATGAATAAACAATCATACTCTAAGCATGTCTAAGAGAGATGAAGAATAGGGAGAAGAGAAGGAGGGGAAAGAGTTAGAAATAACTTTTATGCTAAGGGGAATATGAAATGGGTTGTTGTGGAAATAAATGTGTAACCAAGGTGAATAATATTTATCAAATATAAGACAATCAAATCAAGATGACAAGATAAAAGACATTTTCACATTAAGGATGATAGAGAATTTGACTTATTCACACAAATTTGGGTTAATAAGTGAAGTATAAATATCATCCCATGAAGGATATATTCATGAAAATTAAAATATACCTTCCTTCCAAAAACATGTTCCCCATTTTTTATAACCCATTACAAATTTTTTGGTATACTACAAAGATTGGTTACTTGCATGAGAAAGTAGGTTGGTAATAGAAATATAATTTTGGAAGTATGAGACCTCCTACTCTTATTTAAAGGCCTACCCCACCATAATGGACATTGATTATATTATGAGGTCAAATATGGAGTTTAAAATTGAATTAAGATATCATATTTTTTATTAGATATGGTGAATAAGTAGGTTTTATAGGGCTCTTGCAACCACTAGTTTAAATAAAAGTAGAATAAACAAAAAACAGCCAAAGAATGATAATAGTTCAAATGAGAAGGCCTTAAATTGAGTATAAACCAACCATAAACCCATAATTAAAAAAAATGGACCAATAGGACTTACATACTAAACATTAAAGACCACAAATAGATTAATCACTAGAGCTAGAAAACTCCTCAGAGCTTATATTATCCTGACTAGTCTCCTACTCTTCCTTAGTCTCTAGACTAGATTCCTTCAAAAGAATATTTTTGATTATACCCTTGGAGTGATTTGAAGAACCTTAATATGATGTCATAATGGTCTTACCCTATGCAATAGATTCTTTAAAAAAATTCACAACTTTCATTTTCTTTTCTATCAGAGTGTCTTTCATAGTTATAACTACATCCAGGTCTTTTTTGAGCTTCATCATAGCTAATTTTGTCTAATTCTAATCCAAAAAGAGGTCTAACATTTCCATCCCAAATTGTTCCATATTGTCTTAAAAAACCCCAATTATTCACTATGTTAGCCCAAAGAGTATTCCAAGGATAGGGTAAGGGTCAAATTAGGGGTGGTTATGTCCTTGGTTGGAGTGGAGATGGTTTTATGATGCACTGCTAACATCAGACTATAAAAAACTATATTGATCAAAGTGTTGACCTTATACTACAACCAAGGACTCAATTTTAAAGCCTCTTATAGTAGACACATACGTCCCTTACATACAAAATCATAAAAATGACCCTGCAGAGTCTGTAGTTATGAACCTGTAGAGTCCGTAGAATCTGGAAAGGTTTGATAAATGGAGAATTTGAATGCATTGTATCTCTTTATCATGATGCATTGTCACATCAAATGAACCTAAAAAAATTCCTTAGGATTTTATCATTGATAGATACACTCATCCTACCAAGGAATAGAACTGCTATTTACTGTTGCTGCAGGAAACATAGTCGCGAGTCTGCATACTTGTAGTCACCTCTGTAGTCACACATTTTGTAGTTCCTATTCATAAAAATAAAGACCATCATTTATAGCTATTGCAATTTCATTTGAAATGGCATCCTCATTGAGCCCCCAAGAAAGGAAGCTACACCAAGTGCTGTAAAAAGACCTTGATCTAACTTTGTGAATGATTACATTAAAATTCCAACAAATCAACCATAACTAGCACCAGCCAAAATCACAGGTATGAATAGACCTGATGGTACTGTAATTCCATATGTCAAAAGTGCAAGAATGTATACAACACTAAAGAAAAATAATACAGACAAGGAATGAAACTCTGTTTCAATGTCATTACTAAAAATATTTCGAATGGCATCATCGTTTGTATTGAAAAACAAGCTTGCAAGATCATTGTAATGACCAGGATCACACTGGAACTTCTTGAAATTTCTTTAATGACCAATTGTAGGACATGATTCATCCAATCCTATAGGGCAAGGTGTACATTTAGCAAGCCATGGTAGTCCAAAGGTGCAACATGAGGTAATAATAGACACAATGCAAGAGCCACCTTGAACACAATACCCCTCTCATTTAAGAAAAACTTGTGCAAATCTGATTGTCAAAACATTATTATCATTATATCTGCCTTTCTCTACATTCATATATACGGACCTTGGAATTTCAAAAAGTGTATTGCAGACCTCTACTGAATTCTCTCTCTCTCTAAAAGAGATCCTCCTTCTCTTTCTTCCTCTTTCTACCTTCTTCTTCATCGCTCTTCACTTTCCAAAGCATGTTGATGATTTGAGCTCAGAGGCTTGAGAGTTTTCTTCAAATCTTCCATGGGTCTTGAGACCGTGTTCTTCTAATCAGCATTTTTAACTTCTCCAATATAGCTGTGCTGGCCTTTTTTGTGTTTTATTTTTAAAGAATCTTCTCCCTAACCTCTATGCCCAACTTGGGATCAAGGTAAAACCAAAAAGAGTTTTTAAATTGCAACAATATACTAAGGTTGAAATATTTTCAACCACTCCTCCTCTATTTCCTCAACAGCCCCAACCATTTACTTTTTACCTTTATTTTTATACAATTACACCTTAGTAATAGCATATTAGAGGGAAAATACAATAAATTGAATTTGAATTTAGTCATGACCATGTCTTGCTAAGATGTATGTAGATGCTCCTACATCATACTCTCCCTGTAGAAAAGATTTGAACCTTAGTTCAAATGAGATGCTTCCTCCATGCATTAGTCTTCACTCTATGCCTGGATCCCAAGGTCTTGTTGCCAATACCAATGCTTGTCTTTGTTTGAAATAGTCTTTGTCCTTCATCTTGCTGTTCTTTCTCTTTAGATATGCCCTTCTTCTCATTTCTTTCTCAGCTGCCATCTCCCGCTTCCATGCTTCTTCATCTTCATACATGTCTTCTAGATCTTCTTCTTGTTCTTGTTTCGTGAGCTTCTCCAATGACACATGTATGTCATTCATTTTAGCTACCTTCATACCTGCATACAAAACATTCAAAGCCACCTTAGAATCAAAATATTTAGGCCATGAAGCCTCTTGGCAACCTTCACATTCTTGCTCCTTGATCAAAACTATCTTTATCTCTTGGGTTTGCCCTTTCTTGTTTCACTCTTCCCAATGTTGTCTTCACTATGGCTTGTACCTATATGTAGTTCTCTTGAAGAACTAAAGAACTCTTCTAACATTCTCATTTCCTCCTTTAGTGAGATCTCATATATCCCACCATTCTCTTCATCAAACTTGGGTCTTTCATTCTTAAGGATTACTTGTCCTTTACCCCTTATCTCATCTTTTCTTAGCTCTTGCCTCAATTCATTTTCCATCAGATCAATGGTGCCACCATGTTGATATGTGCCTCTACACAACTCTTTTGGAGGATTCAACAACTCTTCTATCCTCTTCAACTCTTCACTCAACACAAGGTCATCCAAATCTTCATGTCCTATATCAAACTTAGGACCAAATTATCTTTCATCCTCTATAAAGACATTCATCCACTCTATGGTTTCTTCATAAAATTCAACTTCTTCATCAACATCAATATACTTATCAAATACAATTGCAATATCCTTACCTTTTGTCTCCTTGCTCTCTTCAATCTCTGCTTGAAGCCATCTTGTTTGTTCTTTGTTTTCAATGAGGCATTGCTTTGCTGCATACTCTCCCCTTTCCTCATCAACCAACCATTTGGAACTCTCTCATTACTGCATATTAATCCACATAGCCACTTTCCATTTCTCATTTCTCATGAAAAGATCATTAACGGATTCAAAAACATCATTATAAACAATTTGTTTACCTTTTACCTCTTTGGTATACCTCTCAAGCATCCTGTCTTCATGGAATGCTTCTTTCATACTCACCATCTCTCCTTAATTCTCTTGGCTACTAGAATCACCTTCAATCTTCTTCCATTGACTTCTTGGTGTTGATGTCTCAACACTCACATATTCTCTCTTTGCCTTCTTAGGCACCCACATTTGATTCTTTCTCTTATCAATTGACTTCACAAGCCATTTAGGCATCCTGTAACCATGCTCTTTTGACAATATTGAAAAACCAATTTTGTTTGTCCTTTTATTTTATTGTACATCTACATTCATATTAGGAATATGAGGAAAATCAATCTCATAAGGTAAAATTGCCTGCTTGCTTACTTATTGCTTACTTGTGTGCTTCACCATCCACTTAGGCACTATGTTTCCATGATTGACTACTTTGTGTGAGGACTTATCTTCCTCTTGCCTCTTCTAACCTATGTATTAACATCTTCATGCTCACAATAACAATCAAAATCAAGTCTTAACACTTCATTTACCTCTTTGATAGCTTGATTCATGGAGCAATCTTTCTCTCTCGTTGTGCTTGGCTATTCTCTTTCTTCTTCTTGGCATTCAATGGCATCATGGAAGTCATCTTCATCTTCCATCTCTTCTCTTGCTTGTAGGGGTTCCTCAACACCTTCCTTATGCATTAACCAATGCATCTCTTCTTCTTTATCAACAACAAACTCTCTTCTCTTTCTTGCACATTCACTTGTGCACTTAGTGTCTTCTCTTGCACCAATCTCTTCACTCTCCAAGGCCCTTTTCTTAACCTTCATAAGGCTGCTCATACCTGCAAGTACCCATGCAAAGACAACATTAGATATAAAATTAAGAGACCACAAGGTCCCTATGAGTGATCTCTTCACCAACACTCTTATCTTTTCAAGTGCTCTTCCTAGCATTTCATCTTTTCTTTCTTCTCTTCCCTTGTTCTCCTCAATGAGAACATTTTTCACAATCTCTTCCTCTTTTTGTTGCTCTCTTAGCAACCTTCTTATCTTATTCAAGCCTCTATGGGCTTCTCTCTTCTTGGCAATCTCATTTTTCCTTCTTCTCCTCTTCATTAAGAGATCAATTGGCCACTTCAACCTCTTCCTCATTGGCCATGACCACACTTTCTCATTTGATTGCATCCCAGACTCAAACATGCTTTTAATCTTAGTTAAATCTTTCCACAAACTAGCAATCTCTTTATCAATTTCAATACTGGTCATACCTTTCTTCTTTTAGATGCTTGATTCCTTCTTGTTACTCTCATGTACCTTACTGCTCTGCTCTTTTCTCAGCAATAATTCCATTTTTGAGATCTTCACCCAAGTCTTTTCCACCTTGGTCTTTTGATCCCTATAGGTCCACTTGTCTCACCTAAGCCTTTCTCCTTGACTAGTCTTTTGACAATCTCCTTGATCTCACCTAGGCCTTTTGCATCCTAGTCTTTTGATCCTCCTTAATGGCTTTACTTAACCTCACACTTCGAGTTAATGGCCTGCAACAACTCTTTATACAACACTTCATCAAACACAAATCACAAATCCAAGCTTACCTTGCTTTGGATCTTCCACTTGAGCATTCACTTGCTCCCTTACTTTTTAGCTTCTCCAAGCTTCTCTTCTCAATTCTTCAAACTCCATCCTTTACCTCACATAAGTCTATTTCACCTTAGTCTTTTGGCAAACTATCCAAGCTTCTTCTTGGATCTTCTTCTTCTTCTTCTTGAGCAATTCACTATGCTCTTCTTCTAGAGCTTCTCTTGGATCTTCACTAAGCTTTCCTTGGCTTCTTCTCCTCTTAAGCCTCAATGGCTTGACTACCTTGAACCTACCATTTTACAAAGTACATTATCTCTACAAAAATTGATTAGAAAAGTACAAAATTTTCCCTTTTTCCAGGAGCTTACTAGCTCTGATACCAAAATTGATGCGCTACTAACATCAGACTATAAACAACTATATTGATCAGAGTGCTGACCTTAGACTACAACTAGGGACTCAATTTTAAAGCCTCTTATACTAGACACATACATCCCTTACATACAAAATCATAAAAATGACCCTGCAAAGTCTGTAGTTATGAACCTGCAGAGTCCGTAGAATCTGGAAATCTTTGAGAAATGGAGAATTTGAATGCACTATATCTCTTTATTATGATGCATTATCACATCACATGAACCTAAAACAAATTCCTTAGGATTTTAGCATTGACAAATACACTCATCCTACCAAGGAATAGAACTGCTATTTACTGTTGCTGTAGGAAACACAGTCTCGGGTCTGCATACTTGTAGTCACCACTGTAGTTGCACATTTCATAGTTCTTGTTCATAAAAATAAAGAACATCATTTATAGGTATTGTAATTTTGTTATAAATGGCATCCTCATTGAGCCTCCAAGAAAGGAAGCTGCACCAAGTGCCACAAAAAGACCTTGATCCAGCTTTGTGAATGATCGTATTAAAATTCCAACAAATCAACCATAACTGGCACCAACCAAAATCACAGGTATGAATAGACCTGATGGTATTGCAATTCCATATGTTAAAAGTGCAAGAACATATACTACACTAAAGAATAATAGTACAGACAAGGAATGAAACTTTGTTTCAGTGTCATTACTAAAAATATTTCAAATGGCATCATCATTTGTATTGAAAAACAAGCTTGCAAGATCATTGTAATGACCAAGATAACACTGGAACTTCTTGAAATTTCCTGAACGACCAATTGTAGGACATGATTCATCCAATCCTATAGGGCAAGGTGTACATTTAGCAAGCCATGGTAGTCTAAAGGCACAACAAGAGGTAATAATAGACACAATGCAAGTAAGAGCCACCTTGAACACAAGACCCCTCTCATTTAAGAAAAACCTATGCAAATCTGATTGTCAAAACATTATTATCATTATATCTACCTTTCTCTACATTTATAGATACAGACCTTGGAGTTTCAAAAAGTGTATTGCAGACCTCTACTGACTTCTCTCTCTCTAAAAGAGATCCTCCTTCTCTTTCTTCCTCTTTCTACCTTCTTCTTCATCCCTCTTCACTTTCCAAAGCATGTTGATGCTTTGATTTTAGAGGCTTGAGAGTTTTCTTCAAATCTTCCACGGGTCTTGACACCGTGTTCTTCTAATCAGCATTTTTAACTTCTCCAATATAACTATGCTGGCCTTTTTTTGTATTCTATTTTTAAAGAATCTTCTCCCTAACCTCTACGCCCAACTTGGGCTCAAGGTAAAACCAAAAACAATTTTTAAATTGCAACAATATACTAAGGTTGAAATATTTTCAACCACTCCTCTATTTCCTCAACAGCCCCAACAATTTACTTTTTACCTTTATTTTTATACAATTACTTCTTAGTAATAGCATATTAGAGGGAAAATACAATAAATTGAATTTGAATTTAATCATGACCATGTCTTGCCAAGATGTATGTAGATGCTCCTACATCATTTTACATTTATTCGTTAAGTGTAGAGAGGGTGAAATTAGATGGTTTAGGGGAGCATGAAAAAGGATATTGGAGGGGGTGAAGGATCTTGGGATGGGGTAAGCATCCACACTATCTAGAGGCTCAAGGGATTTAGTAGAAGGGTCTAATGTAGAGAGATATTTAGGAAGGGGAAGGGGTTTTCTTGATATGTCTCTCCTTTTTTAACTAATAAGTAAGTCAAAGCATGGTGTATAATTTCATTCTTATTAGTCACTTGGTACTCTAGTTTATTACTCTCCAAGGATTTTAACAAGTAAAAAGGAAAACTAATTTTGTATCATTTAAAATTATTGAGAAAAAGGAAGTGGTGTGATAATATAACTAGGAACTTCCTTCTAAAGTGTGATATTTCATCACTTACAGGTAGATATATTGCCATCTCTTCAGGAGGTTGAATCTAGGAAATCATTTTTTTTCATTTTTCATCTCCTCATTAGTTTTGAAAAAAAATTGTATGAGCTTCAACTTCCATCTAGAGTCTTTGAATGTTTTTATGATGTTTCATGGCATACCCATCACCTCCACAATATTTTCCTCTGATACCTCAATGTGCAAACCCCTTATTATGACAATTCATTTATTTCATGCAAGAAAAAAATCCTTCTATATATTTTCATATTGACTGATACTATGTTACATAAAATAATCCAAACACCCTTTGAAAAGTTTTTTCTAACCTTTCATGTTATTTTGAACATCCAAACATGAAAGTGGTTCCATTCGATCTCTTTCTCCCCACATTCTCAGTTGGTTACAAGAAATAATTATTTTATTCTTAAATTTTGCATTTGAACTTATGGATAAATCAATAAAAATGATGGTTCCAATGGATTTTAATGAAAAACTAGAGTGGAAACATTTAACTATCCTAATTCACATGCTAATAAAAAATGCATCATTTAGGGTAGACTAGGCTAACTGAAGGTAATGACTAGATGTAATCATGATTTAGTGTGCTAAGTATTTATGATGGGATATAAATTGGATAATTCCACATGACTATCTTGTCAGTTCAAACATCAATATTAGAAAGACAATCTACCACAAATTTTTTACCTTTGTACATGTTGGTTATGGTAAATTATTCAAAATATTTTAAAATGTTATGGATGTCATCAATAATGGGTTTAATGGTATGGTATAGGGTGACTTTACCATCAATGGTATGGATAATATTGATGGAGTCACCTCTGATGATGATTTTTAGGATGCATAGGCATGAAGCATGTTGAATGCCTTAAAAGGCAACCATAGCCTCAACTACATGATTGGTTTGGTGACCCAAGGGATCTAGACAAGTATCGATTACTAAACCATCATGATTTTGAATCACCTCCTGTAACTGGTCCTAGGTTGCTTTTTAAGGAGCCATTAAAGTTAATCTTAATACACCCATCAAGAGAACTCAACCATTTGGTGGCATGATGAACCATCACTGATGATGCTATTATCATATATTAAGACAAATTTATTAATAAATAACTCAAGATTTAGATAGGGAGCACCTGACTTTATATTTGGGGATAAAAGGTTTCTAATTATATACTATAGAAGAACATAAATTCTTGAATCTCAACCCAAGTGTAGAGCTCCTATTCTAAAAAATATGATCATTCCTAGCCTTCCAAATGACCCAAAATAAATAAGGGAGGGCAAGGTTTTATAAGAAGGAAAAATATGGAAGAGACCATAGGGATTTACACTACTAAATTAGATCTTCAATGGATCCTAGATAGACCCAAGAGACTAAAAATGGATTAATCAACATGTATAGCACTAAGAGGATAAGGGGGCATTCTAAAAATATATGATGGATTGACTCTGCATAGGTAGAATAGAGTGAGCAACAATTAGGAATTGTTATTCCCCTCTTGATAATATTATCCATGGTGAGAATTTGGTTCTAAACAACCATCCAAAATAAAAGGTTGATCTTTACGATGAGGTTTTTCATAAAGAGAGATCACCATAGATCTTATTGATCTTTTAGATCTAATTCCACTAAATATCTTAATTTCACTGAGTAGTTCCCACTATCTTTAGTGAGCCAAAGAATAGAATCCTTCTTAAAAAAGTGGGGTATGTGAATTTTCTAGATTTTTGAATTAATCTCAAGGAGAGCTTGAGATTACTCATAACTGATGTTATCCAGATCAAGGAATTTACATTCTAGGGAGCCTTTAGAGTAGTATTAATATTATTTTACTTTAGTTCCCCATTGAGGTTTAAAGTTGATAGAAAGGTTGGTCTATGTATTTTGAAATTCAAGGGGGATTTGAGATAACCAAGGATCATCCTAGAAATCCATCGATTGATCATTTCCTATTTTCCACCTATAACCTTTTTTTAGGATGTTATTTTTGTAAGAGACCACTTTTTACAGGGATGATCCATCAATCATGCCTTCCTCTCATAGGAAGTTATCTTCATTATTACCCTCTTTGTATTTGGCCTTAATGATTTATTTCCATTGTTTATCCTCTTTAAAGGATTTCCATACCATTTTGGCAAGAATATCTTTGTTCATATCTCATATTTTTTGAGTCCTAAGTCCACCATTTGATTTAGGTAGGGAAGCCTTATCCTAATGAACCAAGAAAAATATGAACCTTTTTTATGTCCCTTCCCATAAGAAATTATGTTGGATCTATTCGATTTTATTTTCAATTTTGTTTGGAATTTTAAAAAGAAACATGACTTATATTAGGATGTTCTAAATGGTGCTCTTAAGTAGCTAGAGATTAATGACTTGAGTAAGGAGTTATCTTTTATATCCTATGAGTTTTTTTGGGATTTTATCCACTAAGGGATTCTAGTATTCATCTTTTAATTTTCCTATAAAAATAAAAATCCCAAAGTGTGTGAAAGGGAGCTTTCCAATTTGGAAGCCAATCATGTTAGATAGTTTATTTTAAAGTCCTTCTTGTGTGTTAATTAAGAAAGTAGATATTTTATTGAAATCGATGCTCTGATTGGACACTTTTTCATAATCTAAAAGGATCCTTTTAAAATTTTGGGTATCTTCTATTATGTCTTCTTCGATTAAGAAGGTTTCATCATTAAATTGTTCATGAGAGATTGGTCTAGTGCCTTGAGTTACCCTAATTCCTTTAATAATACCTATTTTTGGATGGATTTATCACTCTTCCTAGAGATTCAAGAAGAATTATTAAATGTTAAGTAGATAATGGGTCCCCTCTTCTTAGACCTCAGATAGATAAAAAGAATCCTTTTCAGATTCTATTGACTATGACTGATAATCTAGGAGTAGATATGAAACTCTAAATGATGGTTCTAAAGAAGGAATTGAATCTAAATTTCTCTAATATTTTATCCAAGAATATTGAGGACACTCTATCGTAAGATTTAATCATATCAAGTTTGATGAACATTCAATGATTGTTATTCAAATGTGTATAATGGATTGCCTCATGTATGGTGATTACCCCATCCATGGTTTTCCATCTTGAGATGAATTCTCCTTGATGTTCTTGTATGATTCTATTAGGAATGGGTTGAATTATTTTGATCAATGTTACTAGATAAATGTTTTAAGTTGTAGAACATAAGCTTATCATTCTAAAGTCTTTGAGGTTATTTACTCTAGGATTTTTGGGAATAAGAAAAATAAAGGTATTGTTTAAGCTTTTTATAATATTCCCTTCTCTAAAAAAATCCAAGATAGCAGCATCCACCTACATGTGAATGATATCCTAGAATTTCCAAAATAAAATTAGAGGTAATACATCTTGGCCTATGGCCTTAATTCCTTCTATTGAGAACATATAATCCTTAATATATTCTACCAAGGGAGGTTTTAAAAGTGTAGTATTATTAGCTTGAGAGAAAAATCTTGGGATGTTGTAAAGAATTTTTCCTCTAGACTATGGAACCACTTTCTTTGAGCAAATCCTAGAAGTATTAAATAATCTTGTCATCAATATCTTGTAGATTTGTACATTTCCTTCCATCATCTTATATAAGTTCTAGAATCAGATTTTTTTTCTTGTTTTTAGATGCATACTGATGATTTTTTTTGGTTTTTTATCCCCCTCCTTCATCCAAAGGCATATAGACTTATATTTACATAAATATTCTTCTTTAGATTTAAGATTATGATAGGTATTTAGAATATCCTTTTTGATATCATAGGTCTATTCATTATTACCATGAAGAGAGGAAAAGATTTCAAGCTTTTTGTTTTCTTCTTCAATGTGTTTATTTTTATTAAAAATATTACCAAAAACCTACTTATTCCAAACTTTAAATTTTTTTCCCAAGTAATTGAGTTTCTTAACTAGGATGAACATGTCAAATCCTAAGAATGTTTCTTACCACTAAGATTTTATGTCTTTGTGTAGATTTGGGTGGTTCAACCACATAACTTCAAATCTAAATGGGATATTTTTCATTTTGGGGATAATGTTTTCTTCAAATATAATAGGTTTATGGTCTAAGCTAATTCTAGGAAGGTAATATAAGAATTTGTTATGGTAAAGATCCCAACACAAGGATACTAGTAGTTTATCTAGTCTAACCTATATTAGATCCTCCCCTATCCTTTGGTTTGTCCATCTAAAAGGATTTCCTTTGAGTTTGACATCCATGATCTTAGATTCCGCTATAAAATCTTTTAGATTATCCATCCTATTTGAAAAATTAGTAAGGTCTCCTTTCTTTTCCATTGGTGATAAGGGGGAGTTAAAATCCCCTACCAATAGTCATTTCCAATTATTATTGATTTTCCTAAAAGGTAGTAGGTCCTCCAAACTCTTTCTCTTATCCAACCTAGAATTGGGAGCATAAAGGTTAGAAATTATCCATTCTTCCTTGGATATTTTGATTTTGAAGAGCATAGCCACATGATATTTACTCTTGATGAGGATTTCCACTTCTAGTTCCAAAAAGTTACATAGGGTGGAAATTCCTCCTGAGGAAACATCCAAGCTCATACATAATGCATTTGATTCTTTCCATATTATGTTACTACATTTCTAGAATAATTCTTCTGATGTTTTGGTCTCCTATAAAATAATAATCATTAGGTTGTTTCTATTTATTAAATTACCAACCAATTTATACTTCTTAGGGTTATTCATTCCCCTTACATTCCAAGAAATTAAATTCATTGAATTTGTTTGGTAAAGTGGGTTTTAAGGGGGTTTTAACAACCCTTGTCTATTTTATTTTTAATTTCCTTCTTCTGGACAACATTCTTTATGGTTATACTTGTTTTTTTTATCCTCCAATATTTGATTTATTCCTACCTCTTTTTTGTTTAGCCTATGTTTAGTTTTCTTGTTCCTCTTTTGTTGGAGTGTGTAATTATCCTTTCTCATTCTTATCCATGGATACAATGTTATAAGTAGGGGAATAATTATGGATAGGGCCCCCACTATGAAGAATCTCCAATCAGGTGGTGCTTGTCAGTCTTTAAAGAGGTTTTATATCCTCAACATCTAGTTTGTTTAAGGACAATGTTTAAGGTACTTCCAAATTCTTAGATGAATCCATTAGACCTTTTAGAGTTGAATATGTATAGATCATATCAAATAGGTTTATTTGGTTAAGCAAAGATTTAAGAGAGGGACTTTTCAAGGATGCTTCTTTTAAAACTATAGGAGTGTCATTCAAATATAAATCTAGAGTAGGGCTCAAAATATTGGGAAAGGCCTATATGGCAATAGGGTTCCTAGTTAGGAGGGGATTAGGAGACTGAGAGGGGGTATTGAGACCATAAGAGATTAGAGGGATCAGGGTGGGGGGGTGTTTAGAGAGTGAGGCTAAAGGACTAACTAGGATTTTTCTAAGAGGGGTCTCAGAGAGAACTGGTTGGGGTGCCAAAATAGGGGATAAAGCAGAGGAAATTGGATGATTAGGGCATTCCTTTGAGGAGTGACTATAGTTATTGTAATAAAAAAAAATCATATTATAATTTTCATACATGATTATTTGGGACCAAATATCATATTTATATTTTAATTTAATGTTATGCAGAAGAGGTTTGTCTGCTAGAATAAATACCTATAATATAGTTTCAATCATCCTTTTCCTAGCCATAGTATTGGGTCAATCCTAATCATCTATCTTAGTTCCCTTAAAACACCAAAAATGATCATCAGTTCTTAGTATTCCATGGATAGCTCTAGAAATGACACCCACATAGGTCTATCTTCTAGATTTATGTTGTTCATATTGGTTCCTTCTTGCAAACATATAATTGAAACATTAGTTTTACCCATGAACTAAGGTCTTTCCATGAGGACCCTGAAGCAATCTTATTAGTTAGTAAAATTGATCATGAATAAGTCCCTTGGCAAATTAACTACCTTGAGCTGACCTTTAGGCTTCCACTGATTATTGTCTTATTTCTTGAGGGAATCAATGTTAGGTCTAAAACCATTTACCTTGCTTAAAGGACATTTTCTATCTTATTATCTGTCGATTCAACTAGTGTTAGGGATATCAACCCAAGTGTCATTTTTTTTAGTTGATGGGATTAAATGTACATCTAATAGGTCTAAACCCATCATTAATTTTCCCAAGACCTAATCCACCCTAGAAAAAGTGGAAGATTCCAAAGTTACCTTAGAGAGTGGGGTTCTTTTATTACTCAAATTATTCTCTCTCATTACTTTTCCCCAATATGTATCTATTGATTTGGTAAATGTGACCCCTTTTTGATGACAGTATAGGACCTTTTTGTTGCCACTCTAAACTTTCCTTGGTATGTGTCAGTTGACTTGGGACTTTCATCATCTTTATGAGATATTTTTTTAGTCACCTTACTACCATTTGATTCCATATGAGGACTACCGTTGGATCCATGAGGCATCTCCTAGTTTTCTCATGTAGTGCTGAATTCATATTCTATAGTGTCTTCAGCTCTTTTTCTACTCGTCACTTTTTCCTCCATACTCTCCATTCAAGTGCAATGTGCTATTTTGACTTTTGAATGTTTGTTTTTTCCTTTTGATCATTTCCTTTTATTTTAATGATTTATATTTCCAATTTTATAACTTTCATATATTTCTCCTACATATGGATTCAGACACCCAAACATGGTTATTAGAAATAACTATCACTATAGAACTTACAACTAGTAGCTATAAAAAAAACTAAAGAGCATGGTGTCTAATAATATTTTACTTACATGTTAGATGAGAGTGTTATCTTTAAACCAAAATTAGCATGCCCATAGTGAGATGAAACAAGGGAGAGGATGAAAGTTAACATGGAATAATTGAGTTACCTCAAATTGTTAAAAATGTATAGTGTGGAAATGTTATAATGATAGGTAATCATGACTCTATATCATAAGAAATAGTGCAAGTGAGGGGAGACATGAAAAATATATTGTTAAAATTGGTACCTCAAAATAATATGACTAAGTTTTAAGAGTATAAAATAATAACTCTCAACCAATTCCTTATTTTTTAGGGAAGACAGTTAATATTTTAGATAAAAACAACTTTAGAAAATGAATATTTGTGAGGAAGGCCTAGTCTTATCTAAGGTTTTGTGATAAAAATCACAAAGGATAAATGGTTAGCTATTTATCTCTTAGATGAAACTTAAATTCATTGAGCTTGTTAGAACAATTCAATCTTGATTTCCCATAATTTGGTGAATGGATTGTGAATGTTTGACATTTGAACTTGAGTGGGTAAAGAAGGATCCCATCTAATTTACTAATAAATTTTTTTTTACTCAATGTTTTCAAGTATTTCAAACTTATTTGTACTTATTGATAATTAATGATGATAATTTTCCATTCTCTTCATGATAATTGTTGTCACTTTGACTTGCACCCTTGAAGAGGATTGTTTAAAGGCTTCTTCACCCAATTGACATAATGGGATATCTCTAAGACTATAAGTGACCTATGACTAGAGATAACCTCCATAGATGGTTGGTTCCCTTGATACAACCCCTAACACTAACACTAACCTACTCAAATACAAGGGAGAGAGAGAGCGGGGGAGAAAGAGAGAGATAAAAAAATGAAATCAAATGGGGTGATGCATCAAAAGTCTTGATCATTATCACTCATTTGTAGTTGCACTGATGAACCATGAGATTGAACTATATATGCATAAATTCTAATCTTGTCCTATCACATAAATATATTATAAAGAGGTTAAGGATATAATGGAATAATAGGAGGTAAATTTTATTCTCCACTTGTAATAAATGGTTTCATAAACATTCACACAAGTTTTAAGCTTTAAACTACACCTGCAACTCCAAAAATTATTCAATTTGGCCTTTATATACCTCAAGAAGCCTTAATTTGGCTTTTGGGGTCTAAAATTAGTTTTATACCTCACCTAAATATCTACATGGGATCATTGTAAAGGTATCAACTAGGAAGACCTTTAAGATTTTTAAAATATCAGAAATACCTCATCAAATTCTCAAGCAAATATTCTTTCAAAAGTGCTTGTGTGTTGCCATCAAGGTTGCCTATAGAGGTTTTTTAGTGATATAAGCTTATTTTGAATTATATTTCAATGTATAATCATGTATTAAGTCATGTAAAATAATTACACACCCTCTCATATCATTTCAATCTCTTTAAAATGTCTAAAACACACAACTCACACTTCATCTATGACCAAATTATCAAAAAACTTGTAATTTGTCATTATTCCTTCATGGTTGAGAGCTCAAAATTTCCTAAAATACTTTGATAATCACTAATAAAATTATATTGAGTGTCTAAAAATATTATATATAAGTTTTCCTCCCAATAATGACCTTCATGAGGTCTACAAACCTTTTTTTCTCATTGCAAAAAAGAAATGGTCAATGTGTGGGCCTGATATTAGCCTAAAAACTACTTTTCTACCTATAAACCTATTTAAAACTTATTTAATGGATTTTATATGATCATAAAATGTTTTACCAAAATTATATGTGATCCCAATATGATTAATTATATTTAACTCAGTTAATCACCATGAAAAATAACTAAAACTTGCATTTTTTAGGCTTATTTTGCACCCCTTTTGGCCCACACATGCTAAGTTAATGGATTATTCAAGTGATATCAGGACCTATAGAGTTAACTTAGATTATTTCAAGACCAAAAAATTACATTTTACTTCATTTATGGAGAATCCACTTATATCAAATTATAAAGGGGGTTTTAGGAGAGTTTTAAGGCCCTTAACTTGTTAATGATTGTTCATAAAGACCATATCCTTTCCCTTCTACCTAATGGCATAGATTGGAAGTATGGGGACATTATTAAATTATCATTATTTTATTTTTATCCATTCATCTATTATTTTTTTAATCCTTTTGAGCATTTAAAACCTACTTCGCAAGCTTATACAACCATTTTCTTCATACTTGAGTTGTATTTTTTTTCAGAATAGGGCTTGAAAGTGTTTTTTCTTGATGGATTAAGGTAATTTAAGACTTGATACATTATCCCCTTCATATTTATATGGTTATATAAATAAAAATAATCTCATATATGACTTTATAACCTAGTTTTTTGCCTTTTCCAAGTTTTAGGGGTATATTTTTAGTCTTGGATCTAATGGGATTTCTATGCAACAAATTTACTCACCCTAACCATTTTACTAATCCCTCTATTTATACTAATTAATCCCATAACCATAGTCTTAATTAAATATTTAAATCATATCCACCTTCACTCTTCTTCATCAATGAACCTTATCCCTCCCCCATAAATCAATTAATTTACCTAATCCTCATTATCTACTAACTAATCCAACTTATCCATTATTTAGGAATTAAAATTTTCCATAACCCACCTACTTACCTACTCCTAGGTTTTCCTATAATCCTACCCACCCTATATTATCTATAAACCTCTAATCACATGACTAATCCACTACTAATCATGATTGGACTTGTAAAAATATTATAGAGACTTCTACCTCTAGAACCTTCCCTCCTCTAGAATCATCCAATGAATTTTTAATTCCTTCGATAATTTTCCACCATTTATCTCCTATACCCAGATTTTAATAATTACCATTTATCTTCCCTCCTTATTTCTATTTAAACATGATCACCCCTCCATAGTGAAATGAACTAAAGAGTGTCCAAGAAATCCATTCTACATTAATTCATCCTTTTATCAAACTATCCATAAATTGATGCAATTTAAGATCAAGATAACATCATATTGTCCACAATTTAAGTATATCCATAGAAATATAACAAAAATTTCAAGAATCATTGGAATCAATTTGAAGATCTTGGAGAGAAGCTACAAGGAATAAGGTGGTGGTAGGTTTTAAATCTTAAATTGTTGATTATTCCTTAATTTCCCTCCATGTGATGTTATTATGATTTTGGGTTTAAGTTACTATTTATATTAATTTTTATCAATAGCTCAAAAATACAATCATATAATGGTGACCACGATGGTCACCAAATGTAAGATGAAAATATGAGCAAATGAGATTTGATTATGAAATTTAACCAAAATACCTAAATCTAAAATCTACCTTTAATATCTAGAGCCATCTAGGAACAAAATGCAAAGATAAATGAAACATTCAATTAAAATTATATCCTAAAGGATAATTGACCTAAATCAAGATTTAAATAAAAATAAGATTAAATATTATGGATGAAGATTGCTTACAAGAGACTCATAATTTTAGCATAATGATAGCTTGATCAATGAATTGCATGATAGCATGGATTTATGGATGATATTTACATGTAGGTCTTATGGATTAATTGGTTAGTTTGGACATAGATGAGGGGATTGTTTAAATAAAAATAAGGAGGGAAAATCAATGTCCATTATTGAAATTTGTGGGTAGGAGATCAATGGTGGAGGATTATCCAAGAAATTAAAAATTCCTTGGAAGCCTCTAGAATATAGGCTTATAGAAATAAATGGTTTAAGATAGAGAGTATTATTGAATAGGATAATTATATAATCCATTAGGTACTAGTAAATATTATTAGGGGATTAGGATAGGTGATTAAATAGGTGATTATGGAATAGGGATGTAGGAAAGCCTAGGAATAGACTAGCATACGTGGGTAGGTGCATCATGGAAATTTTAAATTTCAAAATAATGGATAAGTGGGATTAGGATTAGATTAATACATGATTAAAATAATTAATATATTGGGTAGGTGCATCATGGGAATTTTAAATATTCTCTTATAGGGATGACAAAGATAACTGGTATAGATATTTAGAGGGGCCTCACTTAAGAGTCAAATAAATTCACATGAACATCAATACATCCAGAAGCAACAACATGATCCTAGCATCACATCTCTCCAAAACATGTATTGGATAAAGATCAATAAAGCATCTAAAATCTTATATCTTTCTTGCCTCTAATAAATCAAGATGTCAAGAAAGTCACAATAAAATAAAAATATCAAGAAAATCAAAAGTCATATATATATATATATATATATAATTCATCCAATGGTGAAAAATAGTCTTCTAACACCTTGTGCAAGTACCATGATGAAAAATGGTTTCTAGAATCAAGGTAAAATAATATATTTTCTAAATTTTACCTCAAATCTTGGTGGAAAATCCATCCACATAATATCCCTTATCAATCCCATTCTTTTATATCTAATCCCTCGATCCATTGTTCCTACCCATCATCTTCCATCATATCATGTATCCTATTATGTCCACTCTTCTTTCAAGTCTTGAAATTGTAAGGACATGGAATGGGTCTTGATAATTGTCATATAATCATCTTTTCATATCCTCCGATGGAAACTTGGGTAACTAAATATATGGTTCCTTCATGATGTGTTCAGTGGTAATCCACAATCGATTATTTATTATCCATCAACTTATTTGAGAATTGTACAAGTACATTTGCCATTACATCAATTTATATCCTATTTTATAGGCTTTTTATTCCCTTTGATATTAAATCCATTTGTATATTGTATATACATATTAGAAAAATACATAAAAATGAAATATTCTAAAAAACCTAAAAATTATAAAATCCACAAAATCTTGAAAAATCTAAGTTATCATATCTTATATCTTGAGTATCCCAATCATCATATCCTATGTCCTAAGTTTTCCTTATTTCATCATAAAATTTATTGTCCTATTCATATTATCATCTTGTCATCTTACCTTGTATTAACTTATTATTCATCTTATCTTATGTCTTTCACAACCTTATCCTAATTGTAGTCCCTAGTATAATCCAAGTCCATATCCTTATCCAAGTCTATAAAATTAATTTAATTTCACATCATCATAACCAATTTAGTCCACCTCATCACATAATAAATCATCCCATTAACTCTCATCATGGATCTTAGATAAGACATAATGATACTACATGAAGATATTTATATGTGTTACTTGTCTGCTCTATGGTGTTTGAATTATTTTCATCATTTATATATATGAATGTCTTATGTTTGTTTTTATATGTTTATTTTAGTCTTGTATCATGTCATTTATATCATTTGGGAAATGAAAAATGATGTTTTGATGACACCAAAAACTATCATGCTGATTCTAGGTGCTCTTGATGATGCAGAATTTGTTATTTTCCTATTTCGTCACAATGTCCTCTTCATCATACTTATCTCATGGGGCATATTGCCAAGTGCTATATTTATCTGATTGATTAGAATATTATGAGACTTTATTATAATAATTATGTCTTGATCATCTACACATTCATCATTTCTCCTATCCTTTATCACCTGTCTAATCATCTAATCATATATCATCATCAAGTCAATCATCCCAATCCACTCATCTAAAATCCAATAATTATACTCATGTTTATATCCTCTAATAACTCATCTATCTTCTCTCTAATAATCAAAATCTAACATCTCATAGTTTGTTCTATCCTAACATATAAATCAAATCATCATCTAATAGTCATCATCATCCTATAGTCTAGTTTGAACTACATTAGATTGAGGTATTTTTAGACTATGTAGATAGTGTTTATTCACATAACATGCCTAAGGTTATCTCCACCATTCTCCCCTATTTCCCCATCATTCATCATCACATCTCTCTTGTTTCTCATCATACTCAACTCTTGTATCATTTAAATCCTTGAGTGTTGATATCAATCATTCATCAATTAGTCTATTGATCAATTACCATCCTCATAATCATATTCCTAATATTTTTGTCAATCATTTTCACCTATATATTAGGCCTAAAAAATCACAACATCCACCTTTTCTTCCATTATCATTGATTGGTCAATTCATCATTTAAAGTTTATATTTTCCTCCTTCAATTGGGAAATAACTAGAATCATAAATTTGCTATCATCTCTTGCTCTTTGACATGTGTCCTTAATAGGGACATAATCTCTATTAATCACATTATGACTAATTGATTTGAGGAATCACACTAACCAATTGTTTCCCTTTTCTTTTGGTCACTTAATCATATCATTTTATTTTCTCTCTCATTTCCTTCATCATATCATTCAACTTTATCTTTGAGTTACAATCATCCTTAATATTATAATTATATTATCCTAGCCTACCATCACTCCCTTGTATGCATCCTTTCTTGGGATATGTCAACATATTGTGGAATTTATCATCTTATTTTTTATCTCTCCCTAGCATGTGTCCTTTTTTGGGATATGTCTAAAGCTTTTTGCCTCCTATCTTATCATCATCATCATCATCATCATCATCATTTGTGCTCCCTATCCATATATCTTTGCCAAGTAAATTATTAATTTGTATCTCATTGCTTATGTCAATTTCAAATTATTCATCTTTGATTTCACATCTATCCTCCCATACCCTTATCTATTTATCATATCCCAACCCTCATTTCTTATTTCAAGTGTCCATTTGGCTCATTCCTCCTTGTATGTCCCCTTGAAGGGGAATCATATCCACTAACATTATAAACTCATTCGCAATTTTTGTTTTTAAATACCATTACTCATTCCACTTCATCCATTTGTAATTCCCTTTCAAAGAGGGGGAAAATATATACATATAAATTTTATTACTTAATTAATCATCACTAATAATACTATTAGTTGACACTAATTTCATTTATCCCATATAATCTTGTTTATCTCATTTAAGTTCATCCGAATATTACCCCTTATAGTCATTTTTTCTATTTTATCCCTTCTTTATTATTCCTCATGCTAACCTTATATTATACCCACCAATCTATTAACTAATTTAATCATGTTTTAATCTTATCCTAACCCCACTTATTCATTTTTTGGGAATTTGAAATTCCCATGACACACCTGCCCTATCCTATTCTTAGGATTTCATACATCCCTAGTCCCTAATCACATATCTAATCACCTATCTTAATCCCCTACTAATCTTTCTTAGTCCTTAATGGATTCTACAATTATCCAATTCTATATTTATCTCTATTTTATCCCTTTTTTTATAGAATCATATATTATATAATCTTCCAAGAAATTTTTAATTCATTGGATAATACTCCACCATTGATCTCCTACCCCCAAATTTGAATAATGGCCATTGATTTTCCCTCTTTTTTATTTAAACAAGCCACTCTTACATGGCCAAACTAACCAATGAAGCCATAAGACCTCTATGTCAATATCATCCATGAATCCATGATATCATCCAATACATTGATTAAGCTATCATTATGCTAAAATTATGAGTCTGTTTTAAGGAATCTTCATCCATAACCTTTAATAATATTTTCATCTTCATAAGTAAATCTCATTTACTCGAATTTTCATCTTAGAGACTTTAATGCTGATTTTTACTCATTACAAAAGTTTAAAAACCATCAAGACCTTACTATATGTCTTATAAATCTATCATGAACCTATATTATTCATTTCCAATGTGAAAATTGTATCATTTCTTCAATACACAACTTGCAACAAATCACAATCACCTTCTTTAGTAAAGTAAAAATTATTTTTTACCATTTCACCTTGAAATTGATTTTAGAGACATTCATTACTAAATGGAGAGATTCTTGGATCCTCAATCCATGAATGGATCCCTCCACAAAACCTTTACATGATCAACTAAATGTGCCAAGATGTATTTATGAATTTTGAAATTCATTTACACTTGTTCCATGCTTGAAGATGTATGAGACTAGTTACAAAGAGAAAATAAATGTGAGAATCTTCAAATGTGAATGTATGTATGGATGGGAACTTGTATTAAACCACTATCTCATTTAAATGACTTTCAAAATCACCCTCAACCCACTTAAAACAAGACATCCCTAAAGCTTTTATGCAATTTTTAAGAAACGTACTAGACTCACTTTACCTTAACTTTTTTAAAGTTACCTTAATCTCTCCAAACAAGCTAGAAGACCACTTTAGAATTTTGGTGTCAAAATTTATGTTTGGAATCTATATCATATTTACATTAGACATTTTTTTTTCACATATCACCTTGTTCAAATTATATTACTTTTATGTAATACATATTTTTTCCTAGAAACACACATATCCTTAGTACATGAGGCTTAAATTACATTTAATTATTATTATTCTTTTTTGCTTTCATCTCATATTTATGTTTAATGTTTATATCTGATAGGATTTTAAATATTTTTACTTTGATTTCACAATTTTTATATGTATGATAGAATTGATGTCTCTTTTATTTGTAGAGGATGATCATGTGGACTTATTTTCAAAAGGCACCGAAGTGTAGACAGTATAGTGTATCCAAGTAGAAAGATACTAAATTGCAAAGATGTGGAAATAGGATTTGTTATTGTTAGTATTTTGATAGTATTAGATATAAAAGTACAATTGCCTTATTTAATTTATGGTTTGAAACATTAGTATATGTTGAGAAAAAATGATACTACATTCCATGGGAAAATGGCGATTTTTCAAACCATGTATATACATCCATTCCCATAGTTTGTATTGATTTATTTTTTTATGATTTTAAGGATTATAGTGTCATGTAAGAAGGATATTCAAAATATGATAGTTAAATAACCATAGATTATATAGGACTTAAATAAAAAATTGATTTTATCCTAGAAAATGTTATTCCCAAACACAAATGTTCTAGCAAAGATGATGACATAGCCTAGGGTTTTTTAACTCATGTTATATAAGATCATAAAATTCATGAAGAGATATTAGGATCCTTGATGTTTGTTGTAATACTAAAAAATGTTGTAAATTTATGTTATTAAAACTTACTACAACCTAGTAAATTAATATCTTGGACAGTAAAATTTTTATTTTTCCATGAAATAATAAGTGCCCTTATGGTGAATTAGATGGTTTGTACATTGTACCTTGTATGTAATTGAAGTAGATGTGGTAAAATATAAGGGATTGTATGCCAACACATTTTGTGTGATTATTTATATAGTATTCATACCTCCTTGCAAAGGATGATCCCTGTTTGAAATATCTCTCATATAATGGTCCATTAGGCAATCAATGGACACAAATGATTCTCCTCGACATGTGAGATTCAAAGAAGTCTCAAATGAGGTTCAGATTAGCATGTAGGATGCATTAGAAGAGTGAAAATTAAAAATGGAATATCCAATTTATTTTTATTACACTAATTAAAATTATTTGAAATAAGTGATTATAAAACCTTGCAATGCTCAAAAACATCAAAAAATGAATGCCCCTCTACCTAATTCATTAAATTGAAATGTTGATGAGGATATAAAAAGGTCAATTTTTCTAGATGAAGTGGAGAAAAATAGGAGAAAAATTATTATTTAAAATATGATTGTATCATAAAATATCCCCCATATTCAATCACATTTCTTTGACACAAAGTTATATCCATGAATTAAGATGACATATATAATTTTGTGTTAGATGCATTAACTGTAAATGCCATATTTAATCTAGGTGAAGAGTCTATGGAGTTACATTAAATGAAATATGATGTGATGTATTTTTATCAGAATATATGGCACAAAGTTATGGTTACCTAAGGATCCCCTTCTATAATCATAAATTAGACTAGATAAATGGTCATAAGCATGCAATAAATGGTAACACCAAGAAATATAAAGAAAGGTAAAATAACATCATAATAATTATTTGCATATCAAGAATGGTTGATACAAGTTTAGACATTTCTCTACATTTAAATCATTTAATAGGATATTATTGAATCAAAGTTCCTCAAAGGTTGCTTCTTCATTAAATACCCATAATTTAATGTTAAATAAGTGTAATGAGTAAATCAAATTGTTGAAATTTCCTCCAGTGTCACAACCATGTTTCAACAAGACAATGACCATAACATTTCTACATGTTTCAATTACAAAAAACAACTTATTATCCAAGTGTGATGAGTTTAAGATTTGTATAGAAAATGTAGAGCCACCACATGCCTAGAATCACTCTCAAAACTTGAAGAAGAACAAACATAGAATAATCAATACATTTAAAGTTTTGATGTACATTACTACTCCCATAGATTAAAATTAGAGGGAAAACCTCAAGGATTCGTAAGCATTGTGCATTATAAAATTATAGAATGAAAATTTACATACCAATGATGGAAAAAACTCAAAGTCAATAAGTAATGTTATGAACCTCCCAGCTAATTTGACGAGTATGATCAAACATGGACACAAGACTAGGGGTTTTGGACACTTTTTCCTAACATTTATTGAATGTGGATCAAATTAAATAGTCACATCATTGTCTTTGTGTCTTAGGAATCTTGAATAACCCATTGTTAATGAGTATTGGGAGTTATTGTACACTTTTGGAACCTACAAACAAATATTACATGATACACTATTAAAAAATAAAGTGCGTCATAAGTTTAAAGGGAATAATGAAAAATTCGTCCATGTTGAAACAATTAATAGTGTTTCTAGTATAAGTACTTCATTAAAAAATAACCACTAATCCTCTACTTGTAATTAGATAATGATTCAAGTGACAACAATAATCGTACCTTATTTACATTTGCACCAATTTTGAAAACAAGAATGGTATTCAACATTGTGAATGTAAGTTTCCTCCCAGTGGGACAAACCCATGAGGATATTATTGTTACTTACACAACACACCCCATTTTCAAACTAAAAATGGAGACCCTATATTTGCTCTCAAGACTAGTCTTATGTCTTGAATGAGTTTGATTATTTTTATTATAACCAATTTTTTCAACCTTGGAGAAGGTTGTTTAGACCTCTCCAAATTTGGTTAAACAAGGGATTACCATTAGACCTATGGGTTATCTATAATATGGGTAAACCTCTAGATTGAAGGGCTAGCTCCCCTTGATGAATTAATTAGGTTCACTTTCACTACTCTATCACTTTATTGCTTGTAAATGGAATAATAAAGAACTGAAATTAACCTAACAATAGTGGTGATGCACCACAATTTGTTGACCACTACCACTTATAAAACAATATGAACATACACATATCTTATAATGAATGTATTACATCAATGATTATTATAAGGGCAATGAATTATAAGGCTAATAGGAAAGAATAATTCCACTTAAAACCCCACAAAATACCCCTAATGATACCAAATATAACATGGAATACAAAAAGAACCACATGAGGCAAGATAAATAGGACACAAACACTCTGATATACATCTACACTTGATGAGATCAACCATTTAGAGATTTATCACTACATGCAGTCATAAAATGAGGTAAAATCAATTGATTTATTGATCATAGGTAGAACAAATAACAAGTATTTTCCATAGCTATGTGGAGAATACATTTCCAATCCAAAGTGGTGTTGGGTCATTTAATGATCCAAAGTTAGTTTATTTTTTTAGATTAATATTTAGTTAGTATAGTTTGTATTTAATTTATTTTTATGCTTTAGTTTAAATAAATTGTTGGTCCACGGGAAAGTTGGTTTTAACCCGTAACCACCTATGAAAAGCCTATAAATATTTTCATGTGCTTTGTAAATATTGATTCAAGAAATAATACAATACAATTTTGGTGTGTAAATAAAGGCTTTTTTCATAATATAATTTATTCATTATTTTCACTGTAACTTGGGCCAATAGTGGTATTAGAGCATGGTTGTTGAAGCATGGTGAATATGGGAAAAGTAATATTGGAAGAATGAAATGATAGAAGGTCTGCCTTGAAAAATCAACTTTGGTTGGTTTAATGTTGAAAAGTTGAAAAATTAAAATATTTAATTTTTCAAATATATATTTTTTATTACTTATAGTAAATTTGAGAGAAATCCGTGAGGGTATATGTAATATTTTTCATTTCTATTGGAAGTCATCTGCTCAGTATTTAATATATTTTTTGAGTTTATAGAGATCAAAACCAATATCCAAGGCATATCAAAGTTTTCTCAAAGATGTAAAAAATTGTAGTATGGCCTACTCAACACCCAGGCTTTTTCAAAAATTCTTTCTCTTGATTAAATTCCTCTAAAATGGTTTCAAACTGAGACAAAATATTTATTTGTTTGGATTGTATGGATTTTGTATGGCCTAGAATGATAGAGAAAGGGTTTTAGAATTTATTTGCAGCAGTAATGGCTTTTGAAGCATGAGAAGAATAAAACAATTTGATTTTGCAAAAAAAAAGTTTAATATAGTTTGTAAATTTTAGGGTTTGGAGGACCCCACACAAAGTTTTGAAAAGATTGATTTTTTACTTGAAAATTTACTTTCACGGGAAAATTTATTTTCTATAAATTACCAAAAAAAAAAAAAAAAAAAAAAATCAAAAGGGTTCATTTGAATTAATTCTATTTACCACAAAATATTTTACCTATTGTGACCATCTCTACCATATCTTGAACACACTATCATATTATTTTATAAAAGTTGATTTTTTAGAAACTAGACTCAAATATATTTCCAATGAGTATAAGAAATGATGGGTCTATAATGTCTTGCTATGAAATTTTAATCCCCGCAAACTAGTAATTTTTTTTTAAATTAGCATTGAGGGGGGTCTATGTAACCTGATAGAGGAACAAAATTTCAAAGTGTCATATCTTTTGCATATGGTGTGCAAAATCTTCATATGACCACTTATTTTTCATGGAAATGGATTTCCAAGAGAATAAACATGGAGAATTTTTTATTTTGACATGTATAAATATGTTTTTTTGACATATTTTGAATAAACTACATATTGTAATGAAATGAAGTGCATTTTTGATAGAATTCGACACCCCAAGTTTTTCTCAATTAGTAAAAATGTGTTGTATACATCAAATATATATTGTAATGATATGTCCCACCACTTGTGTTGTCAGTGATGATGGTATTAAATTTTAGCATTTATAGGTCCTTGAGGATATAATAGGCTAAACAGAACAAATCAGAGGATGGAGGATCCATGAAGGTTAGAGGATATTTTCCCTTCTCCAATTTTCTATTCTCTTGGATTATGGGTTCACTAATGGGATAAAAAAAAGTATCTTATGTACTTTGCTTTCATAGATGTAGTGTTGATATGATCTTTGATGTGGAGCATTTTAGTGATTTGTACTTAGTTTATTTGTTGCATGACTTCTCACCTCTCACCTGATAAGGGGAGAAGATATTGCATTTTTTTAATCATTCATTGGAAATATATATTAAGAGTCAAAATTTTTTTTCTATCATTTTTAGTATTGACCAAAGGCCTATGGGAGATGTTAGTGATTGTTGGGCATTAATTTGAGATGTGTCATACACAGTACAGAGGGTAGTCACTTGTTAGATGGATTCTATGTGAGGATCGATGTAGTTAGATATTACATGATCATGTTCTACTATAGTGTGGGGATGATCAAGGTGTGGATCAATCTAGGATGCATAGTGTACCAGTTGTAGTTGTAGTAGAGTCTAATTGGATGACTCACAGTTCATTACTCCAGTATTTTTATACCCCTTTGGATCAAGGGGGAGTTTTTTGGGTCACTCAATGATCTAAATTTAGTTTATTTTTTTATATTAATATTTATTTATTATATTTTCTATTTAATTTACTTTTATACTTTGTTTTAAATAAATTGATGGTTCACGAGAAAGTTGGTTTTAACCTGTAACCACACATAAAAAGCCTATAAAGCTTTTCACATGCTTTATAAATATTTATTTGAAAAATAATACAATAAAATTTTGGTGTGTAAAAAAATCCTTTTATTATAATTTAATTTAATCATTATTTTTACTATAACCTAGGCCAACAAGTGGCTCAATATATAGCACAAGTGTGAGAGAAGAGAAGAATAGTGCATAAAAGAGAGAGTAGAAAAATGTCATGAAAGTTAAAATAATAAGATGATTTAGGGTAAAAATTAAATATTTTTAGTATTTTGTGTGTTTCTCTTATTCATATGTTCCATCTATCCAAGTGGCACGGGGGTTCAAAATCTTGTTTCACACCTTGACTAGCTTCTTAAAACTCTCCTTCTTCTTGACATATTGAAGGACAAGTAACCTTCTTGGTGGTGAGATCAGTTTATCCTAATTTTTTTATCTTATATTAACACCTCTTATCTGACCCCAACATGTTCTCTTTGACACATCATCTTTTTCTCTTGCAAGGTGTCTTGAGGGCTCTTCATCTCCTTAGGCCTATTTTGCATACAAGTGTCAAAACTTGGTTTCTTATTCATTATCTCATCCAAACTTCATGGATGGAATATTTAAGTCATATTTTAACTAAATAATTTCATTTTTAGGCCTCAAACTATCCCCAACAGATTGTTTTCTACCAAAATTCTTAATTAGGCTTCATTCCTTATAGCCTTTTTTCTATTTTTCCCTTATGTGGGATTTTTATGAAGGATTATGAGAAAATAAATGAATATTATATGAAATTATATCCTCTTAAAATTACATGTCAAATTTCACGAGATAAATCTAAATAGAAGTCTACTTTTTCTACCTATCTCTTTTGCCAATTATGCCTCTAGGCCTTGAAAATGGATTTTGGCTCTAAACTCCTTTTGCACTTTTGAAATATTTTGGAAGTGTGTGATTAAATTTAAAAATTATAATAAAAACCTTCATGTTAATTTTGGTCTTATTTAACATTGTTATTATATCCAAACCATGAAATAGCTAAAAATAAGCCCTTCATAAGCTTGTTTGGACTGCCTTGTAAAATGGAGTTAGTTTAGTCACATAAAAGGGTTAATAAGAAAATTTGTTTATTTTAGGAGATGAAATAAGTATAATGGGACATCCTCAAATTATTTTAAAGTGTCCATCTCTCCAAAATCCCTAAAAAACACTAAAAAGACACACAAAATAAGGGATTTATAGAAATCTGTATAACAATCCATACAGTTAAAATACATGTGCATAACCTATTTATATCCCTAAAAAACATAAAATAGGTTTTAGGATAATTTTTTTTAATTTGATGTTATTTTAAAGTTCATCTCTACAAACTAGTTATTTTGCCTCTCCTAGGTAGCCTAAAAGTACTTTAAACTCTTAGCGATGATTCATAAAGTTGGATGTATAAATCATCCAACCAATTTAAAAAACTTGAAGTACATTAGGGTGGATAAATTATCATATTATAAAAATTTCCCATGAAAATCCTCTTGATCATACCAATAAAAGCAAGATGGCCTGTTTATTAGAAATAAGCATTATGTGAAGTCTAAGCAAGTTGTAGGTCTGTAGGTAGTGTTCTTGAGTTGATTTTGGTATCCAATGACCTCATAAATGTTTTTAGTATCCCTCTCACCACTTTTAAATGTTTTTCCAACCACCCTCCTTCATCAAGTCTCTCTTTAATCTTTTTAGCCTATTCCTATGGTTCTTATGTTGGTCTGCTAATTTTACTCTAAGTTACTTTTTTTCACCTTTTCTCTTTCTATCAAGGTTCTAAATTTCCATAAAGTGTATGTGTAAGTATTCACTATCCTCTTCAAAGTTTTCTCATGGTTTAAATCAAGCCTATACCATGTTATTAGGACTGTAGGTAGGGTATGAATAAGGTATGTTGTGTTTGTCTCACTTCTTGATTAAAGTTGAGGGATTATATGACAAGGTCATCACTTTGAGGTCACATCCACTTACCTTTTTCTCATATATCTTAGAACTTAAATACCTCGTACACAAAAAAAATTCTCAAAAAAGAGTAGGTGGCCTATATTGGATTGTATATGGACTTTTAGGCTTATGTTAGGTGCTTTACTTTGTTCCCATGTCTAAGTTTCTAGTACATTTAAATACTTGGGAAACCTGAAGTCCTTTTTTTACATCCTTCAAATACTCATATAACTATTCCCTCTTGTTTCATGTCTTCAACTATCCAAATAGACTTACAGGTTTGTGACTGCCTATATATGTGCATATGAGAATGGTTTGCCAAATGGTGTTTTAAGGAGCCTTATCTTGAGTATTGAAACTTTTCAAGCATTTATCACTAATATACTAACTAAGAACTCTTTCTCAACAACTTCAAGTTTTTTGTTTTATCATCATCACTACCCCATGACTATTTCAGCTAGGTTGTGGTTACGTCAAGGCAATTGACTATGTGTTAGCTTCATAGGCTCCTCTTATCATTAATCAAACATCTTCAAACTATTGAATGACTATTGATATGTTTGAGTGCCCTCTCAAGATATTGAAACCCTATATTTTTACCATCATTGTTCAAATTCAATTTCAAGCTTAATTGTAGGTGGTGTTTATGGTAGTTTGACTATGTTTGTATATGGCCTTGTATTAGGGTCTTCCTCAAATCCTAAAACCTCTAATGGTTTATTTTCATATTTAGAGTTTATAAACTCATTATCTTAACACCTTATTGATGTTTTTAAGTTCAAACTTTTCTCCATTCATTGTTCAAAGTGCACTCCTTCACATAGTTGGCTATAGGTGTATGTTGAAGGGTCTAAGTGAAGTTTTGATTATACTTTTGGTCTTTTGCACTACACCAAACCTTTTATAGGTTTTTCCACCATTTTTCATGACAATTTGATACTAATTCACTATCCTAAGACTCCAAGTACATGAATATCTTTGTTCAAGGCAAAACCTCTAATCTTGATTGTAGTTCACTATCAAGAAATCTGACTGTATTGTGACTTTAAATTAAATCTTGATCACTATTAGCACATGATCACTTATAGTGATCCAAAACTCATTAGGAGTTCATTATCACTTCATTTCAACTCATTATATTCTCAAAATCATTTCACAACCTCTGTCATAACTTATTTACACAGTCACATTCCTATAGGTACAAATTTTAGGCCTGCTAGCTTATTTGTCAATCTTGGATTTAAGTGATTGAAATGTATTCATTGGTCCACTATCATTTTCAAACTACACCACCATGACTCATACTTTTGCAACCTTGACTAAATATTGACAATATAGATGTACTTAGAATTGTAGACCTATAGTATGCACAAGGTGAAGATGTCTAGAAGTTTGCATTTTAAAACCTTGGAGGGTGAAAAAAGAACTTCTATGACTCAAAGACCATTTTAATTATTACATAAACACATCTAAAGTGGAAAAATAACCTTAAAATCCTTGAAAAATATATCAAATTCATCAAAATACCCTATTGAATGCAAACACATAAAAGAGTCTCAAGAAGTGAATAGAGATACATGACTAGTTAGAACTTATACAGAGTATCCATTTGATCAAGATAACATTAATGGATGGAGAGGGTGTTATAAAACCATAAATAACCATTAAAATTAACTTGACCACCTGGATAAATTAGAAACTCATAAAACATGATAGTCACTTCAAATTATTCACAAAGGAGACTTTTCTTGCCAAAATGGCATCTAAATGTGACACCATGATTATTGAAGCTATTTGAGGCATATAAATACATATTATAACTCATCCAAACTAGTTTCAAGAAGCCAACTCATCTACACTTACACTAGAGTTATGTCAAATTTAGTTTGAGGATTTGCTCATTCAAAAAGTAGTATGATATCTTAGCAATTGTTCATAAATATAAGAGAACCAATACAATTACATATTCCATAAATTTTAATCCCATATGGGTCCCAAACTTTAGCTAAAATATTATCCCCTAACTCTACCTATATGACTTGTACCACCTTATTGAAGTTAGCTTTCATTAGTTTGTGAAGGGACCAATAAGAGAGGAAGGATATGACTGCAATTGTTGAACTCCAAACTTCTTTCAATGATTTTTCTTGACCTTTATAATACCAAAGGACACTATAAAACTATTTTCAACTGCATGTGACTTCAACATGTCTATTTTAGTTACTTTAACTCTTTAAAGTGGCATTGAACTCAAGGAAACTAACTTTATCTAATAAGTTGATAGGTGTGGTAGTTATGCAGCTTATCCAATCTCTTTAGAAGGTGTATTTTATGAATTTTTCAATTATGGATCTTTGTCACATACAAATTTTAACCAAAAATCACATTTATATGCATTTTCAACACCTTCAAGTTATCAAGTGAGCTTCAAACCTTCCAAAACTTCATGAAATGTTTTAATAATGTGTTTAACACATGAAATGACTTTAATGAACCCATAATCACCTATTACATGACTTTACCATGAATTATTTATTCATGACAACCCTAGATCACTATATGACCAAAATATGACCTTACATTAAACTTTCCAAACATACCTTAATAAATGCTAATAAGGTATTTTGGACTCAACTAGGATATTTTAAATCACCTAATGTTCAAGTCTTTTACTAGAGGGTTCATATTTTAACCTAGGGGTTAAAATTAGATAACAAATTGGTGACTCATAGGGGTAGTATGCTTGCTATGTGAACTAGACCAGTAGCCTTATCCTTCCATTAGTATATGGATTTAATTGTACTCTAAGATAACAACATCAAACCTTGAAACCTAACTAATAAGATAACTCTATTACCTCAACAACATAAAAAATGAATACACACACACAAGATCATATAAATGAAGACACACACATGTGCTAACAAGCACTTAGGGAGCACAACAAGAACTTAAGCAAACTAAACTATATATAAACTAACCTAGAAAAAATTATTCTCCTAAATAAAAGGGGAAACTTTCACCATTCTTTGCTCCATGAGATGAAAAATTACATGAAACAAATGGCATTTTGAACTTTATTCTTGGTGTTTCCAACTCCTTCGTGTTTTCCAATCTCTTTGGCATGATCTTTAATGCACCAACATTAGCTATAAACATATCACCTATGAAAGTGAATTCCTCTTGTGACTCAAACATATTCTCATGGTACTCTTTAGCTACAACCTGGTCCAATGATTCTTCATCTAGGCATGATTCATTATCCTTCATGTCATCTTGAATGAGATCAAAATTCTTATCATTTGTAATATCATCAAGCTCTTCAAGGAGTTTTGCATAATTAGCCCCATCTTCATCATTATCTTCAACTTGAACAGAAAGAAGTGTAGGATTTTGAAAGGCCTCAAATTCTCCACATATCTCATTTAATATTTACCATAAGTCATATTGTTCCATGGAAGTAGTAACAACTCCATCTTCTATTACATTTTCAAATTCAACCTCTTGATCATGCCCATGAGGTTCAACCAACTCAGCTAATGTGATATTCTTTTCAAGAAACTTCTATTTTGTGCCTTGATAAAAATATTCATTGGTAGATGTAACTTGATCTTGATCATCCTTTTATACACTCAATAAGATGGATTTATGTTTGTATTCACCAAGGGCAGTCCATATAATCAACTCTTTATCTTAGACACTTGAGCCATCTTCTTAACTAGTTGTAACTTGAGTTTGTTATTATATACTTATCTCCCATAAGATGTGTTATCCTTTAATAAGGGATGAGGTGGGAGGGTGGTGAAAAATTTAATGGGTTGGAGAGGGAGTATGAGGTGTGGTGTATGAATCATGAATGGGCATGGGGATGGAGGAATTACTCTTGCAATTTGGGAATTTGGAAATGGGATATTCTTGAAATAATTCTTGAAGGGAAAAAATGTTCAATTTTTCTTTAAGTGTTCCATTATATTCATCAACCACATCATCTTTCTCATAGCCTTCTTGAGGATCTTCAACATCTACAACTTCATCTTCCACCTTCTCAATTAAGCCTTATTTTTTACATTGAAAATATTCTTAGATAAACTTCAAAGATATAAAAGCTATAGGTTTTTAGGGAAAAGGAAATGAGACTTGAACAAACACAAGGTTTGTTTTTTGACATCAAATTCTTGGTCCTCACTCTCTTCATCTTTCTTTCCCCAAGACTTCACTACTTGGTTCTAAGTTGGAACTTTGAAGCTATTAGTCTTTTTTAAAAATTGGATTGACTCTCTTGGAGGATCCTCTTGAGGATAGTGAATAATTTCATAAGGATCATGAGAAAAATAATATGGAACACAAAAGGACTCTTGAAGAGGGATAGATATAGCTTGACAAAGATTGACTCCAAGGATCTGCCTCTTAAGAGCTTGGACTTCTTTAAGAATATTAATCACATGTTATTGATAGCCTTCTTCATAGGCTTCTTTAGAAGGCTTTTTAATAACATCATGATCATATGGAGAAGGAATAGTCTAAACATAGGGTTGTCATGGCTCATAGGGTTGATAACAATCCTGATAGGGATATTGAGGAACATAGTATGGGTGATGACAAGGTTGTTAGGGAGGTGTATAATAGGGACTCTCTCCATATCCATCCATATCAGCTTCATTAGTTAAATTAAAAATAATATATGATCAAAATATTATCAAAATAATTAATTAGGATACTTATAACCATTTGATCACATTTGAAGTCACAATTAGTGTTTGCTTAAACACTTCCTAGAAGCTAATAGATAGAATAACAAACCCAAATTTCTTCCACTCCTTTAGACCTTGAATCCCAAAAAGTGTATTATAACTATTATAACTAATTTTTTCACCCTTTGGAAAAGGTTGTTCTGACCTCTCCCAATTTGGTTACACATGGGATTACACCTAGACCTATGGGTTGTCTAAAATAGGGGTAAACCTCTAGAGTAAAGGGATATATCCCCTTGATGAATAATTTAGGCTCAATTTCTCTACTATATCACTTTATTTATTGTAAAAGGGATAAGAAAGAATTGAAACAATCCTAATTATAATGGTGATGCACCAAAATTTGTTGACCACTACCACACATTACAAAATACATAAAAACCTACAAGATAACATGAACATACACACATCCTATAATGAACCTATTACATCAATGATTTATATAAGGGTAAGCATTGTAAGGCTAAGATAGAAGAATAATTTCACTTAAAAACCCATAAGAGACCCCTAATAACACCAACTATATCTTGAAATAGAGAAATAACTACATGAGGCAAGATAAATATGACACAAACAAGGTAATATACATCTACACTTGATAAGATCAACCATTTAGAGATTTATCACTACATGTATTCATATAATGAGGTAAACTTCAGCTAATTTATTGATTAGAGGTGGAACAAATGAGTATGGATTTTCCATACCTAGGTAGAGGATACATTTCCAAGCTAAAGTGGCTTAATATATAACACAAGTGTGAGAGAAAAAGAAGAAAAGTGCATGTGTCTTTTTTTTTTTTTTTTTTTTTTTTTTTTTTTTTTTTTTTTTTTTGTGTGTGTGTGTGTGTGTGTGTGTGTGTGTGTGTGTGTGTGTGTGTGTGTGTGTGTGTGTGTGTGTGTGTGTGTGTGTGAGAGAGAGAGAGAGAGAGAGTAGACAAGTGTCATGCAAGTTATCATTGGAACAAGAGTTAGGGAATAGTTTAAACAAGTTTAAGATGTTGTGTGTTTCTCATCTTTAGATTCTATAGCTATCCAAGTGGTATGAGGGTTGAAAAGCTTGTTTGATACCATGACTAGCTTCTTAAAACCCTCCTTCTTGACATGTTGAAGGACAATTAGACTTCTTTGTGGTTAGATAAATTTTTACTACATGTTTTATCTAATTTTAACACATCTCAATGGACCCCATTAGGTTCTCTTTGACACATCACCTCTTTATCTTGTAAGGTGTCTAGAGGGCTCTTCATCTCCTTAGACCTATTTTACACACAAGTGTTAGAACTTGGTTTATTCTTCCTTATCTAACCCAAAATTCATGTATGACCTATTGACATCATATTATACCTAAATCAATTCATTTTTAGGACTCAAACTAACCCCAACAGGTCAATCTCTACCAAAAGAAAGGTTAATTTTAAGAGGTCCTACTGGATAACCTACTAGAAATATTTGGTAAATATAACAAAATTTGATTCACAGCTATGACAAATCCTCTATGGGTGATCTCAAAACTATCAAGTTTTTAAACGAGTCAAATCAATCAATTTCCTCCTTTTTTATGTTTCTTCTGTACAACTATTTAGTTACATCAAAACATAAATGCCAAATGAAACCATTGAAAGCATACATTAAATTATCTTACCAAATGGTTGCACCAAATGAAAAAAACTGAATGACTAGCATTAAATGGTTCATACTAAAAGATAATTATTGAATGGTAATACTAATTGGTAAGTGTCAAATGATAACATCAAATGTTAGGTGTTGGATGGTGTATACCAGATAGGAATGGTGGATGTCATGTGATTCCTATTGATTGGTAGTATTGAGTAGTTGATGTGGGATGGTGATACATGATGGTTGGCTAAACAAAGATTATAAATAGTGGGGTTGGGTTGTGGTGATCAGAATTTGAATCAAATGTCTCTTGTTATTACTCTTATAAGTGTCATTTGGTGTTATTATGTAATCCATGTGTCTGGTATATTGTTTGGTTACCTGGTCACTACCTGCATCCTATAAATACTCATCCTTTATCCTCACTTTAAAATTTTTATAGAATATATTTTTCATATACCCTTTTCCCCACCTACATAAACTCCCCAAAAATGGAAATAAAACATGTAAAAAGTAACCTATTATGTCTAGACATTTTGAAGATCATACAATAGCTTGATGCGTACAATGATTGGATTTTGAAATGTAACTTTAGTCACCTTATGTACACGACCCAATATGAAATAGACCATGGGATAATCAATTCTCTAATGTCTTCCTATGACCCTAGTGAGGAGGTTCACTATGAATTTTGAATCCAAAATGATCTACTTTGGTACCTTGCCAAAAGAGATTCATAATTTGACAAGGCTTCTATTTCACAATGCAAACCCTGTGACTCCAAAAGCAATGTTGAGAGATGATGATAAGAAATATTTGGAGTCAAATTTTGACTTGTAGATCATTAAAACTTGTATGTAATTGTATTTTTTTAATTCTAAATTTAAATTTTGATATGTAAATTTATTTTTAATATTGAAAATTCAACTTTTCATTCCTTATTTTTTCACTTTTGTTTCATATAGTCACAAGACGGGCAACCATATGGAAGATGTTTGTGATCCTTTTTTTAAATCAACGGTTCAATTTTTTCTCAAAAGAATAGTATTTTAGGTAAGACCAATAGATATTCCCTGTTGGGTAGTAGTTTACATTCTTTATACTCTTTCTAATTTGAGATATGACCGGTGCACTTTTATTTCTTCTAGGATTAGGATTGAATTAAGTTATGCTTGTACCAATCCTAGTTTTATAGTTTCATATTCAGATTTTATTCTAGCATTATAATATGAGGCCTTATATGACCTCAAAAAAATTGTGATTCTAATAGTGGTACATCCAAACATGAGCACAAATGCTTTGTTTCTTAATGAATAAGAGGTTAGTTTATTTATTTATTTCTTAAACTAAGGTTTAATATTTGTTTATTTATTAAACTATTACCAAATTAAGGATTAATATATGTTTCAAATTTGTTCATTATAGGTAAGATCTTATGCCTTTATGACATTAAAATAATCTACCTCAAAAGGACAATGTTCAATTGAAGGATCTGTATATTTTGAGTCTACAGAATCATCCTTGCATTCATTTTAGACTATGAAACATCCAAGAGTTTATTCACCATCATCTTCACATGCAGGTTTAGTATTTAAAAAATTTCAAGTGCATTATTTTATTTTTGTAGTTAACTTGGTATCAGCTAAGGTTTTCATTGAATAACAACCACCGTAACAAAACCCAACATTTCATATGCCTTATTGACCCTCTGTACAAGGTATTTTACATTTCATGTTTTGGTTTTTTAGTTAAATATTCTTTTATTATCAATTTTTATGATTGAAATTTTGCATAATGTAGCAGCTCAAACCACTACCATCACTGTAATATGGTGTATGGATTCAAGGATATATTGTCTCCAAATATAATTATTAAACCTTTAATTTCAAATTAACATATAGTTTTATTTTTTAAATTTACCATTTTCATAAAATAATTTACATTTTAATGAGCATCCTTAATATCTAAGGAAAATAATTTCACCACATCTACCCCTAAACTTAGTTTGCATAAGATGGAAGAATCTTCCATTACCATAAATATTAGCACTTAGTAGAGGAACACTACAATTATCATGTTCCAAATTATCGACTTTATCCATCGAAGGTATATATAGTGTGTAGGGATTAGCTAGTTTAGAGGAAATTGATTTTGATGATGAATATTTGGGGATTGAAAGTGGTAAAGTTTTTGGAGCTACTTTAAATCCACATGATTTTATTTAGGGAGTAGGTGTTCATGTAATAGCTCAGGAGGAACCTTGTACCTCTTCAACCTCTACCCCACCAGCGAATGTTATCTTGTCTGAAAATGCCATTACATCTTTTCCATTAAATAATTTATTATTATAAAGTATTATTTCAAGTCTTAAGGATGGAGTTATAGATGTGTTAAAAAATGTATTAGTTTGGGAGTTTCAGGTAAAATCATTCATTGAATAAATAAATTCCTGTTATCACAACTCTCATCGAGAAAATTTATTTTCACTAGTGCAACATAAACCCACAAAGATTTATGCTTTGTTTGGTCAATCTAAATTTGGGTATGTTACTATTTTTAATAGTTACAATGATAATGTGTTAAGTATTTTGCTAAATAGGTTGGACAATTTGAATGAATAAGCCCATAAATATTTTAATAAATGGGCAAAAGACATTAACCTTGTTGTTATTGTAAACATCAAGAAGGAAAAATATTTGGTAATGTATCTTCATTTTAATCAAATTTCATGTCATAGTTTTTTTAATCTAATTAGATTTAATTTTAAATTGCAAGAAAATATATGAGATTCTGAAGAAAAAAAGTTGAGGTCCTCAATGTGTATTTCAAAAATGCATTAAAAATTTATATTTTGGCATTCAATTCAAGGAGAAGATTGTTGTATTAAATAAATCAAAAAAAACACTCCAAAATGTCATTAAGGAGTAAGGATGGGATCCCAATGCCTTATTTAAGTAGAAGATAAATGTTGATCCAAGTCTACTTTCTATAGTAGATGTTATGAAAGAAGAAAAGAAAAATCTTGATCATATTAATTATGTAGTGAGGATCTTGAAAGGGCAGTGATATTGAAGGACAACATAGAGGAAGTGGAGGTAGGGATTAGTAAGGATTGTGGTAGAAATGTGGATTTTGTGGTTGAGAAAGTGGTTCAGCAATGAAAGACAAAAAATTGTTAATTTATGATGTTATAAACTCTCTAATATTTGAAAAAATGGTTATATTTTTAAAATATATATTTTAAATAACAATTTAAAGTTTGGATTTATAATGATCAATTTGTTAAGTTTTAATTAGTCTTATTTTACTAAGTAATAAGGTATGGTTCTTTTATCATCTTACATACATATTCTGTGTTGATGGCATTCAATGAACATGGTGATGTGCAATGTGGATTGCATTTTTTTTACAATGGATTTGGTGTTAGGCTTGAACATGAATTTGAATTTGAATTTTATGATGTTGTAAAGTCACTATTGTTAAGTATGAGTTTATTCAATTAATATAGTTCAAATAAAATACTGATGTGGACTATAATTGTTTTTTTGTAATTGATTTGGAGCTAGGCTTGAGCATGAATTTTAATTTTAATTTTATGATGTTGTAAAGTCTCTTTTATTAAATATGAGTTTATTAATTTGATATAGTTCAAACAAAATAGTGATGTGGACTGCAAATATTTTTTACGATGGATTTGAATCTAGTTTTGAGCATGAATTTGAATTTGAATTTTATGATGTTGTAAAGTCATTATTATTAAATATGAATTTATTCAATTGGTGTAGTTTAAACAAAATAGTTATGTGGACTAAAATTATTTTTTGTGATGGATTTAGAGCTAGGCTTGAGCTTGAATTTGAATTTTATGATGTTGTAAAGTCATTATTATTAAATACAAGTTTATTTAGTTGATGTAGTTCAAACAAAATAGTGAAATTAGATATGGATTGGAATTGTTTTTTTCTTTATATTTGGACTGAGTATGGATTTGAATTTGATGTGATTTCATCTTGTTTAATTAATATGTTTGTTTTAGATTAATTTTTTTTATTTTCAATTTGGTCATGTTTTTCAATAGGTTTATCATGTTCTATCACCATCGTATTTGAACTAAAATTCATATTTTAAAGCTGAAAGTTAAAAATGTTAATATGGTGCTATAATATCAAATTACATTTATTTCAAAATTTATTAAAAAAATGTATTTTCTTATATAATTAGAAACAAATTAAATAAAAGAGAAAGTTGCATGATGAATGGAATGATTATTTCAAATGACAATACCATTAACAATTGTAATGAATTTAGTATTTGAAACATTTTAAAATATAAAAAATTATATGGAATTAGAATTTAGAATATGATAATTACAATAAATATACAACTAATACTCTTGTAGTTAAAATAATCCTACACAAACCTGATCATCACCAGTGGCATTTACATCTATTGTGTTAGTGTCATATTTAGTGTCATTATTTACATCCTCTCTATTTGTCTTTGTATTACTAGCATCTCTTCTTTCAGTTAGAGAGCTCCATGTTACTAGAGCTCTTTCATAAGGAAACATGTCCACAACATAACATGAAACATATAATCTCAAATAGGTTTCTAATTTTTTAGCCAATCTATTTTAAAGTTTTGACTTAATGAATGACAATGAACTAAATATCGTTTCATCTTCTATTGAGTCCAAAATAATTTTTTAACAAAAATCATATGAACAGAAATATTCACTTAGACTTTTTTGTAGTATACTACTAGGATAAAGTTTTTTCCATAGTTGTGTAATTGCCCCATTTTCTATTGGTTCACTTACAAGGAGATATTGTTCAAACATTATAATTACAAAATGAGGTGATAGAGATGTTAGTAAATAATTTCCCAAAATACCTTTTATTTCACCTCCATTGATCTCTATAGATTTATCAAAATGCTTAACAAGAGAACCCATGTATTTGTGAAATAAATTGTTAATTAGCTTTTGAATATTATTATTGTTCTAAAATATTGGATTCACAACTATAATGGCATCCAATAAATCATCCCTTTGAAAATGATCTCTGATCTTCATAGATAAGTTTTTTGAAATTATACTTAGTTTCATCTAGGTTTCAAATATAACAATATCATACAAAATACGTGTTACAAGTAGTTATTCAAATTAAACTCCCACAAGATTAGGTCTTCTGTAGAAAGTGTGCATTGGTATCTCCTTGTCATTAACAATGTCACAAAGATGATCATTGATTTTCAATTTCAAATAGCTCTCTAGTTTCCCTAAATATGTCAAACATTTCCAACTACTAAAAATAGGGCCTTAAAACTTTTCATTAAAAGTGTATAGTATATTTAGAGATTGAAGTACTCATTTTCATAGTCATATAAAGTCTACAATATAAATGGATCTCTTTTGATAAATTTTCACTAAACAATTCATTTCTTTTAGTATTGGGAGAATCCCACATATTATCAATAGTGTTTCTAAATCTATTAAGTGGTACAACAAATCTTTTTCCTTATCAATTTCTCTATGATATTTATACATAAAACCTACTAATGATGGATATTCTTAAAAAATTTGGCATACAAGTTCATACATAGGAATCCATCTTGTATCATCTTTCAGTATTTTCTTACCATCAGCCACTTCTATTGTAATCTTTTAGAATTCTAAAAATATTTTTTGGACTACTTGACATATAAGCATGTAAGTCATGAATGAGCTCCTTCACTTTTGTGACATTAGAAAATTACTAACTATTTTTTATGAAATATTCATATTATAAGCCATGCAATGAATTAGAATCATATATGGGAAACTATTATTTGTAGCTGAACACACAAACTATTTCTATACCCCTACATAATTGATGTACTGTCATATCCAACACACACCAAATTTATAGCTATTGCATAATCATCCATCCCATATTTATATTTCAAACTAGATACAACCAATTTATGAACAATTTTAGCATTGAAATTTTCTACCATGTTATGAACTTTTAGTAAATGAGGTTGCCTCGAATAATTCTCAAAAGTATAAACATGCATGCAAACCCAGGATGTGTTGTCAATTTTTGTGACCTCATCAATGGACAATGAAATGAATAGTGAATTTTGAAATTTTTATTTCAAATCTTCCTTGTCAACCATTGTTAGACATCTTGTCATTTCCCAAGCAATACTATATGACCAATGTGATTCTGGAATATCCAGAAATCTATTATGTTGAAATAACATCTTATAATTTAAAAAATATAAAATAGGTCTACCTTTTTTAGAATGTGGTATAGAATAGAGAATTATATATATTTGGCCTTTAGATGGGAATGTATAACTTTTCCAAATTTTGATTCGATTATTCCCCCTTTCTCAACAAGATGTTTTTGATGTTTCTTATCATTTTCATACTTACATTTATATCTTACATGAATCCATTCTTCTACATTTTCCACCTATGTGTTCCTTTTATCGATCCATCTAGGTGCTTCACTGTCACATATACTTTTCCACAATGTTTTTCAATTGTGTCTAGCTTTAGTTGTGTTGGTTCTCAGGTGTATACCTCTATAGTTCAGCCTTAAAAAATTGAAGAAGATGGAAAGCTAAGATGAGAATCCACTAATATGTCATTATCATTAGGGAAGGGCTTAGCATTTGAAATGGACTGAATGGATAAAATGATTAGGAGGCACCTACATATGGTATGGTTAATTCCCTGCTACGTTTGGCTCTAATTGAACCAAGGTGAGGGGACCTACTTGGGTAGCTTGCTACATGAAGGAGTTTTACACTTTAATCTCCAAGATTATTATTGGTAAAAATAGGCAAATATGACTAAATCATAACCAAGCCTATACACTTCACCCGTGAAGGGTTGTCACATGAAATGCACAAATGCTTCACATCATATACAAGCTATTAAAGATAGATGAAAGGGTGGCTATTATTTTTGTTTTTGAAACTATTTCAAACAATAGGGATAAGTGAGAATTATAGCACTAGTATTTAAAGCACATACATCAAACACACTTTAAATATGTAGGGTTTTATGCATCTATCAGGAAAACAACACTTACAATATGCATATAGTGTATTATCTATAGGGTGAGACAGGTAAAACTAGATTTATTTGAATGATGGATAAAGGTGTGGATGACTAGTAAAGGAACATAGAGAAGTTCAAAAACTAATAATATTATCTTCATTAATAAATGTTGTTTAGTTTAGAAATAGATAAAATGATATCATTCAAAAATGATCCTCAAAATTTTACAAGCAATATTGTAAATCATCCTTTAAGAATTCCCCTAGCTGAATTAATGATCCTAGGACTACCCTTAAAAAGACTATCAATACTCTATTCCCAGATCTCAAAATAGAAATGATTTTATACTCTAGGTATAAACCCTAAATGACTACCATGAAGAAGAATATATTAGGTAACTAATCTATCAAGTATGTAAAATAGAGCACTGTACTTCAACAATAAGAAGGAATAATAAACCATGAACATATTCCATCTATCGACTAAATTAGAGCTAAATGTAATATGTCTCTAAAATTACATAACAAAACACTATGTGAAATGATTTTATAACAAGGGAGACATTTTGAATGATCTTAAATCTTGCAAATTATTTTACAATAAAAATCAATTTGACACCAGAAAATCACATAGAGAAGACTCTCTAAGCTATAACTTTAGACTCAAAAATTAACTAACCTCTATAAAGGGACAAACTACCTTTACTTATATAATTTTAGCTAAGCTTAGCATATTCCTAAAGTTGCTCTAGCTGGAAAAACTATTTCATGGGATTGAAGTCTATTTGACATTATAACAAACATGATTCCTCAAATTTATGCTTGTTCTCTTGTGATAATAACAAACTTTATAGTCCACTATAGTATAATATTTTTAGTTATACACATGGAGGATAATTATACAAGGTATAAAACAACCTTTGTCTCTTTATACAACAAACAAAGATGTCCCTTTCCTATAAACATGATTATTCAAACTAACTTTGAAAGGGATGTGCCACTAATGGGTAGAGTACAGTGGTTTCCAAGTGGGAAATGAGAAGAAGAGAGACAAAAGAAGAGACATAAAAGATGGAAGAGTAGTGATAAATCCAAAGGAACTAGAATACTCGATAATGCTCTAGAATCAATGTTGATGATTGAGTCCATTGAAAAATTATTTTTATAATTAGTATATTCATCAATTATGGAGGCAAGATCCTTTTGGTTCGAGCCTATTTGGTAATTGAATTTGATTATGTATTCGTCAAACCAATTGGAAATCTACTGAAGAGAAGTTTGCTTTTGTCTAACAAGTCCTTTGAATTAGTGACAAGATTTTTCAAGTGACACCAATTGCTTTATCTTATGGATATAAAAGGATTCTTGAGGCACATCAATGAGGTTCTTTAGAGAAGCACACACTACTTCTTCCCCTAAATCACTTGCACCATCAAAGTTCACCATATTTTTTAGTGTCGCCTCTATATCCCTCATGGCAATATTGAGAGATTGTTCCTCTCCTTTTAGATCAAAGAGGCTATCTTTAAGCATCATCAAATGATGCTTGATTGTTATTTTACATTCCTTAGTCTTTTTATAATCATTTGGAACAATGATCTTTTTCATGATCAAAGTATCCATGCTCATCCCATAGATCTCCTCCATCTTCCATCAAGCTTCCTCCCATCTCTTGGTGTCTACCTCATAGAAAACATTTTATGTATCACACTCCCTTTTACTCTATACTATGTTAATTAGGCATTTGAATGCTGAGTGGATTATTTATTCAACCTTAGTTCTTAAGTCCTATTTCCAATCTTTTGTTGCTCATCCTATGGACTTTAAATCATCAATCTAGACATAGTCAAATGAAGCGAGTGCTAGATGGATAGAGCCTAGAGCCTTGCTATCTATTGGAGTCACCACCTTGGGCTCACTTAGTAGTTTTTTAAGTACTAGATCTTTATCCATCATTTGTGCCACCATGGTATCCAAGAATTTTGAGCTATGCTTTAACTCCTTTTGTGATGGATCCCTAAGATTATAACTATAGATGGAGTAAATTTCTAGGGGAGCATCCTTCTTCAATATATCAGGTGGAGGGACATCTACCTCAACATTCCTTTCCCCCATGATAGTGTAGATAGTTATATAATATGTTTTATCCTTATTAGTGGGCTTGGCCTTATGCATCTGAATGATCTTCATTACATCAATGTACCCTATCTTGTTCATAATGTCTTCCTTCTCTTTTACTTTCTCTATAACCCAAAGAAGAGGCCTGGTCTAAAATCCCATCAAATTTGTAGACATTGTAGATGGCCTTGAGATAATGAGGGTTGGTTTCAATGATGAGCTAGATGTAGGGAGCACCATAGGCTTGGGTTATAGTCTCAATAGAAATTTATCAATGTCTTCATCACTTTACTACTTTTTTCCACCCCTTTCCAAGTTTGGCTCTATTTACTCCAAAACATTGAACTTTGAATAAAGTTGATGAGACTCATCAAGCAATTTCTCAATTGAACTTCCTTGTTCAATTAATTAGCTAGAAGGATGAATTGTTTCTTCACCTTATTTATTCACCTAGGATTTATTCATGGATGAGGCTATGGTGTTATCCTTGTTGCCCTTAGTCAAATTTTCACCAGTCATGGCCCCAAGAACTTTATTATGAATTAGGTCATGGACCTTAATGTGGGGGAGGATACTTCATGGAACTTAAATAGAAATTAATCCGCATGAAACTTCCTCTCTAACATATTTATTCAAAATAGCCACTTTTTTATCTTCTATTGTAGGGGTAGGGATACCCATTTGTAGGCTTGTTCCCCCACATTACTTTGTATTTTCCTTCTCTTTCGGTGATATGCCTAACATCTCTGGACTATAAATAATGCCTTGTGGTGCATCTGGAACCTATTATGATCCTTCATGCTCAATTTCCACCTCAAAAATGATGAAATTTTTAATATTTTGCTCAGGCCCTTCTTCAACTTCATCCTTAGTCTTATCTAATTTTTTAACTCTACCCTGGTCATCTTGGGCTACTAGTTGGGTGATGACATTATCTATGAATGTCTATCTATAGAGAAATAGTCTCTTTTTCAAGATGAGCTTGATTTTGTATGGTTACTTCAACACCAACTTTTACAACATCATCAAAATATAAAGGGTCATCTAAGGTTAGGTAATCTTCCTCATTACCTTTGCTTTCTATCATTGAAGGTCTTTCTTTTAAAAACAAACCCATTATGGTGACCTTTACTTGTGGTTTGAGGTCTCTCCTTATGATTCCTTTGCCCAGTCTTCACTTGAGGAGGAGTGAAGGCATGTTGTTTTTTCATTACTTTAGCAATGCATCTACCCTCATCTAAATCCTCTTCCTCACTCATATCCCTTATTCTTTGGGCATACAAGGCTTGGTCCTCTATTCTCTTCACAAGGATTTATTTGGATAGTGGGTCTTTGAATATAACCTCCTTCTTCTTCATAGGTGACTTACTTGGAGGTTGTAGATCCTTCTTGAATCTCTTCTACTTTGTTCTATCCCCTTGGTTGTCACTTTCTCTCTTTCTTGAATATATTATTATGGGAGGATAAACTAACACTTGTTGTGTAAGTGGAGCATGTGGGAGTGTATCTAAGTTGGCCATAGGAATGGCCATTAGAATAGCTGGTACTGCTAGGGTTCACTTCCTTAAAATAGATATGGGGGTGGCACTACTTCCCCTATAAGAACCTTATCCTAGTTTTCTAATAATCTTTTTATCTTTGAAATGGATAACCTGACCTTTGATTATGTCATATTATCTTTTCCACATCCACCATTCTGGTGAACTCGGTATCCCCAAGTTTGAATTTGCCCTTACCTATTATAGTTGATGATGGAGCTGTAAGGTCACTATTGTATTATGGGAGAAAATCCTTTAGCTCTTTAACATTCCTCATACCTTGAAGGGTATGGGATTCATATGCACCAAGGTCAACCCCATGCTCCTTAAGCCATCTAAAGGTTCTCTTCATGATTAACATTGATCTCCTAGGGATGTAATCATCCTCTATAACACTAAAATTTGTTTGGGATATGGGTTGGGTTTCAATGGTGTTTGTGTTGTATAATGAAGACAATATAAATTTTTCATTTTCCATGTATTTGGGGATGGGGGAAATGTTGTATGCTATAACTTCTTGTATAATAAAACTCATAAATTCCCATTTTTTGACATCTTTTTTAGTGGTGTAATCAAATTATATGTCCTCATAATGTGATTGATGCAATATCACATTAGTAGCCATATTTACCAACAACCCAAAGTCATAATTGGGTTAGGGTGGAATCTTATCAATTTCATAGAGGCTCATTTCCTACTCTAATCCCTTTGCTTTGGTAACTAAAGGACATGAATAATACCCTCTTACCACAAGAAATTTGAAAGGATTGTTGATATTCTTGATTGCAATAATTTCATGTGGTAGCACCATTTGTCAGCTCAGCTCTATCACCACCAACTTATTGTCCAAGTATCTTGGTAGTTTGTGTGGGCATCCTAAGTAACCACTCACCTTGATGTATGTGAATGTTTTGAATTATATCTAAGTGGCACCATATTTTTCAATTATTTGTTTGGTTATCATAGATATCCTATTGAGGATTCTGAAATGGAATAATACACTCATCATTATGTTAAATAAGTAGTTGTAAACTCTACATAAGTTTTTTTTTCAGCCCTCCATAGTGATTTCTAGATATATTTCATATATCCTCATTCCATTGAGGTTCCTTATGAGCCCCTTAAACATCCTATTGTGAACCAAGTTGTATATCAAATAAGAAGACATGTGTAATGTTATTGATAATGCCTCTTTATAAATAATTACATCTTAGAGCTCCATCATCTACCTATGCATACTATCATTGAGTATGGCCACCCAGTTTAGCTTCTTCTTCCCTTCCAACATGTAGATCATAATTAGGAACATCCATGGTTCAAATTATTTTTTGATAGGCACCCTATAGATCCTAGTGACCATGGTAATAACATACTAGGGTATTTTATTAAAATATTCCAATTTTAAATTCTTGGACATTTTGGAGACCTTTTGTCTCTTCTTGGCTAGCCAAAAAGAATTGACAATATCCTAGATAGCCTTATCATCTTTTTCTGTGTACTTTTGGAATTCTTGCAAGGAGAGTGTAATGCTTTATGGTTGGGGTGGAATTCCAATTATGGTATTGAGGGTTAAAGGGGTGAAGAATCACATAATTAAATGACAACTATCAACAATAGTCCTAGTGTCTAGTTGGTATGCTTGAGCACACACAATTATAAGTTCTAGGTATGGAGTAGCTAGGGGGAATGCTACCATAGGTGTGATGTAACTCATACCAATGCTGGAAACTAATTTTGGGGGCTTTGATGCTATAATAAATTAATTAGAGCCCAAACATTTAACCCCATAACATTTGTATCACTAATCAAATCTGAAATTGAAACAATATTACCCTTTATCAAGGTTGAAGATTCTACCATCTTTTCCTAGCTCTCTAGTGAAATATCTTAATACCAGATAAACTTTTCACTTTAACAAAATTCAATATACCTCTTGAATTCTATCAAATAACACAACATAAGGAACAAATGAGAAACTTATTATTTAATCTAGAGGTCCACACACACTAGAATTTGAAGGTCTATGAAGAATTCATTGTAATCACATTCTTACACCACACTCAATTTGGGCACACAAATAATTCAAAGGAATTAACATAAGATATGAATGCAAAGGGTAATTTTAGAATAAATATAAATAACTAAGTTATAATCCCTTACATTTCAAGATTAAGATTACCATTAATTCTCTTAATCCCAATGGCTAATTATCAACCACTCTCATTAATTTCTTCAAACCTCATTCAAAAAAGAAAGGGAAAATACAAATGTTTTCTTCTATGCTAGGTAATCCTTCTTATAAAATGTAGAGTCATACGAGTTAATAATGCACCATGATACCTTTTTAGGCCTTCAAATAATTTTTCACCTTTTCACATGTTACTTTCCACTGGTGTAGTGATGCAATATGCCCTGAGTTCCTCATGGGAGGTGAGAATGCCATGCATCATAATTTATCTTTTTAAATTTTTGAAATCAAGCCTCTAGGTATCTTTTGAATTTTTTCCACCAAGAGAAATCTTTAGAAAGGGACTAAAACTAAGAAAACCCCAAGGAGCCAACACATGGCATCACTTTTTCTTGTAAGTTTAGATATTCGATCCCTACAGACTTTAAGCACCTTGCCCACCGAAAAGGAAAGTGGTGTAATTTTAAAGAAATGCTCAAAATATCTAAAGCCCTAATAATATACCATGTGTCCAACTTAGATGTGGGTTTAGACTTTTAGCCATTTTTTACCTTTTATACAAGCTCTCTATTTGGGGAAAGGTACAAGATCCCTCTGACCCCCAAAAATTACCTTAGAAGTTTTCCAAGATAAACACATGTCCTTCATTTTATGCATTAGTAAATTTCTCACCTTAATCCTCAAAACACATTAGGTATAACTTGGCAATTTCATCTAGGGCCCTAGAACTTTCCTCTTAGAACATAATGCAACAAATCCATGCATAGAGAAAGGCTTAGATATACTTTTATCTTATCAATGTAAATTTTCATACCGTGGGATCTTTAATCAATTTTTTAAAATTCCTTTAGAGATATTAAGAATGTCTTTTATTTTAATAATGTGCCCCCTAGGAGTTTTAGAAAGACTAGAGAAGCATTTACATTTAGTAAAAAATAGGATAAAGGACATAACTAATCATGAACATGTATTTTGATCCTCTGAAGGACTAGGTTAAGATGTTAAACAAAAATATTCATTTAGTTTGGACACAATAATTTTACTAACAAGGGCTCAATTTATATAGTGAAATTCTGGACACTAACATAGGCTCTTGCTCGAGGACATGTACTCCCAGTGAGTACATAGAGAACACCAAACCAATCACTTATCCACTAGGCCATAGAGTCAAAATAAATAAAAATAAAGGAAAAGGAGAGACATGAACGATACAAACATAAACCATAACAAGATCACAAAGACAAATAGGATAACACACCATATACATATTTATAAAGGCAGTCATGGTCTCAATATAGGAAATTCTTGAGGTGTTTGCCATTAACTAGTAGTTCTAAAATTTCTCCATCAATATCTATAAGATAGAATGTATGGTTTCCTATCTGATAATTAATGGTGTAAGGACCTATTCATATGGAATAAAATTTACCATGCTTTCCCTTGTCTTCATGCCTACTATCCTATTGTAGAACTAAATCACCAACCTAAAAATCTCTTGGGGTGAATTTTTTGTCAAAACTCCTTTTGAGCCACTCCTTGAACTCTATATGCATCTCATGAGATTTTCTATGAGACTCATTGAGCTCAATGATTTGGTTAATCCTTTATTCATAGTGGTTTATTTCTTCTTCATTCTCTACTATTTTTTTCATGATTTGGTAAGTGGGTAATTGTATATTTAGGGGTAAAATATCTTGAGTTCCATAAACAAGCTCAAAGGGGTTTTTCCTAGTAGATATCTTTGGAGTCAACCTATCTTCCCAGACAATAAACTTCAATTATTCACCCCATTTTCTTTTGTTATCATCCAAATTCCTTTTGATGATCTTCAATAAATTCTTATTACTAGACTCAACCTACCCATTTCCTTGTGGATTATGATTGGAGGATTATGCTAGATCAATCCCATAATATTCACATAATGCACTTAGTTTCTTGGATATAAATCACATAGCATTATCACACCTAATTTTGACTAGCACTCTAAATTTACAAATCACATTATTCAATAGGAAATCAATGACTACCTAGTGAGTTGATCTTCTAGAGGGGATTTCTTTAACCCATTTTATGAAGTAGTTTCTAACCACTATCATCCAACTTATGACCATCACTTGAGGCATATAATATCTAACCCATGAAATACATCTCTCATTTCCTAAAAGTTCCCTCAATAGAGACCAACTACAAGGGAAGTAATCTAGATGCTTTCATTTTTCCAAAGAATCATTGGAACTCTTTGTATTTTCTTACCATGGAAATAACATATTTTAATAATGTGGGCCACCAATACTCGGCCCTTAGAATCTTGTGCACAATGAATTTAGGAGAAAAGTGACCACTAATCACACCATAATGAAATTATATAATCATTAGAATAATCTCACTTTCTATAAGACATCTCAAGTGAATACCATCTAGGTTCCTCCAAGCTAGGCCATCTTATAGCATAAGATACTTTTGGGACACTAGCTTTAGTATCCTCTAATTTTTAGATAAATGGAAGGGACAATTTAGAGTCTTCAAATAATATACTATATCTTTATACCATGGAGATTGGATATATTTAGATTTAGGGTTATTAACCACCCTTTCTACATTATTTACTTCCATAGCCTATAAATTTGCTTTAGTCATTAGCTTAGCAAGACCCATGCCTCTGACCAACTTAGTAGTCTATATCTTTAAGTCATATTGAAGTTTGTTGACCCTTCAACACCTTTTTTAGTAGATTCATTTTGAGTTAATATGTCCTTCACCATAGTGTGAGGAACATAGGATACAATCTTTGAACTCAAAATGTAAGATCTAAACTACTTGACAACCTTTAAAAGAGAAAAAGGTTTACTTCTCTATTATAGTATATCTTAACTCAAATCCTTGTAGTGCTTTACTAAAGAAGGAAATAGGTTGATCATGACCTTCATCATTCTTTTGTAGTATCATTATGATAATAGTATATATAGAGGTAAATGAAAAGATTTGGAAATCTTTTCTGTAATCCAGACTAGTAAGTATCAAGGTAGTTTTCAAAGCTACCTTGATATCCTAAAATGACTAGGTGGCCTTCTCCTCCAACTTTATAGTCTGATTCTTCTTCAACATTGAAGTGATAGGTAGATTAATCTCTACAAAGTTGGAAACAATCCTCCTAACAAAATTAATCTAGACAAGAAAGGATTGAATACCTTTCTTGGTCTATGGGATGGGTACTTTATCAATAGCCTCCACCCTTTCAAGTTCTATCATGACACCTTATTGAGATATAATGTTTCCCAATATCACTACCTTCTGTACTCTAAAGTGGATTTTTTTTGGATTGAGGGAAATCTCAAACTCCCTACATTTGGTAAGAATTTGTTCTAAATGCACCAAGTGGTCACTTCTCTTCTTGGAGTACATGATAACATCATCCTCATATGCAACAATCAATTAGTTAATTAATTTCATGAAAGCTACATCCATTGCTCTTTGGAAAGTGGTACCTATATTCATCAAAACAAAAATCATTTAGACATATATGTAGGTATTCCATATGGTAGTGAAAGTAGTCGTGAACCTTTCAAAATCCTTTAATACCACCTAGTTATAACTAGAAAATCTATCTAGAGTTGACAATAGTTTGGATCTGATGACATCTTACAGCATGTTGTCCATGTTAGGCAATGGGTAATTATCCTTTAATGAAACCTTGTTTAAGTTATAGAAATCAATGTAAAGTCAGATGTCTCCATTTTTCTTTCTGATAGGGACTAAGTTTGCCACCCATGATGAATACTTGATGGGTTGAATGATCCCACCATCCCTTAATTTTTTCAAATCTTCCTTCATTTTAGTGGCTACTATGGGATTGATAGACTAATATTTTTGGTAGAATGGTTTTTCATTAGGGTGGAGGGGAATAAAAATCTGAAACAAGTCTTCCCTGTAAGCCTTCAACTCTAAATATTACCATGCTAGGTAGTCTTGGTACTTTTTTAATAGCATGATGAATGCTTCTTTTTATTTCTTTCTCAGGTAGGTACCGATCCAAATTTTCCTTGGATTATCTTCTATCCCAATATTAATCTCAATCACAACCTTTGATATAGAAATGTTTGTATAATTGACTCCATTATCTCTATTAAAGAATGCTTCCAGACTAACCAATCCTCTAGGGATAGTATTAGTCTTCAACTAGATTATTTCCTTTCCATATAAGGTTTTTTTTCCATCACAGATATATACCATAAAGTCCTAATCTATGATGGTTCCTTCAAAATCATCTATACAATACATAAATCTTCTTATTTAATCATCATTATCAAAAACATGCCAATGATCCATGTTGTCTAGGATAGATGGTCTTACCAACCTCATACTCACAAAAAGGATTTCCATTTTTGACCTTAAATTCTACAACCCTCTTCACAAGTATATCTACCATATGATTAAAATATTGGGCATGGTATTCAATATTAAAGGTGTCAAACCATTCCAAGTAGTCCCATATAGCATTTCAATACTACTTCAACCTTTTCTACTTCATGGAATAAAAAACCTAGACCTATTTCACCACTAGTTATGAATCACCCTTAACCAACAATATTTTGAATCCATGTTCACAAGTGATCTAGAGGCCTATCAAGAGTGCTTCATATTATAAAATATTGTTTGTGCACTCAAAAGACAATTGGAAAGAGTACCTATAAACCTAACCATCAGGGGTATAGAAGACAACTCCAACCCCATTTTTGATGTTTGAACATGCTCCATCAAAATGCATGGTCTGGGTGAGGTCTTCATCATCAATACTAGATTCAGAAGGTAGCTCTATGTAGTCAAGATTTCCTATAAAATTCCTAATATCTATATCTACATACAACACCTCATTCAATTGGTACTTAGAATCTTCAAAACATGAATCATTTATGGCTCTTAATTTATGGAAACCATTTTCCCATCCAGGGGTATAGTAGCATAGGAAAAATCCATTTGAACACTACCCCCAATAATAGTAACCCATTTTCTAGATAACAACATACCCCATTTTGGTGTATAATATATAATAATTATGTCCATACTCAATAATTTACTAGGGTATTGCACAAGTTGTACCACCAATCCTTTGACCACATAAAAAATAGGTAATTTTCTATTTGGATAGCCAAATTAAAAGCCATCCTTAGATTTGTAGGAGCCTTATCTTTGAGATAATAGGCTACTTTCTTGTCAAATTCATCATAATACTTAATCAAAGAAACAACACCATTACGCCTAATGTTTTATAGTAGCCTTCTTAACACCTTATTGAATATAGAATTGAAATCTTTCACACACTCATTAAGATTATTCTTTAAGCTCTTAAACTTAGCAAACAAAAATCTACGGTCAATGTTATCACCATATTACATATTAAATGTATCAATCATAGGTTACCATGTGTCTATGGATCTATCAAGGAAGGTTTTAAACCACTCTCAAGACTCATCTTCAAGCATGTTCATAAAGATATTTATACACACATCTTCTAGATTGATTTCATAATCTTTAATAACGTTTAAGAAGGCTTTCAAATGTTGTTCCCTTGATACTGCATTGTTCCCTTGAAACTTAGGTAATACATTTCTAATCTTTATAGTTATTTCATTAGGGAAACTAGTCATACCATTAAAGTTAATATGTTTAAACCTTGGGATCATAAATGGTCTACATCTATTAGCCAAACCTTGATCATCTTCTCCATCATTGTCATTGTCCACATTAAACATCCTTCTTCTCAGGTCATGGCCTCCCATTTATGATTTTGAAGATGAAGATAAACTAGGAGATGGTTGCGAATGGATAATATGAGGAGGAATCAAAGGAGAGACAAAGTAAATACTTAATGGCACAATGGGAATAGAAATATTTTTTTGTAGAGAAGGAGCTTGACTTGTAAGGAGCTCAAATTTATCTGGCATGCTCTGGTATCCTTTAACCAAAGGGATGTTAGAGAAAAGAGGGTAAATATAGTGGGGGACAAACTGATTAGGTCTTACTTGATTTATTGAGATTTGGCCTATAATAGGCTTTCACACTTGTCTATTTCTAGATGGAACTTTTAACTCAGGGACAATCTCTTTTGATGGATTCTTCTAAAAAGAAGATCTAGTACCCTATAGATTTGTTGACTTAAAGAGAAATCTTTGAATAGAAAAGAGTATATTTAGCACACACTAATATTTAAAAATTAATATAATGGATTCACAACTAGAATAAATACTTCCAAACCATAATAAACAAAACTATACACAACAACTGATGAGATACCAACTCGTAGATACTAAAAACAACTTCAATAATGTTGAACAATTTATCACAAAATAAGGGTGAACATTCCCAGTAGATTTACTAAGAAAATTTTTAAATGCATTAATGAATCAATGGAAAATGACTCATTTTAGTAAAAATAGAGAGTTAAATAAATAAAAACACTTATAACTCATCTACAAGCATTTCCCTAAAGGGGTGAACAAAGGATGTCCTCGATAATGGCACTAAAAAAGTGTTGGTTCTAAGTTGTACACCTCTATAGTTCAACCTTACATAATTGAAGAGGATGGTAAGATAAGATGAGAAGCCACTAATATTTTGTTATTACTATGGAAGGTATTAGATCTGAAACGGACCAAATGGAAAAAAATGATTGAGAGGCACCTACATAGGGTATGGTTAATTCCCTAGTACTTTGGGCTCTGTCTGAACCAAGGTGAGAGGACCTACTAGGGTAGTTTTCTCACATGAAGGAGTTTTGTACTTAAATATCCATGAGGATTATTGGTATTAATATTTAAATATTAATAAATAATAACCAATCCTATACACTTCGCATGTGAAGGGTTGTCATGTGAAATGCATAAATGCTTCACATCATATACAAGATACTAAAGATAGATAAAAGGGTATTTGTTATTTTAATTTTGGAAACTACTTCAAACAATAGGAATAAGTGAGAGTTAAAACACTAGGATTGAAATCAAATACATCTAACACACTTTAAATATTTAGGGTTTTATACATCCGCAAGGCAAACAACACTTACAATATGCAAATAGTGTGTAATTTGCAGGGTGAGACAAGGTAAAACTAGATGTAGTTGAATGATGGATAAAAGTGTGGACAACTAGTAAATGAGCATGAATAAGTTCAAAAAACAACTATACCATCTTCATTATTAAATGCTATTTAGTTTATAAATAAAAAAATTAAATCATGCACAAATGATCCTCAAAAGTTTAAGATCAATACTGCAAATCATCTTTCAAGAATTCCCCCCAATTGAATTCATGAGCCTAAAACTACCCTTAAAAATATTGTCAATAATTTGTTCCCAAATCTCAAAATAGAAAGGATTTTATACTTTGGATATAAACCTTAAATGACTACCATGAATAAGAATATATCAGATAACCAATCTATCAAGCATGTAAAATAGAGCATTGTACTTCAATAATAAAAAGGAACAATAAACCATGAATAGATTCAATTTATCAACTGAATTAGAGTTGAATGTAATATGTCTTGAGAATTACATAACAAAACACTATGTGAAATGATTCTATAACAAGGGATACATTTTGAATGCTCTCAAAGCTTGCCAATGATTTTACAACAGAAATCAATTTAGCACCAAGAAATCACACACAGAGGACTCTCTAAGCTATAGATTTAGACTCAAAAATTAACCAACCTCTATAAAGGGATAAACCACCTTTACTTATACAATTTTAGATAAGCTTATCATATTTATAAATATGGTGTAGAGTCTATTTGACATTGTAACAAATGTGATTCCTTGGATTTGTGCTCGCACTTTTATGATAATAACAAACTTAATACTCCACTACAATGAAATATTTTTAGTTATACATGTGGAGGACAATTCTACAAGGGATAAAATAACCTTTGTCTCTTTTTACAAAAAAAAATGTCCCTTTCCTATACACATGATTATTCAAACTAACTTTGGAAGGGACGTGCCACTAACAGGTGAAGTATAATGGTTTCCAAGTGGGAAATGAGAACAAGAGAGAGAACATAAGGAGGAGTAGTGACAGCTCAGAAGGAATAAGAATGCTTGATCATGATCCAAAATCAATGTTGATTACTAATTCCTTTTACAACTTATTCTTATAGTTAGTATATTCATCAATCATGGAGGCAAGATCCTTTTGGTCCAAGATAGCCTGATTTTCTGCCTTCAATTCTTTCACGATGGATTTATCTCTATCCATTCTTTGTGACACCATGTTAGTGAATACTTGTGAGTTTTGATTCAGCTCCTTTCATGATGGATCCCTAATATTATAACTATATATGGAGTAAATTACTAGGGGATCATCCTTATTCAATGTATCAAGTGGAGAGACAACTACCTCAACATTTATTTCTCCTGCGGTAGTGTAGGTGGTTATAGAATGTGTTTTGGCCTTCTTAAGCATATTGGATTTATGTGTCTAAATTATATTCATTAAATCAATGTCCCCTATCTTGATCATAATGTATTCCTTCTCTTTTACTCACTCTATGAGCCAAAGAAAAGGATTGGTTTGAAATCCCATCAAAGTTGTAGACATTATAGATGGCCTTGAGACATAAAAGGGTGGTGTCAATGATGACCTAGCCATAGGTAGCACCATAGGCTTGGGTTATGTGCTCAATAGAAAATAATTAATGTATTCATAACTTTCCTTTTCTTTTCCACCCTTTCCAAGTCTATCTCTATTTGCTCTAAAACATTGAACTTAGACCCAGGTTAATGAGACTCATTGAGCAATTTATCAATTGAACATCCTTGTTTAATTGACTAGATATAAGGCTGTGCAGTCACATCACCCTATTTATTCACCTAGGATTCATTCATGGATGAGGCTATGGTGTTTTACATACTACCATCAGTCAAATCTTCACTTGTCATGGCCTCAAGAACCTTACTATGAATTGGGTCATGGACCCTGATGTGGGGGAGAATACTTCATGGAAATTCAATAGAAGTGAATCCTCCTAAAACTTCCTCCCCAAAATCTTTATTGAAAAACCCTAATTATTTATCTATTATTTTAGGGTTGGGGGTACCCATTTGAAGGATTACTCCCCCACCTTCCTCTATATTTTCCTTCTCTTTCAATGCTAGGCTTGACACCTCTAGATCAGAAGGAATTCCTTGTGGTGCATCTAGAACCTATTGTGAGCCTTCATTTTCAACTTCTACCTTAGAAATGGTAAAATTTTGAATATTTCACTTAGTCACTTCTTTAGCTTTATCATCAATATTATCCAATACTTCAATTCCACCCTAGTCATCTTGGTTTGCTAGTTGGGTGATGACATTGTCGACAAATGTCTCCATTTATAGATAAATAGTCTTATTTTTTAGAGGAGCATGAGCTTGTATGGTTGATTCAATACTAACCTACACAACATCATCAAAATACAAAGGGTCATCTAAAGTTAGGGCATATTCCTCATTACCTTTTCTTTCTACCACTGAGGGTCCTTCTGTAAACAAACCCATTGTTGGGACCTTTACTAGGGTTTAGCGCCTCTCCATATGAGTCCTTTGTCCAATCTTAAGTTGAAGAGGAGTGACAGGACGATATTTATTCATTACTTCAGTAATGGGTCTACCCTTATTTAAATCCTCCTCCTCAATCATATCCCTTATTATTTGTGCATACTAGGCTTGGTCCTCTCTTCTCTTCATAGGGATTTCTTTATATAGTGGGGCTTTGAATACAACCTTCTTCTTCAAAGATGACTTACTTAGAGGTTTTAGAGCCTTCTTGAATCTCTTATGCTTTGGTTTCTCCCCTTAGTCCTCACCTCATTTATTTATTGAATATATTATTAGGACAGGATCAACTGTCACTTATTGCATAGGTGAAGCATGTGGGAGTATGGCTAGGCTGGCCATAGGAATGGACGTTAGAATAACTGGTACTACTAGGGTTCCCTTTCTTGAAATTCATATGGGGGTGTCACTAACTAGTGTAACTTCCCCTATAAGAACCTTATCCTAGTTTTCCACTAATATTTTTATCTTTAAAAATGATAACCTGACCTTGGATTGTGACATTGTTATCTTCTTCACATCTACTAGTTTGGTGAACTTAGTATCCCCAAGCTTGCATTTGCCCTTACCTATCATGGTTGATAATGGAGCTATAAGGTCTCTATTATATTCTAAGAGAAAATACTTCAGTGATTTAACCTTCCTTAGCTCTTTAAGGGTAGGGGAGTCATATGCACCAAGATTAAACCCATGTTCCTTAAGCCATCTAAAGGTTCTCTTCATGATTTTCACTGAGCTCCTAAGGATGGAATCATCCTCTTGAACACTAAAATCTGGTTGGGAGATGGGCAAGGATTCAATGTTTTTTATGTTTTACAATGAAGATAATGTTATTTTGTCATCCACCATGTGTTTAGGGATGGGAGCAATATCACATTCTATAACTTTCTATACTATTTGCCTCATAAATTCCCATTTTTGGACATCTTCTTCAATGGTGTAATTAGACTAGATATCCTCATAATGTGATTGATACAATATCACATTAGTAGCCATATTTATCAACCACTTAATTTCATAATTGGGTTGAGATGGAATCTTATAGATTGTATATAGGTCCATCTCCTGATCCAATCCCTTTACTTTTACAACTAAGGACATGAATAATACCCTATTACCATAGGAAATTTGAAAGGATTTTTTTATCTTCTTGGCTATGATCATTTCATGTGGTGGAACCATTTGTCAACTTAGCTCTATTACCACCAAATTCTTATCCAAGTATCTTGGTAGTTTGTGTGGGAATCCTAAGTAACCACTCACCCTGATGTATGTGTATGTTCTAAATTATATGTAAGTGGCACCATATTTTTCAATTAATTACTTGGCTATCACAGACATCATGTTGAGGCTTTTTAAAGGGAATAAAAACTTATCATTATGTTAAAGAAGCAATTTTAAACTCTACAAAAGTTCTTATTGAATCCCTCCATAGTGATTTTAGGATATATTTCATATTTCCTCATTCTAATGAAGTTCCTTGTGAGCCCCTGGAACATCCTATTGTGCACTACATTGTACATCAAATAATAAGACATGTAGAATGTTCTTGAGAATACCTTCTTTAGAAATAATTATAAATTGGAGCTGCATCATCTACCTATGTAGATTATCACTAAGTATGGTTGTTTAGTCTAGCTTCTTCTTCCTTTCCAGCATGCAGATCATAATTAGGAACATCCATGGTTCAAATTTTTCTATGATAGGCACCTTGTAGATCTTAGTGGCCATGGAAATAAAATACTATGGTAATTCATTAAACTCTACCAATTTAAAATTCTTGGACATTATGGAGACCTTTTATCTCTTCTTAGCCAACCAACAATAAATGAAAATATCCTAGATAGCCTTATCATCATTTTTCACATACTCTTAGCATTCCTCCAAGGAGAGTATAATGCTTTCTAGCTAGGCAAAATTTTGAGCATGATACTAAGGGCCAAAGGGGTGAAGGATCACACAACCAAATGACCACTATTAACAATTGTCCTAGTGTCTAGTTGGTATGTTTGAGAATACACAATAATGAGTTCTAGGTATGGAGCTACCAAGGGGAATGCTATTGTAGGTGCAATGTAACTCATGCCAACATTTGAAACTACTTGTGGGGGGCACTTGGATATTATAAGACATTAAATAGGGCCTATAAATCTAACCCCATAACATATGTGTCCCTAATTGAATCCAAAATTGAAATAATATTTCCCTTTTTTGAGGTTTAATATGCCACCATCTTTCCCTACCTCTCTAGTACAATATATTAATACTAGACAAACTTTTCACTTGAACAACCCTCAAGCTACCTCTTCACTTCTCTCAAAGAACACAATATATGGAGAAAATGGGAAACTTACTATTTAATTTTGAGGGACACACACATTGGAATCTAAATGTTTGTGAAGAATTCATTGTAATCACATTCATGCACTGCACTCAGCTAGGGCACACAAATAATTCAAAGGCATGACCTCAAGATCTAAATGTAAAGGGTGATTTTAGAATGAAGACAAATACTTAAGTTATAATCCCTTGTATTTCAAGATTAGGGTTACCAGTAATGATATAAATCCAAATGGTTAATTATCAACCACTCTCATTAATTACTTCAAACCTCATTCAAAAAAGAGAGGGAAAATATAAGTGTTTCCTTCTATGCCAAGTAATCCTCCTTACAACATGTAGAGTCATACGAGTGTATAATGCATCATGATACCTTTTTGGGCCTTCAAGGACTTCTACACCTTTTCACTTATTACTTTCCACTAGTGTAGTGATGTAATATGCCCCAAGTTCCTCATGGGAGGTGAGAACGCCATTCATCATAATTTATCTTTATAAATTTGGGCATTTGGATATCTTTTTAATTTTTTCCACCAAGAGGTAAGTGGAGAAATATTTAGAAAGGGACCAAAACTAAGAAAACCCTGAGGAGCCACCATGTGACATCACTTTTTCTTACAAGTTTGGATATTTGGGCCTTAGGGACTTTAAGCACCTTGTACACCAAAAAAGGAAGGGGAATTTTCAAGAAAGGCTAGAAATATCGAAAGCATCGAGAATCTACCATGTGTCCAAATTAGATGTGGATTTAGACTCTCAAGCATTTTTTACCTTTTACACAAGCTCTCTCCATTTAGGGAAAGTTACAAGATCCTTTCAACCCCTAAAAATTCTCTTATAAGTCTCCCAAGATAAGCACATATCCTTCATTTAGTACATTAGGCAATTTCTCTCCTTAATCATCAAAACCCATTAAGTATAACTTGGAAATTTCATTTGGGGCCTCAAAACTCTCCTCTTAGAACATAATGTAATGAATACATGCACAGATAAAGGCTTGGTTATAATTTTATCTTATCAATGAAAATTTTCATGCCATGATATCTTTAATCAATATTTTGTAATTCCTTTAGAGCTATTGAGAGTGCTTTTTATTTTAATAAAGTGCCCCCCTTGAGATTTCTACAGAGAGTGGAGAAGCATTCCCATTTGGTAGAAAATAGGACAAAAGACACAACTAATCACAATCATGTATTTCAATCCTCTGAAGGACTAGGGAAAGTGGCTAAACACAAACATTCATTTAGTTTGGACATAGTAATTTTAATGACAACGGCTCAATTACTCTAGTGCAATTTTGGACACTAAAAAGATGCATTCTATGCTCTTTTCCTAGTTTTTATCTACATATTGTACACCGACATTTAGTTGGAGTATCATTATAACTTACAAGCTCTATAGGTTCAATGAAGGGAAATTTTGTTACCCAGTCCACCTTAAAATACTTTATAATTATCCATATACTTCTCTTCCTTCATAAAGATTTCTTAGTGGAATTTTTAGTTGAACTTTGTGTTTGATGAGAACTGGCATTCTTTTCTACCACTTGAGTGTCGTGATATTGTCATAAAAAACCAAAGGATCATCTTCGAGTGGTGGCATGTCATCATCAAAATAATCTTCAGGGGTGACTTGTTATTTTGGTTAATTCTTTCTTATGAGATATCAGTGGGGATTTATGCATGTAAAATTATTTTAATATTATTGAACATCTAAAGTCAAATTCATGATAACCTAAAAAAGCAATAAATACCTATATTTTGAGTGCATTGTGACTATGTGGGATTTTCTATTGGCTCTTTAAAATAAGATAATATACTCAATTTTCCTAGTGATTGGCCTATCCTTTTATCATTTCCACCAAATGCCATGATGATCAAGGATGAAACACTTTAGTTATGTCATTGGATTACAAATTAGATGCTATAATTTAGTTCTACCATTTTGTTGCAGCATCGTTCTACGTTTTGTTTTTGTCATTTAATCATAGAGTGGATGCAACCATTTAGCACTGTCATTCAATATTGTCATTATTTAGTATCACCATTTGGTTCCTCTATTCATCACTATTATTGTTTGATATTTCCATCCAGATCCTCTATTTTGGTGTTGCCATTTGATGCTACAGATTGTATACTCTTATTTGGTGCTATCATTCAGTTATGGTCCTCTAGTTTAACTTATATTGCATGTTTTGTTAATTCATTTGAACTTGTTTCCTTATTTGATATTAGGGGCTAGTTGTACTATATATGTGTTGAATTGAAGTGTAATCTAAGAAATTATTATAAATGGTTGGCAATCTGAACCCCAAAATAATTTATATTCCTAAATTTTAGGTGATTCAGACCCATCTACTAACCTTAAAAAAATGCCAAAAATATAATTCAAAAATTATAATATTTTTGGATTAACAAATATTCATTTCTAAAATTTACCATGACTAAAAGCCCTAATTAGGCCTCATTCCTTGTAGATTTTTTATATTTTACCCTATATGGGAGTTGTATAAAGTATTAAGATAAAATAAAGGCATATTTTATGACCCTCTATCCTATTACAATTCCATGTTGAATTTCATGAGATGAAGCCAAGTAGAAGTCTACTTTTTTGGCCTATCTCTTTTACCAATTAGCCCCAAATAAGCCTCTAGGCCCAGAAAATGGATTTTGGCTCTAAACTCATCTTGCACTTTTCAAACCTATGAAACTTTTTCTATTCAATTTACCCATGTCAATACTAATCTCCATTTAATGTTGGGATTCTAAAACATTAGTCTTATAGCCAAACCATGAAATGGCCAAAAATAAGCCCTTCATAAGCTTGTTTGGACTGCCTTATAAAATATAATTGGTTTAGTCACTTCCAAGAATTATTGAGATTTTGTTTTGATTTAAGGAGATGAAATAAGTCTCAGGTGATCTACTCCAATTATTTTCAAGTATCCATATCTCCAAATCCCTATAAAACACTAAAAAAACACACAAAATAAGGGATTTATAGAAATTTGTAGAATAGTCCATATAAATCAAGTACATGTGAAGAAATTTCCTAGAATAATAAACAACATCAAATATATTTTAGGATAAATTAATGTGATTTGATGTGTTTTGAAGTTCGTCTCTTCAAACTAGTCATCATAGCTCTCTTATGTAGCTTGAAAGAACTTTGAACTCTTAGTGATAATTCATAAAGTTGGACATATGAATCTTCTAACCAATTTCATAAACTTGAAGTACATTAGCGTGGATAACTTCCCCTAGTATAATAAGGTCTCATGAAAATCCTTCTGACTATACAAAGTAAAGTAATATGGCCTCTCAGTTAGAAATAAGTGTTTTTTGAAGTTTGAGCAAAGTTTAGGTCTGTAGGTAGTTTTCCTGAGTTGATTTTGGTCTCAAATGACCTCAAAAATGTCTATAATGTCCTTATCAACACTATTCAATGGTTTTTAAGCCACCCTCCTTCATATGTAATCTTATTAGCCTATGCCCAAGGTTCTTGTGTTAGTCTGTCAATTATACCCTAAGTTGCTTGTTTTCACCTTTTCTCTTTCTATCAGGGTTCTAAGTTTCCATGAATTGTATTTTTAGGTTATTAACTATCCTATTCAAATTTTTATCATGGTTTGAAATCACCACTTCATCCTCTTATTTGACTTCAAAATCAAGCCTATGTTATGCCATTAGGACTATAGGCATGGTATGAACATGGTATGTTGTGTTTGTCTCAATTTTGATTAAACTTGAAGGATTATATGGTAAGGTAATAAATTTGAGGTCGTATCAAATTGCCTTATTCACATATGTCTTAGATATTAAAGAAATCTTACACCAAACAACTTCTCAAGAAAGCGTAGGAAGCCTATGTTGGAATGTGTATGGACTTCTAGGCCTATGTTAGGTCCTTTACTTTGTTTCCCTATTTAGGCTTCCAGTGTCTTCAAAGACTTGGGAAACCTTAATTAATTTTTACAAATCCTTTAAATACTCATACAACTATTCCCTCTTATTCCATGTCTTCAACTCTCTAAATAGACTTATAGGTTTGTGACTGCCTGTATATGTGTCTATGAGAATGGTTTACCAAATGGTGCTTTAAGGAGCCTTATCTTGACTGTTGAGAATTTTCAATACTTTAACACTTCTATATTTCTTGAGAACTCTTTCTTAACACCTTGAAGTTCAGTGTTTTATCATCACCACTACCCCAAGACTACATCAACTAGGTTGTAAATGATGTTAGGGTAATTGACTGTGTTAGCTTTTTAAGCTCATCTTATCATTCTTAAAATATATTCAAACTATTAAATGACTATTTATATGGATGAGTTCCCTCTCAAGATATTAAAACCTTATATTTTCACCATCACTATTTAAAGCCAATTTCAAGTTTGGATGTAGGTGGTGTTTATGGCAATTTGAGTGTGTTTATATATAGCCTTGAACTAGTCTCTTCCTCTAATATTAAAACCTCTGATGGTTCTATTTCATGTTGATAGTTTACAAACACTCTCATTATATTAATACCTTATTGATGTCTTTAAGTTTGAGCTTTACTCCATTCATTGTTAAAAGCACACTCCTTCACCTAGTTGGCTATAGGTAAATGTTGAAGGGTTTGAGTTTAGTTTTTTCTATACTTTTGGTCTTTTCCATTATACCCAAACTTTAATAGTTTTTAAAACCATGTTTCATGAGAGTGTGAAACTCTTTCACTATCCTGAGACTCCAAGTTCATATCTTTGTTCAAGGTAGAACCTCTCATCTAAATTATAGTTCACTATCAATAAATTTGACTGTATGGTGACTTTGAATTAGATCTTGATTGCTATTGGAACATGATAAATTATAGTGATCCAACCCTCATTAAGAGTTTATAATCACTTAATCATAACTCTTTAGCTTCTCAAAATCATTTCACAACCTTTGTCATCACTTATTCACATAGTCACATTCTTGTAGGAACAAATTTTAGGCATGCTAGCTTATTTATCAATATTATATCTAAGTTATTGGAAGGTATTCATTGATACACTACCATTTTAAAATTATACCACCATGATTCATACTTGGGTATCCTTTGCTAAACATTTATAATTGGATTTACTTGGAATTGCAGACCTAGAGGCTACACAAGGTGAAGATGTCTATAAGTTTAAGTTTTGAAGCCTTGGAGGGTGCAACAAGAGCTGTTAGAAATAAAATACCATTTTAATTATTACATAAACACATAACATGAAAAAAAATAAAAATCCTTGAAAAAACATATCAAATTCATTAAAATACCCTCCTGAATGCAAACACAAAAAATAGTTTCAAGGAGTGAATAGAGATATGTGACTAGCTATAACTTGAACGAGTATCTATCTAATAAAGAGACTATGAATGGATGTAGAGTGTGTTATGGGACCATTAATAACCATTCAAATGAACTTTACCACTTGGAAAACCTGTAAACTTAGAAAACATGATAGTCACTTCAAATTGCTCACAAAGGAGACTTTGCTTGCCAAAGGGACATCCAAATGTGATGTAATGATAAATAAAGGTATGTGAGGAAAATAAATACATATTATAACTCACCCAAACTATTTTAAAGCATTCAAATCATCTAAAATTACACTGGAGTTATGCCAAATTTATCCTATGTGGATTTTCTCCTTCAAAAATTAATATGGGCTCTTAGAGATTTTGAATAAATGTAAGACTGTCAATCTTTTGACCAATGTGAAAACTTGGAATTCCATATGGGTCCAAAATTTTTTCCACAATATTATTCACCAACTGTATATGTATGTCCTATACCATCTTCTTGAAGTTGGCCTTCACTAGCTTATGAAGGGAGATATGAGAGAGAGAAGGATATGTATGCAACTTTTGAACTCTAAATTTCTTCCAATTATTGTTTATAACCTTTATAATATGAAAGGACACTATGAAACTATTTTAACTTGGGCATGACTTCAACATGTCCATACAACTTCCTCTAACTCTTTAAAGTGGCATTGGACTCTAATAAACTGACTCTATCTGATAAGTTGATAGGTATGGCAATTGAGTAACTGATACAAGTTATTTGGAAGATGTATTTTACTAATTTTTGACTTAGGTAGCTTTGTAACATACAAATATTAGCTAAAAATCACATTTATATGCATTTTCAACACCTTCAAGTTAGCAAGTGAACTTAAAACCTTACAAAACTTCATCAAATGTTGTGAAAAGGTGTATAACATATGAAATGACTTTAATGAACCCATAATCACTTGTGACATGACTTGATAATGAATTATTTCCTCATGACACTCCTAGATCACTATATGACCAAAATATGCCCTTACCTTAAAATTTCCAAACTTACCCTAATAAATACTAATAAGGTATTTTGGACTCAACTAGGATCTCCTAAATCACCTAAGGTTTAAGTTTTTCACCATAGGGATCCTATTCTAACTTAGGGGTCAAAATTAGATAACAGTTTTATTTGTTTGAATTCTCATATTGGGAGTGAATTTTTGCTATATGTGGCTATATGTGATGATTTAAACACTTAATGTGCTTGATGTAATAATATAAAATTAAAATTGGATGTCTTAGGCATGACTAAAAGTACCCAACCTATAGGTCCTCTTTTTTGCTCACTCAACCCTTCTCGACTAGACTTTCATTGATTCCTAGTCACCCATAGCTTCTCAAACTTAGCTTTTTAAGACCTATGAAACCCTCTCTAACCTAAATCCATCCCTCAAGGTCTTATCCTCTTAGGACAATAGCATCCAATTTAGACATGAGCATCATAACTTAGTGGTGTCCCATTTTTTGCACTGTTGTCCAAGTTCACTTTAGCCTTAAATGGTCAGATTTTCCCAAATCCTTATCTTTTCTCCTATCAGCATAATGTAGGATTATCTAACCAAAAATAATCTCTTTCCCTATAAAATACCATTCAATGTCCATTTATAAGGGTTGGCACTCAATCACAAGAAAGAATCAAGAATACAAGTACACTTAATCACTCTTCCATATTCTCTGCATACAACCTTCCAAAACTACTATCTAAGCACTTATATTAGTCCCTAGTCATCAAAATTACATTATAGTTTTGCATCAGAGGTTCATACATCACAAAATTTCACTAAGCACTTCAAATTAGAGAACTACATTAGCTTGATCCCTTTTCAGAGTATTGGTATGTAGGTAGCATGCCCACACATGGGGTGTAAAGTTCATCCAACATACCCTTTACACACCAAATCCTCTCTTTCAAAATTTTGATACTCAAGTTCAAGCACTAGGAGATCCTAAGGGTTTTTAATATTCAATTAGACACTTAATGATCTTTGTACAAACCTAGGCTTCAATATTTCTTTGCCAAGGTATCACATGCTTGCTAAGTAGAACCCAAAAAAGCCAAACCACCTAGAAAATAGTGTTATAAGTGGACTATAGTACCAAGTAACAGGGTTTCCTAAGTTTTTATCTCTTATCCAATATATAAAGAGTTTTGGGTCCTATTTATGATAGTCTGCCATTATTACATAATAATTTCAAGACCTGCATCATCTATTTTAGCCTAGAATAAACTAAGTTTGATTTATTTACACTTATTACTATTTTTAGAAAAGGTAAAATACATATTTATTTACAAAAATTATTAGGCTAATTGAGACACATTTATTACTTATTTAAATTTACTCAGATCTTTATTTTCTTAGGAATTAAACCATAATTTCCAAAAGAATAAAACATTTGGTGAACCTGACTTACTTCAAATTTTCACACAAAAACCCTAGAAACCATAGGGATAATTATTTATAATTTTTTTCAATATTTTCCTAATTTTTCTTGAATCTAAAAATTAAAAAACTACAAAGTAATTAAAATATTTTCAATAAATTCACCTAAACCCTAGTTTGCACATACTAGGTCCTATTTGCATACAAACACTTTCAAACCAATAGGAAAAATATATTGCTAATTTTAGAAATATTTTAAGATTTATCCTAAATTTTTTAATAAAAATTCTACAAATTTTGTCTAAAATTTTCAAATTATTGTACTAATTTTGAAAAAAATATTTTAAAACCGTAATTGCATCAAATACATCCTCAATTATTTTTAGTACTTTTCGCGTCATTTTTAAAAACTTTAGTTGGATATATAACTCAAAAAAATTAATTTAAAATTCAAAAGTCCATAGTATTTAATAAATAATATTTATGAAAAATCCCTAATGGTATATACTAGCTCCTTTTTGCTTGTTGAGGTATCACCTTACATGTTTCAGAGTCCTATATCCTTTTCATGCATATTCCAATTTCTTGTTTAGAGTATATGAACTTAATATTTTATACTATTATCCAAGTTTTTTTTCCTTATGCCACCTAAATTAATTGCATCTTTTAATTCATGAAGAAGTGCAAGACTTAGTGGGAATCGCCCTGAGTTCACCTAGATTCTTACGACTTGACTATATACCATGGATAAACAACCAACTTAGGTTCTAGTCATATAATCTACACATCTAGATTACACCAATTTTAATGAGGATAATTTTGACAAAGAAAAATATGAAAATAATAATGATGATGTACACATCGATCCTCATGCTCCACCACATTGGACTGCTAATCCACTTCCACCCATTGTTGATAATAAAGTCATACTCAACAAATATTTAGTTTTACAAAATTTTAGAGAAAGACTTAAGGAACATTGTAAAGATAATACACTAATTCTATAATCTATCATGGGGATAAAAATGATAAGCAATTTGAGTCTTCCAATCATTCAGAGTAACTAGTTACAAATGACACTACAAGGGAAACTATGTCTTAACCACCCCCTATAGCATCCCAACCTTCTTCTATGACACCAGTTATAGCTAGTACATCCCTATCTCCTAATGTTACAGCCCTTGTGTAAGAGATATGATCTCTCCAATCCAAGGCGCAACATCTTGAGTAAGGTACCACTAGACCTACATAGGCTTTGGATTATTTTTCTCTTCTATATACACTATTGGCATGTCACATTGCTTGGACACCCTTACCACAAGGATTTATTCAACCCAATCTTACTCTTTATGATGGAAACAATGATCTAGAGACATATTTGAGAGATTTTAATGCATCATGTTTAGATTATCTACCCAATGATTGGTTACTTACCAAACATTTTCCATTGAACCTAAAGGATTATGCCTCACTCTATTTTTATAGTCTACCAAATTAGTCAGTCATAACATTCGATCCTTTAGTACACATGTTCCTAGCACATTTTAGTATCAACATTAGTGATAAGGTTTCATATGCATAGATTACACAGTAGAAATTAAGGTCAAATGAACCTCTCATAGATTATGTTCTTACATACAAGACAATTCTAGATAAGTTAATTAGCCCCATGGCTGATCAAGAGATATATGACATCTTTAAATAGAGATTTCTACCAACACTTCATGAATATATTATGTTTAAAATATTCTTTTCCTTCACTAAATTATGTCATACACTCAAAGGAAGAGAAGTGAAGATAATATCAATGGTCAAACTTAAGTATTCAATTATCCTAGATATAACTAATAAGAGTATCAGAAAAGTCCCATACAAGGTCAAAACCAATGGTTAATATGACTTTTGAATCCCCTCAACATGTGGTTCTATTGGCACCTCCTCATCATGCATTTACCAATATACCAGTTTCTCTAGCTAGGGTTTTACAGTAGTTATTATAATGTAACATCATCACTCTCCCTCCTATTTAGGAAGCAAATCCAACAAAGCCTCTTCCATAGGGATATGATCAACATGCATTTTTTGATTTTCACAGGGCACCAAGCCATACAACTAACAAATGAATCCGTTTGTGACATAAGATATAGGATTTGATTGATGATAATCTACTTAATCTAGGCACTTTATTTGAACTTCCAAAGGCAAAATCAACACAAGATAAAGCTTTGATTTTTTTTCAAATCTATTTCCATAGCATTCTAAATAAGAGAAAGGGGACACATCAGCTGTTCACTATACATAACAGGCACCTTCAGTTGAGTCACATCCTTTGAGTGGTATGATAGGGGTGTATGAGTCTAGAGTTCTAGCCAAGACATTGATATCTTTTTCAAATCATAAGATTGTCAAGGATAATATAGGTTACAATGCACTATTTATCATAGCACATATTCAAAAATAGTCTATTTATAGTGTACTCATCGACAATGGTTCTAATTTTAGCATGTGCACTTTCACACTTTTATAACATTTGGGTTATTCAGAGTAGGATATCACTCTGACAGACATAGTTATTGATAGTTTTAGTGGGCATATACAGAGTTCATTGGGTGAGATAGTACTTCCATTATAGGTTGGTCCTACATATGTGGCCACACCATTAATTATAGTTCCCAGTGTAGGAGTTTTTGACATACTACTTAGTCGACCATAGATTCAAAAAATCAAGGTAGTACTTTTATAGTTCATAGATGCATGAAGTTCATTCATACTAATCAAGTTATTATAGTTGGTGGAGTTAATTATGAGTCAACACTCCCCACTTTAGAGACATCTACTAGCTTCTAATCACTATTTTTAGTTCTTCCATTTGTTTTAGCTTCCTCCAGTTTCTATTCTAGTTCCACTTTAGGTTTAGCCATAGTTACAACATCCATTGCCAATATAGAGGGTTCATACACCTGTATAGGTTTAGGATTCTAGATGGCTTTCAACAATAATATTCACACCCAGATTAGTTACACTAAGATCTCATATAGCTACACAAAGATCACCTATTCAAAGAGTACCTTATCCTACTTCTAGATGGGTACCTAAGAGCCCTATAGTTACATATACTTCTTAGAGTTATAGGGGGACCCCAAATTTAGCTTCTACTTTAGAGATTTTAGAGTACTTACAATGTACACACATGTTAGATTTACAATCTCAATCATACACTCATGTCTCATGATCATGCATAACTTATTTGTTTAACATAGGACACCAGGATGGGGAGCCTCACCTGAGACTCATCAGTTAATATAATTTATTCTTAGTTCTTCTAGTACATAGTTTAAACATTTTTCAAAAAATATAAAAAAATTTAAAAAAATAAAAAAATGCCAAAAATATTTTGATTATATGCATCATCTATGATTTACATCACTACTATCATGTTAGGACTTGCATTTATTGTTTCATGATATTATATGTCAATTTTCTACATTACCATCCTTCACTTGATCTTCTTTCAGTGTGTATAGTGATATCCATCTACTTGATTGCTTCATTCTACCCATAGAGGGGGAATTCCTACTTCTACATTTGAGACATATATTATTATACACACCCATTGGAGGCATCTTCTACATGACTACACCATCCAGGTTATTATATTTCCACACCACACACTCTAAGTTATCATACTGATGTACGTTACTTTATATCTTACATAGAATAATATATCGACATCTCACTAGTATCTAGCACTTGTGTATTTCTTATCATATACCTAGTCTTGTACTGCACATGTTTTACATACTCTCACATTTGATTTGATCAGTTAGATGTGCTTGTCTCTTTCCAGTTATTACATGCTTTCTCTACTTGCTTAGCGTAGCTTGTGTGATTGAATTTTCAATTCTAGCTTATCTCATACTTGTGCTAGTGTCCTTTACTTATTTTTCATGTGCATGCCTTAGGACATTTATCAATGTCCTTTTTTTTACTCCTTTATGTGCATGTGGCTTGTATGCCAACTTTTCTTATTTCACTTGTATGTGTATGGGGCATTTGAGCATATCTTCCATGCTCGTCTTCCAGTTTGAGTGACATGTGCCATTGTCCCTTATTTGCATGGCCCCTTGGCCCATCTAGTATTTTTCTTACTTATTAGTTGTTTGCTTATTTATTTTCAAATGTGTGCAATTCCATGATCCATATCATGAATTTTATTTTATTTATTGGATGCCATGATGGACATCATGATCCATCCCTCCAACTAAAAACTAACACTTAAGATTTCTAGTTCTAATTTAGTACTTTGCATATGCTTTCACATTATTATATCTATATAGGCATGCCCCTATTGATCTAACAATATCTCAGTATAAAAAATTTATATATCTTGAACCATATTGTCAAATATCAAATGTTATATCATATATATTTAGATTAACTGACTTGCAGGACTCTTTTCTTCTAAGGGCAATCATTGAAATTTTATCATTCCTACCCTCAGAAGAGGGACATAAAACAGGGGATTTATCATAGAGATAAAACCTCCTAGAAATTAAAAAATAACATTCAAAATAGTTAGCATAAAATTCAGAGGTTAAACTGGTCAAATCATAGCAAAAAAATAGGAAGAGTCTTAGATCAGCAGTCAGTTTTCACACTAGAAAATAATGCCAAAAATGGATAGTAGATGAAAAATTGGGGTGTGCATAGTTTGGTGATCCTATCCAAGTATAGAAACACTCAAGGTTTTTGAAAACATGTAAAATTTTTGGTTCAGGGATAGTTTTTGCACTTCTGGATCCTTTAGATTCAACAATTTTAGCATAGTTTTCTCTTATCAAGGGGTTATCATGTGTAACATGATGGTTCTCAGTTTTAGTTTAGATTGGGATATTGTAATAAATTATAGATCAGAATCTACATTCTAGACATCAGTGATTAGGGGAAATATGCGTTGCACATTGATTTTATTTTAGTTTTGAGTTTAATTTATTTTAAGCATTCTCATCAGTTACATGTCTTATTCCATCTTCAAGTGGTTGGCATCACATTCAAGTTAAAGTTTCTCACAAGTTTAGATTTTTGAGTACTTGAGTTTCTAATTTAGATTTTATATAAGCCTAATACATCATTTTTAGAGTGGCTTTCATACAAGCCTAATCTCCATCTTTTGAAATGGCCAAGAGTGGCCTAGTTTCTATCACACATTTGGCTATCCATGTCATAGTGTTAGATTTATAGCACATCTATGGGCTCCATGAGCCATCTCATATGACATATAGTCTATACTAGTATCACTTCATAGCTTCTCTTCATGGTATAATGATGGAGCCAAAGGGTTAGCCTTTGTATTCTTGAGCCACCTATTTAGAGGGATTGGACACATAGTACAGACATCAATTAACACACATATGATTCAATAACTTCACTTGGTGATAATGGAGCCAAAAGGCCAACATTTAAATTCTTTAGACACATTAAAAGGAACTGAGCACTCAAATCTATTTATGATATTACTCTTGATTCAACACATACTCAGCATAATCTATCATCATAATAGGTTTTGTATTGGTTCACCTACCTAGTGAGGTGTATTCATTCCTCTTTCTTCTTTTACTTAGCATTCGTACATTCTTACTTTAGATATAATGTGTCTAGTAAGAACTAATATACTTCACATTTTTATTTATATATTTACACATCACATCATGCTATCTCTCTACACACATCCAACATCATATAACTTTATGAGCTTTTTCCTTATAGGTAAGTTCATGTATGATTTCTATTTTTCCTTTATCCTAGTATTTAAATTTGTTGCATCACTAGAATAAAGGGGGGAAAATGTAATCATATAAAATGTGAAATTGGATGACTTAGGTATGGCTAATAGCTATAGGTCCTCTTTTTTTCTCACTCAACCCTTTTCAACTAGACTTTCACTAATTCCTAGTCACCCATAGCTTCCCAAACTTAGATTTTTGAGACCCAAGCATCCCTCTTGAACCTATATCCATCCCCTAGGTCTCATTCTCCTAGGATAATAGTGCCTAATTTGGATAGGAGTGTCAAAACATAGGGGTGTTCCATTTCTAACACTATTGTCTAAGTTCACTTCAACCTCAAATGATTAGATTTTCCCAAATCCTTATCTTTTCCCCTATTGGCCTAATACAAGCTCATCTAACCCATGATCATATTTTTCCCTATAAAATTCCATTTAATGTCCATTTATAAGGTTTTTCACTCATTCACAAGAAATAAACAAGAATAAAAGTAAGTACACTCAAGCACTCTTCCCTATTCTCTATGTACAACCTTCTAAAACCAATTAAAGTCTATTCAAGAACTCATATCAATCCCTAATCATCCAAATTACATTCCAATTTAGTATCATAGTTTCATACATCACATAATTACACCAAGCACTTCAAATGGAATAACTACATTAGTTTGATCCCTCTTTGGATTATTGATATGTAGACAACGTGCCCACACATAAGGTGTGAAGTGTATCCAATGTATCCTTTACACACAAACCCATCCTCTCTTTCCCAAGTTTTCTACTCAAGTTCGAGAACCAAGATCTCTTAAGGGATTTTAAGATTGAATCAGACACACAATGAGATATGCACAGACCTAGACATCAATATTTCACTACCAAGGTGTCACAGCCTTGCCAAATAGAACCTAAAAAAGCGATACCACCTGGACAATAACATCAAAAGTGTAAAATAGTGCTGAAAGTGGATTACATCACCAAGTAGTAGGGTCTCTTGAGTTTGGTTCTCCTATATAATCTATAAACATAGTTGTGGGTCCTGTTTATGATAGTTTATCATTCCTACATAGTAATTTCTAGACCCTACATCATCCATTTCAACCTAGAATAAGTGAAGTTTGATTTCTTTACACTTCTTACTATTTTTATAAAAGGTAAAATATATATCTATTTACATCAATTAGTAGGCTAATTGAGACATATTAATTACTAATTTACATTTACTCAGACCTTTATTTTCTTAGGAATTAAACACTTAATTCCCAAAAAGAATAAAACACTTCATTATTTTATCCAAGTTTGAATAATAAATAATTTTCATCATAAACACTTGGTCTATAAATCACATCAAGGTTTGCTTTGATTCAAATATCTGGGTTTGCCTAAAATCAATTATGTCCTTGTCTATATTATACTTTTTCTTTGAAATACATTTAAAACTTCCTTTTAGACCATTTTGCCTTAGGCTTATGAAAATTATCTAACTTTTCAATGTTGTTACTAATATTCCCTTAATAATTTGCTTCATGGCTGCTTAGTTTCTTGATAAAATGATAAAATGTTTATAAGTTTTTAATCTTTAACTTAGTCAATTTTAAATATTTTATACATGTCTTGTAATTATCTAAAGTGGTGAAAAATGGTATATTTTCATTAAATAAGTTTTATTCCTTTTGGATACATTTATGCTTCGATTTTCATTTTAAAATGGATAAGTATTTTCAATGTTTCACCCTTTATCTTATTTGATTTCATTTAAATGGAAAATCTAGTTTTAGAATTGTGAAATTGTCTTTATTTTGTAAAAAGAGGGTTATTTTCCCCACTTTATTATATGCCATTTTTCTTTCATTCAAATTTCATACTTAGTCATTGTTAACCAAAATTGGCAACCATTGATGAGTATCATTCAAAACTTTAGTGAACATGAACTTAAATTTATTTATAGCATCATAAGGTCTTGTATTGGTCATGGTTTGTCTCAATATGGCATTATGTCATTCTTGGTAGCTTACAAAGTCTTCTAGGATGGTCTAGTTGAAAAAAGGGTCAAGTCACTTAGTCTTGCCATTAATGGCCATTCAACATAGTTTTTTTCATGTGTTTAGCATATATTAATGTGAGTTTGAAAAAGTTAAGGTTTATGTGTGACGTCAAGGTCAATTTTGAGACATTATCAAAGAATAATAATGGTAATCCACAAGGAGAAATGTGTGCCAAACCAATCAAATAGACCAAGGTATAGAACTAGTAAGTTGATTACATTGTATTTTTAAAGAAATTTGGAAAAAATAAGGTAATTTTTGAAAGATTAAGGTATTTCACTTGTCTTAATATTATGATATACTCTAATGTAATATGAGACCTATTAAGAGAGATAAAATTTAAAGGTTTAAATCATTGGATAGGGGTATTTTAAGTATTTTAACACTTCTGTAATGTCATGACATATGAACTTGACCGTACATCTTCTCAAAAATGTCTTAATATTACTTTTCCAACATTGGAACATCTTTGTAACTACCAAAACATCATTTTATAATGTTTAAATATGGGATAATAAGTAATTTTCAAGGTAAAGTAAGATTAAAATTATTTATCACATTGCTATACATCTATACAGTTTAGGGAAGGCTCTATGATCACTTGGTTCATAAGCTCTTATAGCACAAAGGTAGAATAGGTAAATTCTTAAAGAAAATAAAATCATGGAGATATTTTTCAAATAAATTCCATTTAATGGAAAATTCCAAACTTCTCCAAGTCTCATCATAGTCTCTTCAAACCTAAATCCATTCAAAATATGGAGTTATAGAGCTAAATAATGAAAAAACTTTTGCCACTTCTCCACTGGGTTTCCTAGGTCTTCTTTGTAGCCTCAAAATGGTTAGTGATTTTGCATCAGTAATAAAAGTGGAGAGAGAGATGGATCAAAATATATTAATAATATGAGGGGAATTAGTTACCTTCAATATTGTGGCATTATTTATGTAGTTAAGCTCCATATCTTTATGAATAATTGTTAAGGAGTTAAGGTGCAGAATGGAGACTTTAAACCTGATGGGCTTGATTTTCAATAGTTTTAAGGCATTATTGAGATAATTGGTGAAAATTTATGATTTCATAAGATCATGTAAAACTATAATATCCCACTCATACCATTTCTCAACATCTACTTGTCACATGCTATAATTAGAAGATCAAAACCTCCAATTGAGTGAGTTACAGACCTACTTGAGAAGATACATGAAGGGTTTTGATTAGTTTGAATGTTTTATAACCTGAAATGATCCCATAAACCTCATAAATTTATATATAAGCATAAAATTATCTAAAATGGTGATGAAATAACTAAGATCATGCATTCAATTAATTATTTCAAGTTATAACTCAAAACAAACTTTCTTGAGGCCATTAATCAAAAGTAAGATACTTTGAATGCTTTGAAAATATCCAAGATGATATTATATAACATATAATTTTATCCTTCCATATATTTTAAATCTTTTAACTACTCCAATGTAACCTTCTTATAATAATAGGCTAGCTAGAGGCCTCAAGTGAGAGAATATAGTCATGTAAGCAAGTATTTCAAGCATGAAAAAATAATTAAGAGGTCAATAATAGATTTGGTGTGGTATATAAATTATAAATGATCTCTCACAAATAATTTAAATATATTACACCATTCATAAATGATGTAGTTTCATCAAAATATCCCCTAAGAGATAAATTTAAGATCTTCTAGGCCTAACACAGTCACCTATAGGTATGCTTGTAGGATTAAATGAACTAGGAAGAGTTTGTAAGTGGAGATGAGTCTGAGAATCCTAATAAGTTATGTGCAATCTCATAAGAGGAATTTGTAATGTTTTAATGTCATGCAAGTCATAGATGACACTATAATGGCTAAGATAGTCTCAAAAAAATACCTAAAGGTTAGTGCCAAGAAAGTAGGCACAAAGTGGTAGGTTGGTGCATGAAGTTTGAGATATGAGAGTTAAAAGGGGTATAGAAGGCATGAATAGTTTGAGGTGATGTTTAAATAAACTTATTTTTATATAATATAATATGCCATAAACTTATTTAATTGAAGATTGTTTTAATCATATTGAAGACTTAAGAGGGCAATGGTGATCTTGTTTTGCTTCTTGGAGAAATTGATAGGGGATTGGTTTCTCATCCTAATAATGGTAAAAACGTGTATATTAAATTAAATTGGGCCCATAAATTCATGGATTTTTTTGGGGGGAAATAAAAACACAAGGTTGCATATAATAAGTTATATGAGGAGTAGATACCTTGTCAAATAGACCGTGTATGGCCAAGAGCCTGGTTGTGATGGTTTCTTATAAACATCCAACTCAACTTGAATATTTAAGATACCTATATCAGATATTGAAATAATTAAAAAAATTGTTGATAGGGTCATAGTGGATCAAATAATCTAAAATATGACAAATCATAAGTAATAGAGAGGCTCTAGGCCTAATGTGCACCTACAAGCCTGTCACAAGCAAATATGAGTAAAAGCATATTTGTGATTGTTGTTTAAGGTACTATAAGGTTTTTTATGTCTAATAAGGTGATAAATATTTTAATCCTTGATAAAAATATAAAATAATATCAAATAAACTTAAAAGGAGTTCAACCTCAAAGCTAAATACCCAAAAAAGCCTAATGTGCACCTACAAGTCTATGGGTGAAAACATGAAGAGATCATGTAGTTTTTGGAGTGAATTGAAGTATATAAGCTCTTATGAAATTATATAAACCTAGGTAGAGACTCATATAATATTTTACTCAGTGAAATGAAGGTAAATTTCCAAAAAGAGGCCATTAGGGTCAATTTTTACATGACTACTCACAAACCCTAACCAATGGTCCAATGCATGTTTTAATAAGTTTTAAGATTAAAAAAGTGTAAATAAAAATGTACACATCTCATGTGATGTTTCAAAAACCTCAAGGAGTTATTTTAAACCAAGATCAAGCATATTTATACCTCATTTTGTCAATTTAGACGTTCTCAAGTTTACTAATAGCCCTATTTTTCCTGAGAGGCTCTCTTATCCACGTGTGAACTTACTTAAGTAGATGCATGGTAATAAATGGATATTGGATATTTTAAATAGGTATACATACTCCCATTCTATGTCATTAACAAAGAGTGAAGGTATATGTTCTTTATGAACAATCTTAAGAAGTCTAACACCTCTAAACCCTCCTAAAACCTAAAAAAATACCTGATGGAGTAGATCAGTGTCCTAAGTGACCTAAATTTATTGGTCTGGACTTGAAACTACTTTGATGGTCTCTAAAAATTTCTTAAGCACCTGGGAAAGTACACCAGCATGTGTGAGGTGGAAAATTTAATAAAATGGTCTAAAAAGTGACTTTTGACCTATTTTCATAGTTTTGACTATGTGTAAGCTTTATGATCTATCAAAATAGGTATTAAAATCTTGATAAAGACTTACTACATCTTAAAACAAACATTATATCAATATTCAAGCCTCAAAGAATGAGTTTTAGGCCACTAGACTAATCTATGTGAAGACTACCTTTTAGTTGCATTAAAAAGATAGGGTTATAGCCCTGATTGAGGTTATAAAAGGATGGATACACTCAATAAAATCTTGTATGTAGCTAATAAAACTCATGCATAACTCATCAAGATATGGATAATTCTTGTCTAGATGGCATTTTTAGTTTGAATAGCTATTAAGCTAAGAGAAAGGAGATGCACCATGGTGAAAAATCATGTGTCTTCAAGTTATTATTAAGGTAGTTAAAGAAGCTCCTAATGTTCCTCAATATTTTAATGTAGATTGAACTACCTTTTACATCATATTTTAATCTTTCAAATGTGCACAAGGTGACAAAAACCAAGATAATTCATTGCATAGGAACTTGGTAACTCCCTCTCCAATAAATATCAGTTTCAAAGGGTGAATGACATTAGGCATAAAAAAAAATATTATGACACCTCTCATATGGACATCATCTATCAAGGTTAACACTTGTTGAGAGGAAGAATGAAATTAGTCTCTTTAGATCTTTCTAGCTCTTGTAACTACTCCATGAGTGCCTTATGAAGCACGATGAGTATTTTTGTGTCAGTCTTCTCTTTCTCTATATTATTATATAAAGGAGGCCTTGAAAGGAATTTTGATGTATCCTCAAAGTGATTATGGTGAATCCCTACCAATTTTAGTACTTATAGTTGAATTTTAATATCTTCATCTTGCATATAGTGATTTTTAAATGAATTTTTAATGGATGTTTTGTGATAGTAATATTACTTCGTTACATTCATCTTTCTCTTTCGTACCTTTATGTGAGTTAGTTATCTTTCCATGGGTCATATGAACTATGTCACATGTTTTTTTGAGTTTAAGTGTGGAAATGTCATTATTTTATACTCTTATGCTTCTTGATTGATCACCTTATCTATTTTAATAACCATAAACTTCATATTAAAATACTTATGTTGTAGGATTTATCTTAAAGCTATAGAAATTAGATTATAAACTTTCCATTTCATAGTGCAAGCCTTGACAAGTAGAGGAAACTATATTTGTTATATCACTTTTATGTTTTTCTTACTATTTTTATCTCTTTTCTACCTCTTTTCCTTGTAAGTGTAGTAGGTTAGTTGTAGTTTTGGGTGAAGAATCAAGGGAGCTAGCTTGATCTAGAGATTCACTCCACTAATTGGTCCACCCATAACTTAGGAGTGATTCCATGCTATTATATAGTTAGGAAGGCTTGAAAAACTTTCTTATGGGTGAAAATTAGATAGATAATAGTTATGGCATCCCTAATGCGACAAAATTTTCAACAAGGTTGCCTAATATTGAGCTAGTCTTGACAAATTATAGTTGTAATAGCCTCCTTCATGCATCATCTAACAACTCTTGTAAGGTTTTAGCTCTTAGTTGTAGACTGACAAACCAATTTTCACACCAAATGTGACTAAAATTTTAAGGGACAACAAATGTATTCCTTTTAATTTTGTTGAATTTCCTTCATATTTAGTCAAGAAAAAGAGATTCCTTTATTTTACCCCTTACACCAAGACTTCTAGAAGGAAGCTCTATTTTAATTACTCTCCAAGATATCCTAAAGCTAGCAAGCTAGATATAAACCTACCATTAGTTTATTTTAATGGTGGATCCCCTCTAAACCTTTAAATATATGATGATATCCATGTGGTAGCTCTCATGAGTGTTTCATACTTTAGTGGATAAAACACCATTACTCTCATTGAGAGCATTAGAGATATGTCTAAATATATAGTATTCGTAATATCACTCAAGATAATGTGGCCATTAGGTTTATGAAAATATCATTTAAGTGCAAAGATTTGGATTGGTATAGAACCTTGCCTCTTATTTCCATTGATTTGTGGCACTAATTGGGAAATAAGCTGAGTAAATGATTTGAAGACAAGAGTGATCATTTATCACTAGATAAACAATTAACTTCATCAAGATAAGTCCATAATAATTCATGCAATATTTAAATTCTAGGTTTCAAAACACATGGGATAGGATACCAATTCTTGTGAGACCTACTCCAAATTATGATTTTCTTTACTAAATCAAGGCATTGAATAGTGACATAGCTATTATGATACAACCCATGGGAGGAGATACCTTACATGAGGCATATGATCTTTCCATAAAAGATGAAAATGACCTCATACAAGATATAAATATATCCCCAAGACCTCCCATTCCATTTTTTACTGATATCCATCCCCCTTCTCCAACTCTTAGTCCCATTCCTACTATAATCGGTCATGAGTTGGATACTAATAGTCAACCAAAATAAAGTAAGTGATGTATAAAGAATACTCAAGACTCTTAAAAATTATATGGTAGCTATGAAGAGGTAGCTAAATCAATCCTATATACCTTACCAAGATCCATATCAATACTATCATTACAATCAACTAAATAGACCATCTTTTCAAGCCAATTCCCAAGGGTAGGGGAAGATTACCATTGTTAAGCTATATAATAACTGCAATCTAATTATTTCCTTCACTTTTAGAGATCTAGTACCTACTCAAAACAAATTTTTACAAGAGCATGATTGGTCTTCTCAATGGGATCAACCTCAGAATCAATTTTCTATTTAAAATGAGGTGTTTAATCAAGGTTGTATGGAACAAAATAGACCATTCCTTCTACAACACAATGTGAGGTTCCTCATATTAAAAGGACTAATGGAGAGTAAGTTCAATAAGATGTTATATTAGTAAATTGGAAAGAGGAAGATTGGTGTGTAGTCAATCAATTTAGAAGCACAAGTAAGGCTAGTGATATTTTTATAGTAGCCAATACAAGGTCCAAAAGGAGAGAAATTGATGATGCTTAAGATATAGGTAAGGGTGAAACCACTATGCCTTTTATGTCCCAAGGAACAAAAGATGTTAATGTATCTCATAAGGACCAAAAACTCCTAAAAATAAGAATGTTAAGGGTGTTTTAATACCTCAAACTATGCAGGCTCAAAATATTATGGCAACTCCTAGATAATATCCAAGAGTTAGTAGCTCTTACATCAACATTGTGGACCAAATGAAGAGGTTGAATGTGAGTATTACAATGTGGGACACATTATATATCCATGTTTAAATAAATATACTTCAATATGAGTTATCAAAACTTATCCTTTCATAAACATCAACAAGAAGAGAGAGTTCAATTTTCACAAATACTCCTACACCTACTATTGGGCAGCCAAAAAGATGGTAAACCACCTTATTTTTATGTTTTAGTAATTGTTAAATATTTCCTAATACATAATTGCATGATACATAGTTATACATTTAGCTCTATGATGCCTAAATAAATAGTTAATAAGTTAGGCCTAAATTATGATCCTAATACAAAGGTTATCTTACAGTTGGATGGTTTAACTACTAAGACTATGGGTGTGATCAAAATCTTGAGTCTTAATATTCATGATTGTCCTATTTTTTCTATTTCTCAAGATGTTTTTATAGTGGATTTTCTGCCATACTTTTCTCTATGCTTGTCAAGATACTTTACCAAAAAGATTGGGGATTACTTATCATCTGATTGGTCATATATGGATTTTAAAACTAGATATGGTATTAAAGTTACAATCATATCTGAACCTATATCTAAATTTTATCTTGAGCCATACAAGTCAAACATCTCAAATATGAGTTGCACTATCATTAATGAAGATAATCATCCTAATGATCAAGAACCAGTTGTACCTCTTGAAGACATCAAATCTTTTTCATAATGAGTGGGAAGAAAAAACCATGAGAATGATCCTTATAGAGGTGTTGAAGAAGATGGTGTAGGTATTTATTGTAATGTACCTAGAGAGGGGCATAATAGTAAAGTATCTAGTAGAAATAGTAACATAAATAGTATAATGTAATAGTAATAAATAATAATGCATTAAAAGAATAATTCCACATGCATTAAACTGAAGAGGGGTAGATGAAAACTAGTATAAATAAAGGTGCATATAATATTGTAAAGTATCCAAGAAGTTAATTATAATTAGAGATTGCTCTAATAGGAGGTTTCTCACTTGAAGAGTCCCATGATATAGAGTTATTACTTACTCAAAAGGAATATTGTGTGTGTAATTAGCATTTTGAGTTCAATATATGTAGTTTGGATTATTATGGTATGAATTGTGAGCCCTCGATTCCTAACATCTAGTATTAGAGCTAAGAGATAGATCTGGACCAATGCAACTATGATCCATAAAGTTTGAGCTATAAGAGCTTGATAATGGTGATAGGGAGATTGATGTTGGATAGATGGATCTATAAACACGTCACCAAACAATATGATCAAGTTATCAAGCTAGTATAATGCAAAATGGATCCAATGGAGTGAGTGGCCAAGATAGTGCAATGAAAAATGGATTCAACATTGTGTTGAGCCACACTAGACAAGTAAAAAATATTATATCGGCCATAATAGTATAGATAATTTATACCATAAATACTATAAAATCTTGATATTAGAATACATAGATACTAAATGAATGATAATAACTAAAAAATAATTGCTAATATCAAATTCTATTGTAATGGGAAAAAATTTAGCCCTAGAAAGGGCTCTAATACCAGATTTTAGGAACCCAGGGCTCACAATTCACACCATGATAATCCAAATTGCATATATTGAACTCAAAATGTTGATTATACACACCACATTCCTTTTGAGGAAGGAATAACTCTGTATCATGGGCCTCTTCAAGGGGGAACATCCTATTAGAGTAAGCTCTAATTATAATTAACTACTTAGATGCTTTAAAACATTATATGTACCTTTATTTATACTAGTTTTCATCTACCACACTCCTCATTTTAATGCATGTGGGATTATTCTTCTAGTGCATTACTATTTATTAATATTACATTTCACCATTTATGCTACTATTTTTAATAGATACTTTAGCATTAGACTCCTCTCTAGGTATAACCATACCAGCTCTCTAAGTCAAGTGAAGATAGTCATGGTCTATAGAAGTTGTTCTTTGATGGTTCAATAAGTAATAATGGATTAGGCGTAAGTGTAATGTTAGTTTTTCTTTCAAATGAGAAGTAATATTCCATAATTAGATTTTGATTTAGTTGTAATTTTAAGTGTATGAGTCTCTTATACATGGGATTCAATGGGCAATAAATATAGGAGTGAAGCAATTACAAGTTTTTGGAGATAGTGAACTAATAGTCCACCAAGTAAAAGTTAAATTTACTTCCAAGATTCCATTATTGAAATCCTTCAAGAACATGGTATGGGACCCTATTAAATATTTTGAGGCCTTCAACATCCAAGTAGTTACAAGAGAAGATAATGGACATGCTGATAGGTTAGCTTCAGTGGGAACTCAATTTGATGTTTTTAATGATGTAAATAACTCAAAAATTTAGCCACATATCTAGGTGATAGTAAGGACATAAATACCAAATAATGATGTAAATTGGTATATTATTCAATGTGATAATAAAATAACATGTTTCCTTAAATAATAGTTTGATTTTTCATGTAAAAAGTAGGCTAAATTGTAGCATTAATATGGAGATCAAATTGTGTAATTGAGATCTATTGATCTTCCCAAAGGGTTAATAACTCTTGAGAACATATTCAATTAAAGTGATCAAATTATAAAAGATAAAGTGAGCATGTATACAAAATAATAACATCATGAAAGAGTTTCCATATTCAAAGATAAACTTCTTAAGCTTGGAAAGGTATGTACTTCAACTGAGAGAGATGAATTTATTGAGTTGTGTAGAGATTTTTCTAATATATTTTCTTCGGAATATAGTGATCTTAAGGGATTTGATCCTAGATTATCCCAACATGCTATAGATATTGATATAAATTCCAATCCTTTAAGACAAAGACCATGTCTTATTAATCCTAAAGTTTATATTCTAATGAAGAAAGAGGTAACTAAGTTGATAAAGTCAAGTATCATATTCCCTATTAATCACTATTCATGGGTTTCTAATCTAATCCCTATGAGAAATAAGAGTGGATAAATCAAATTATGTAGATTTTAGATATTTAAATATGGTATCATTGAAGGATAATTATCCCTTACCATCCATGAATCAAATTATTTAAGTGGTTACATGTTCTCCACATTTCTCTCTCTTAGATGGCTACTCAGGTTATAATAAAGTCATGATGAAAGAAGAATATAAATATAAGATAGAATTTACTACTAAACGGGGTACATATGCCTATAACATAATTCCATTTTGGATTTCTAATGTAGGGGATACATTTTAAAGAGTTGAGGATATGGTGTCTCAAGGCTTGATCAATGAAATGGTGTTAATCTATCTTGATGACATAACGATTTTATTAAAGAATGATAGTGATCATCTATCTCATCTTAGATTTATTTTTTAAATATTTAGGTAATATGGGATCTCTATAAACCAAAAAATATGTGTTTTTATAGTTTATAAGGGTAAGTTATTATGCCACATTATCTCCAAGGATGGGCTTGCTATAGATCCTGAAAGGGTGAGTGCCATATTGGCTTTATATTTACCCAAGTATAAGAAAGGTTTGAAAAAATTTATTAGGAATATAAATTTTTTTAGAAGGTTCATACCTAGTTTTTCTAAAATTGTGAAGCCTATTACAACCATGTTTAAGAAGCAAAAGTATTCAATTAGAATAAATAAGGAAAAATAGTTTTGAGGTTTTTTAACAAGCCATTGTACAAGCCCCAAAATTGGTAAATCCTAATTTTTCAAATGATTTATTATTGTATGATTTGTGTAAGCTTTAAAACATCTCATCCATGTTGATGTAGAAAAATAGTGAATGTCTTAAATAACTATTTCTTTATTTAGTCAAGGGATAGAAAATTATGAAGAGAGATACATTGTCTTTGAGAATCAAGTGTCAATAATCATAATAAGCCTTAATAATTTTAGTCATATGGTTTATAATAATAAAATTCATGTCATGGTGACACATCTAGTCACATGATACTTCCTTTTAAATAAGGATTTTAATGAGAAAAGGGTCGGATGGATAACCAAGGTCACGGAGTTTGATGTGAAGATCAAAGGATACTAAGTTGGTAAAAGGAAGAGAGATATGTGAACACATGGCATCAAAACTTAAATAATAATAAGAGGATATTTTTGGAATTTTAAGATGATCCTTATACAAATACACCTTCACCCCCTCTAAGTTGAACACAAAATATGAAAATATTTATTCAAATAGGTGAGTTTCCTATATGTTTAGATAAAGCAAAGAGAATATAATTTAAATTTAAATCCATCCCTTATGTTACTATGGATGGATTCCTCTTTAGAATATATTTTAATGGGATTCTATTAATATGAGTTTAAATAAATCAAATTAATAATATCTTGGAATAACTACATAATGAACTAGTTGGGGGTCACCTTGCACCTAAGACCACAACAACAAAGATAATGAGAGTTGGGTACTATTTTCATAGGTTTTTTAAGGACTCTTATGCATGAGTAAGGTGGTTTCAAAAATGTGAATTTTTCATAGGTAAAAAATGGATTTCATCTTTTCCTCTCATTCTTATTCAAGTAGATCATCCATTCATGAAATGGGGTCTTGATTTCATTGGCATGATAAATGCCCATTACACTGTTATCCATAAATGGATGCTTATAACCTATTATTATTTCAAAATGTGGGTGGAAATAATATCTCTCAATGAGGATAATGAAAATTTAGTTCTTGACTTCTATTAAGGCTTAGTGACTATATTTTAAGTTTCCTCAATAATAATGTTTTATAATGCAATGGCATTTAATGGTTCAAGAACAATTTAATGGGATCTCAAGCATGGAATATATCTAAGTGCTCTTTCCAATTACTAACCTTAATGGGATGGGCTAATTGATTCCACTAATAAAAGCTTGATCAGAATCATTAAGATAAAAATAGAATACAATCAAAGATCTTAGCACACCAAATTTAATACATCCCTATGGGCTGATATAATCACTCCCAAGAGGGATATTGGTAACTCACCCTACATGTTTTTCTATGGGAGAGATTATAACCTACCTATTTATCTTGAACTGCTAGCCCTAAAGTTAGCTCATCAACTTGAGATGATGGAGAGAGATCCCATGGAAATAAGGTAGATAGAGTTAATGGCATAAGAAGAGATAAAAAATCATTATATGCATACCATGGAATGATATCAAGCCCAATTGAAGAAGACCTTTGATAGGAGGGATATTTCAATATCATATCAAGAAGGAGACCTTGTTTTAAAGTGGGATTAATACAGGGCTAAACCTAGTAGGCATATCAAGTTTGATATATTATGAAGTGGGCCCTATGTTGTCATTGGTTGTAAGAAACATAATGTATACAATTTAAAATGCAATTGACCTATTAATCAATCCTAGCTCAGAGAAGATAAATCTTAATTACACTTTTGTTTGTTGATACATTAGATATTTAGGGTCATGACCAAGATGGATCTGTTATACCTAAACAAGGGATCTATTACCATAATAACATTACTAGAAAGGGTTCTAAAGCCTCTAGTCAAGAAAAACTATATAATAACCATATCTAGGTCTTATATTTTCATATTCACTAAGTAAATGATAAGTAAAGTGAAATCTAATCTAGTTCTCACTAAATATTGCAACACAAAGTGGGCGTAATGAACATAAAAAGTAAACATGCATATAATAATTTTAATTAAGCTATGTATATAAATAATCCTAATGTTTGGAGAGAGAAATATATTCAAAACTCATTACTTGTGTTATTTCTTTCTACTAAAATAGATGACTAAGTTAGAGATACTTACCTTGAAGATGAACCCGTTGAGACTCAATCTCTCTTTTGGCCAAAGATGTTTCACAAGAGGTTGTTGTGGTTTGTACAGATCACTAAGATAGGCCTAAGCATCTAAAACTTTTTCAAAAGATAATATTATTCTCTAGGTATAAACAATAAGTAATAACTCCTTAAATAGAATAGTCAAAGAGTAGATTATTAAGAAGTGCAAATGAATAATTAACTTTGTTGTCTCCCTAATAAATGGTGAAATGAATGTGTATATATAGTTTAATATAACCCTAAACCTTTATAAAATTTTAGCTAATAGGGTCAACCCAATTCAACTCTTTATCGCTAATTTATAAAAATAGGTTAAGTCTAGGTCTAGGTCAACTTAGACCCGTAATGTCTACATATCAATTTGAATATAGGGTTGGCCTAGGCTGGCATTGTTCAGTAAATGTTATAAATGGGTTTTAGGCTTAGGTAGGGTCTGAGTAAGGTGGTGAATTTCTTGTAAGATTGTGTACGAGAGGAGAAAAAGCTTATGGAAGTTTATAGGAGAAGTTTGTGTAGATAACAAGTGGTGGTATAGGGGAAAATAATCTTGTGAAGTACCAATGGTTTTCCCACCCCTTTCTTGATGCATCATTTAAGGTGTGAAATTAGATATATTGAGACTCAATGGTTTCTTACAAGATAAAAAGTATTATTAATTAATAAAATTTGAAACTTTTATGTGTACACATGTGCCCTACTTGAATCTCATCACCTGTCACTCAAGTGCAATAGGGGATGGTGCTTTGGGAAAATAACATATCAACACATAATATTTAAGATAAATAAATTATAGTATTTTAAATCATAAAATAGCTGAAAATTAAATAATAAAAAGTAATGTATGCTTACCTTTACTTACCTTGATCATTGGATGATTGTATGTTGTGTTTTTAGTTTTGATCATGGAGGTCACAAAGACTAGTTTGGATAAAAGGATGCAAAACTAAAGAGAAAAAGCTAATGTAGGAAAACCGATATAATTGAAGTGGTGCAGGCAAGACATACTTGGAAATTTGGTAAACTATGGTGACAAATGTTTAGTTAGGACCAAATGGCCTAGTCAAAATTTAGATTAAATTGGGTAACTAAAAATCCAAGGCTGTTAAATGACCAAAAAAATCAAACAAGTAACCTTAAGTAATAAATTAAAATAAAACAAGTCAAACTAAAGATACAAAAAATTATAATCAAACATCAATGTGAAATCAATAACAATCCTTACTTAAACAATGATGGGTAATAGATGGTAAAAAAACATTGATGAGTGTGCAATAATAATCCTTACTCAATCATCAATGAAAAAAGTTCATAAAATGGAAAATATCATTGATGAGTGAGAAGTAACAAGCCAACCTCACTCAACAATGGAAAAAGTACTAAAAAATAGAAACATGCGTAGTTGTCTGAAAATAGGAAGTGTGACAAAGATATATAAACAAATGCAATTATCCAAAAAATGAGGCACAACAATGGAAATTTTTTAAAATAAACCAACAAAAATCTATAAGAGTAAATCAATGGTATAAATAAAATAATACATAGTCACTCAGGCATACTATGTTGTTCTAAAGATAGATAAATCCAAAATAAAGTAGTGTTATCATGTTTGTAAAGAGATGAAGAAGATGAAATATATAAGTGGTAAAATAGATTTAGAATAAAACTTGTCTATTAAGGGGGGAAATTAAATTAATGGTGGGGTGAAATGAAGTAAAAAATCAAGATAGATAAACTCTTTATCAAAGTCAAGATACTTAAATTAGGTTTTTCATAATAAGAGGACTTTCGACACTAAGGACTCTAAAAATTTTCTCCTAACCAAAAAATTTTTGGGTTATTAAATGAAGCATAAATATCATCCCATGAAGGCTATATGCATTAAAATTAAAATGGAACAACCTTCCCAAATAGTGTTCCCTATTCCTTAGGACCCCTTATAGAGTTGTCATTCTACTATGAAGTTTAGGTACTTACATGAGAAAGTAGGTATCACTATATTTTATTTTGATTTATCTGATCCTAATTTACTTCCTTACCACACCTTAATGTACCTTGTCTCTATCATGAGTCCAACTATGGATTTTGAGCTTTGACTAGGGATAGGATATGTGATATGAATCATGTGTTTAGGTTTAATTTTTAATTTTGACTTTGTATGTTGCCTTTTGATCATTTTGTATTATTTCAAATGATTTGGATTTTGACTTTGTATGGTTTTTTTCTATTTCTCCTTCATATGGATTTAGAGAAACAAACATGTGTGCTAAATATGACTATCATTTGAAAGATTTGGACTTGGTTGCTAAGGAAGATAGATTAGAGAGCATGGTGTCTAAGAGTCTTTTGAATTCATGTGAAATAAAAGTGTTTGACTTGACCTTGTTTTATCCAAAGTGTAATGAAAGGAAATGAAATCAAGGGGAATGAAACATGAAACAATTTGAATTGCTTCAAATTTCAAAAAAAGTGAAAAATTTGAAAAGGGATACAATGAAAGTTAATTATGATTCCTTGTCATAATAATGTCGTAAGTATAGGGAAACATGCTAACATAGTTTGTTGTGAAAATTTTATCTACAAAAGAAACAAAAACAAAAGCTGAGAATAAGGGACAACAAATTTGTAGACATTTCTTAACATTATAGAAAAGGAATACTTGGTAAAACAAAGGGCATTTTAAATAAAATGGTGATTTTATTTGGAGAGTTTGGTCATATCCATGGTCTTACACTATAAATCATAAAATATAAACCCAAGAGGGTGAACAAAGCATGCAAAAATTAAAATGATAAAAAATGGTATTTGTGAGGAGGGTCTGGTCCTATCCATGATCTTACACTGTAACTCAGAAATGAGGAAATCAAAAGGGTGTAAACAATATTGGAAAATAACAAGTCAATAAAATCAAAAAGGAATTTATGAGGAAGACTATTTCCTATCCATAGTATTATAATGCAACTCATGAAAAAAGAAACCAAAGGACCAAGAGAAGGAACTAAGGTTTGTGGAAAGATAAGACTATTATAAAGGGTGAGACACATGAAGAAATACTCAAAAAATTGTTAGTAGGGAAACATATATAAATATGATAAGAAAGGAAAGATCTAGGAAAAATATTTCTTCAATAATTATGCATTTATGGGTTTTTGGAAAACATGGCCTTCATTAGTTTAAAGGTAATAGGTTCTAGGACCAAGAATATCTTTCATTAAATAAGGGCCCCAACATTTTTGGGTGTATTTTCCTTCTTTATCATTGGTATAATCTAATTTACGTACTAGATCACCAACATTGAAAGTGTATTCTTTAACCTTTTTATTATATTGCTTTACAATATGAGTGTTGTATTAGAGATTATGTTACAAAGTAGCTGGGTGGAATTCATGAAGAAGATAAAGAACATGAAGGAAAGATTCACTTAGTTCCTCATCAGGAATGATACTCTAAAGATATATACATAAATATTTAAGCTCAATTTCTAATGGTAGGACAAACTCAAAACCATAGAGTAGGGAGAATAATGTTGCCCTAGTGGTAGTACAAATGCTAATATGATAGGCCCAAAGTGAAGGATATAAACTAAGATGTCAATCTATGTGACTTTCATGAATGGTCTTTTGGAGGATTTTATTTAGAATTTTATTAGTGGCCTCAACTTGGTATTTGTAATGTGGATGATAAGGTGTGGAAAATTTGTGGGATATTTTAAATTTAGCACATAACTCTTTCACATCCTTGTTCTTGAAATTGATGCCATTATAAAAAATGATAGTATGCAAAAATCTAAAATGATAAATGATTTGGTTAATAATAAATTTGGAGATAGTAGTTCCTATGACATTATCGAGAGGCATGGGTTCTACCCATTTGGTAAAATATTTAGTAGCCATGATGATAAAATCATGCCCATCTTATGATTGAGGTAGTTTGGTAATGAGATTTAATCCCACATGAAAAATGGCCAATGAGATTCCATAGTTTGGATCTCAACTGGTGGTGAATGGATGATATCATCATGGAATTGGAAAAGACTAAAACTTTTAGAGAAATTGATAGTGTCTTATTCAAGATAAGGACAAAATTAACCCATACATAAGAATTTGTGTGTTGTAACATGTCCACTATAGTGACCACCACAAACACCTCCATCTACTTATTCAAAGAGAGGAGGGACCTCTTTTTTAATTACACATCATATTAGGGGTATGTTTCGCATTGTGATAATAAAGTGTGTTATATTGAAAAACATATTTAGAATCTTACTTGAGAATTATAGTCTTTTCACAAGAATGTGTTTTTAGAGGATAAGTTTTATGTTTGTGAAATTGAATCATGTCTTTGTATGATGGGCTTTCTCAAATTGTGATATCCTCAATATGATAGATGAGGGACTCTTGAAATTGGATAGAAGACAAGGAGTTTCTTATATGAATAAGAAATTGGGAATCACTGAGAATTTAATGTATATGAAATAAGGATGCCAAAGAAGTAAGAGAGATAAAAATAGAGTTATAAACTATTATAATGGGTTTAATGTTAAAAGAGGCAATATACATGGTGAGGGTAGTGTCCATTTGATTATAATTGATAAAATTTTCACTTTTACATTGATAATCACCATGAACCTAATGGTAGATGAGTTGGGAGTCACCCAAAACTTGTAAATATGGAATATTTAAATCAAGTGTCACTCACATGCCTAAGATTAACACTTTATATTTTACCATGTTATTATTGACATCAAAGGTGAGATAGAATTCCAAATATATGATTTTACCATGAGGACTAGTAAGAATACAACCTACCTTAAGTCCTTGGATACATTTAACACTATCAAAATATAGGGTCCAAGTATATTCGTACAAATTGATGTTGATTTTTGGAAGTTTATTTGAAAATTGATTTCTATTTAGTAGTATTGGTAATGACATGGGTATCTTCTTGATTAATTAATTCTAAATCAATAGTGAAGTTATCAAAGTAATCTTTAAGAGAGATAGCTTCATTAAGACCTTCAATATAGATAATTTTATCATCGAGACTGTCTTGATGATGATTAGTAGTGGTATGGGTATTATTAAAAGTTGGTCAGAAATAAATTTCACTTTGATACATATTTGTGTAATGATGTGAAGGTCAAATTACATTAAGAGAAGCATCCACTTGCCAATTTTATCTCTAAGTATAATGGATTTAGATAAAAAGTGATAGAGTGGTTCGAAGTGATCTAACAAAGTTGTTTGTTAGATCATGTAGTGACAAAGTTTTTCATCTACAAAATATATAGAGAGGAAATCATGTTATACTTTGGTATAACATTTTTTTAATTGATGAGGCCTCAACTAATATAGTAGATAACATACTCTCTTACAGTATCATATTATTGGGAAAGCATTACCCCAAAAGATATGGGTATATAAGAAGTGTACAAAGTTAAAGGATGATCATTTAAAGGTGGAAAAAGGGTAGGTGGATGGAGAAATGATTATTTCATGTTTTCAAATGACTTTTTAAAAGGATCATCCATTTTAAAGCATTACCTTTGTTAAGAAGGGAATTAACATAGTATATGTGATAAGCCATTTTAGGGACAAATCATTGATTTTGCCCAAGTTTGCCAAGGAACATTAAAATGTCTAGAATGGAGTGAGGAATAGGCATGTTGACTATAGCATGGATTTCAGATAGAAAGATATTAATACCAAAAATAGAGACTAAAAATCATAGCAATTTACTAAATGTAATGCCAAACACATGTTTTTAGGTTTGAGATTAACTTTGTACTTGATGAGTTGATCAAATATGATGGATAGATCAAAAAGATGGGTTTTACAAATTTTAGATTTCAAAATGAGGTCATCCATATAGGTTTACAAAATATTATGGATAATATCATTAAAAACGTGGGTCATAGCCCACAGATAGGTATCTTTTGAATTTTTAAGGTTGAAGGCATATTAAGTAGCAGTAGGTGCCCCATTCCATAGTGAATATTGTCTTGTCTTGGTCTTAAGGGGTGATACAAATTTGATTATATTCTAGAAAACCATCCATGAAGGAAAAAATCTCATATCTAGAATTAGAATCTATGATGGCATCTATAGAAGGTAATGGAAAATTATTCTTAAGATAACCAAGTTTGAGATTGTGGATGTCAATACAGATGTGAATAACCATGGTAATTTTTTTATAAATGAGAAAAATATTTGACACCCATTTAGAATAATCCATATGTTTAATAAAATTAGCATCTAATGGTTTGATAATTTATTTATGGCATAAGGTAAACACTTTGAGGGGAATTTTATGTTTTTTTTTACCGAATGAGTTTAGCATCAATGTATGTGATTATGTTGTGTACCACAATACTAGGATCGATTCTAGGCATGTCCTCATATGACCAACTAAAATTATCATGATATTTATCAAATAATAGATAAAATTTATCATGCTCAGTCAATGTGAGTTATCTAGAAGCTATTATAGGTCGGGGACATGAGGGTGTGCCATATTCTATTCTTGTGGTTTATTTAATAAGTATAGTGTTTCCATCTTGAAAATGATATGGTACATTAGGAAGATATAAAATGGGATTTGTCTAGGAATGATGTAAATAATGAAGTTGTTAAAATGAGGGACCTTTCACTTAAAATTCTAAAGTTTATGATGTTGCCAAGGAAGTTGAGGTTCTCAAGCATGGAGCAATTCAAAGATGGCTTCATCACTAGGTAACATAGGTAGAGGTCCATAAAATTCCACTTCTACTTCAAGATCAATAATTTTTTTACCATGAAAATTATATTAGAATGTATATGGCTTATATCTATGGCCTTTCATTGATATTGATCTTGAGAGTAGGTGGAATTGTGGAGGAATATTGATTAGGTTAATTTGGAATTAAAAATAGTAATACATTTAGAATCATTGATGGGTAGAAGATATGGTAGAATAACCAGTTAGATAATAGGTATTTAAAGTTATAAAAGTTATGAAGGTATGAGAGATAATATTTGTGTAACCAACTCATGAGTATCAAGAAGTGGAAAATTAATTAGAGGTACATGACCTTCAAGTTCTAACTCAATATCTATGAAAATGATATAAACATCATGGTTAAAAGCATGTATTTGAGCTAAGATTTTTTGATAGCATTGAACATCCAAGTCTCTTGATTGAGCTTGGTCCTTAAATTTATTTATCATCTTAGGTGGTATAGATAGTACATGCTTGTCTGTAAAGGAACATGTAAAGGTGAGATTCCTACATCATTAGATTTATGCAGTGACATGGACAAAGGGTATTGAAATAGATTAGACACTCCATAGTCATTACAAGTGAAATCAACTTTTGTTTAAGATTATTCATATGCATTACATGGAAGAGGAAAATTGATGATCTCATTGACAAGAGGATGGTATGATCATGAGGTAATAATGAAGGATGAAGCCATTGCAAAATGTTAGGAGGTAGTTTGGTAGTATTGCATGTGTTTTTCAAATCATTTGGCTCATCATCATTAGAATTGGCAAGAGTGAATTTTAAATCTATATTTATATTGATGAATTTAGGTAAAGGTACACTATTAATTTTAGAAATATTGGAAATACAATATTGAGATTTAGGATTGGGAATTTGAATACTCTATGGATAAGTATTGGCCTCATGTTTATACCATTTGCCATTATGAATAAATTTGATACATTGGCTTCTAAAAGAGGCAATAGCCCTCATGTGATGATTCCATGGGTGTATTATGAGTATATTATAAGATAATGGTAAATATAGGACAATAACCTTAGTACGTATAATTTTCCATCCAATAATAAGAGGGAACCAAATACAACCAAGAAGATTTTTATTGGTCTTGTCAAATACATGACATCTTAAAAGAGTTCGATTGAGATGATCTTTGTTCTATTTAATTTGTTGAATGAGATAAAGATATGTTACATTAATACCTGACCCTTCATTTACTAATACTTTAAGAATGAGAGTGGTATTAATGGCTATTTTAATAAATAGAGGTAGATCAGTAGATCGAAAGATAATTTTACTGTTGATCATGTCTTATTCGAACTCTATGGAATGTTTTGAATAAGAAAAAATAGTTTCAATGGTATGAACTATTATTGGTTGAGGCTGGTGAGAAGGTTGTTCCTCTTATAAGTAATATGGTTTTTAAATTTCTTAGATTTATTGCATTAGTAATTTATGATTATAGGGATAAGTGTGAATTAACTCCATGAGACGAATTTTGCAAGGCATAGATTTGAGTTCCTCTAAGAAGTTACAATGAGTTTTAGAAGAGGAAGAACCATCATGAGGCTTGGAAGGTAAAATATGTTTAGGAGGAAGAGAATTTTTAGAGGTTTATACTAAGGAAGTGGTTCCTCATTGATGCCCGAAGGTAAGCTAGTTGTAGTAGTATCTTTGAGAAGTTACTCTTCTAATGACAGTTTTTTCATTTTGGTAACAAGATATTTGTGGGCTAGTTTGTGTTGATAATTGACCTTAGCCACATTCATGTATTGATAATTAGTATAGTATTGATCATAATTTATGTCAATCACATAAATATCATTGCTTGATTGTTGAGGATTAGTTATAGATAATGTTTTTAGATTGTTAGAGGAAGAATATTTGGAAGCTTATTTTTTTTGAGAAGCAATAACATAATCTTGATGAAAAATTTTAAACATGGAATCATGATTGAGTGAATCTAATAGAATAAAATAAATGACAAATTTTATAATCCCCCAACATGTTTTGTGTGAATGACCTATATTGGTATAAAACCAATAAAATTGATTAGGATCATACTATGTAGGGGCATTATTGGGATACATGAATGGTTTTGAAGGTTCTAAAAGTTATTTCATTTATTATGTAGTTAATAACATATGGGATGATTGGGTATTTTATGTTTTGGCTACTCCTAGTTTGGGAAAAGAGGATTACTAGTTATTGTACTGGTTGAATTTTGGAAAGATCCCTTGATGGTTTTAGTGTTAGGTTCAAACTATTTCATTAAGAAGTATTGATACTTAACTTGGTGAAGAAGATCATTTAATGTGTTAAGGTTGTTATGAAAAGTTTAAATAATTTGTCATCAATCATGTTGTGATCAGCCTTGTGAGCTAAATATTTCCATCTTTTGGTAAAATCATGAGCTAATTCACTAGGATATTGCTTAGCATTGATGAAATGACTAAGATAATTTTTAGGAAGATCATTGTGTTGGAATTCTTTAACTAAAGGATTGACTAAATCCTCAAGTTTTCATATATAATGTTGGGGAATTTTTTTATACCATTATAATACATCACTATTAAAGGTTTTAACTAAAATTTTAGTTATGTTGAAGATATTATTGGACAAATTTCACTCCCAATTTTTCATCTTTCAAATATGACCAAGTACAGTATTCAAAAAAAATCTTCAGAAGGAGTATTTCTCATTGAGATGTAGAAAAAAATACAAGTGTTCTTTCTTTTAGAGTTTTTTGTTCAAGTGTTGGAAATGGTCTCAGACATTTTTTCTGCAACAATTTCCTCAAAGGATATCCTTTTTGATCTAGGGGTCAGAAGTCTTTTGGGAAAATTGTCCATGTAATTTGTCTAAAAGAATTGTTCAAATATAGATAAACAAAGATTCACCCTAATATTTCCAAAGGCTACTTTTGAAGCAAGGTGACCTATTCAAAAGTCTAAAGAATTATTTTTCTTTTTGGAAGTGAAATGAATAGAAAAGCCAGAAGGTACATTTTAAAAAATCCAAATGGTATTTTCCTTTCAAAAGGTTCATTTGCAAGAACTTTGAAGAGTCATTTCCAAAACCCAAAGGGGCACATGTAACTTTTTTAAGGGGCACTTGAATCTTTTCAAAGTGGTCCTTTTTCAAATTATTAAAGGGTCATTCTAGAGTTTTGAAGGTCCACTTCAAGAAAATTGAAGGAACATTTCAAATAACTAAATGGTCCATTTTCAAAAGCTGAAAGGTCATTCGATAGCCCAAAGAAATTAATGCAAAAAAAGGAGCCAAAGGATTTGTTTCAAGAAAAATCCCCAAAAAAAAGACCCAATGTAAAGATCCAAATGAATTTTCTTGATAGAAAATTCCAAAACAAAAAGTCCAAAGGAATTTATTTGGGAAAATTATCCATAGAAATGGTCAAAATCAAAAAAGACTGAAGGATTTCTTTTAGAAAAAGGGGCCAAGACAAATCTTTTTGAAGGACACATTTGAAGCCAAGTGCCTTAAATGAATTCCTTGAAAGATATCTTACAAGCAAAAGTGTCCCATGAAAAGGTCTTGAAATGGCAATTTTCATGATTTGAAGGGAAATTTTTATGGTTCAAGAGCACTTGACAAAGGTCTAAAAGAAGATTAAGTTTGAGGAAAGTGTTCTAAATGAATAAGGAAGGTGAAGGCCATGCAAACATCAATTTAAAACTATAGACAATAGCTATTAATTCTAAAAGACTTGGTAGGAACATGAGAGAAAACATGGAGGTAACAAATGGTTGAATCTTGAGCATTTGGTGTAGTCAAAGCAAGCAAAATGGATAGGTTGATGGTTCAAGTCATTACTAGTAGCTGACCAAATCAAAGAGATTCTATGAAATCAACTAACACAGGTGTCCAAAGGATGGCTGGTAGTTAGGAAAATAATTTTATAACTATTGTCATAGGTCCCATTTCCTTTAGTAGTGTTATGTGTTGGCTCCTCTATGTTTAGTTTAAAATGATCAGAGATGATTTTTGATAGAAACCATTTCCTGTGTCAATTCTAAGGGTCTTTTGTCACTTTTCACCATTCTTATGACTGGTTTCAAATAAGTAGACCTCCTGACATGGTATATCTCACCCCACCTCTCTTTCACATGTAATTTTAAATAATTCTCACATATGGACACATGTTTAAGTGACTATTGAAATTTCTAGGCTTGACCTCTCTCTCAAAGCCTATATATATTCATTCTTTTGGCTTGTTTTAGTAGCCTCCATTGGTTGTTGAGAAAACTCTAGATAGATTTGTACTTGAAGAACTCTTGAAGAAATATACAAGTTTTTTTTCCACTCATATGTTAAAATATTATGTAATGACTTCAATCTTGTTGGTCTAGTCTAGTGAAAGATTGTCTTTTCTAGCTCATACTATTGATGGTCTACCAATTTGTAAAAAGGAGATTGTTACAGGTCTTTTCTATTATTATTTTTTAAAGTGTATATATATCTTAGAATTGGTTCATGATTGTATCCCTCTTTGGAATCATTCATTCTTATCCTAAGAATCATATACCTTCTTGAATCTAGCATATGAAAAATTGATGTAGAAATGAATCCTAAGCTGTGAGTCTTGTGTGAGAAACACCTTGTTTAAATTTAAGTAGTGGTTTCTATCAATTGGGAGGAAATTATATATTGGTGCATCATCACTTGGTTTCCTAGTTATTTTCCTTAACCCTTTTCATACACAATTTATAGGTTAGAGAGAGATTTAAGGGTACATCAAGGGGAGTTAGCCCCTTATCTAGAGATTGATCTCAATAAAATTGTCACCCGCAACATGAGAGATGACTCCATTATGCCACTTGGATGAAGAGAGATGAGCATCTCGTCAAGGGTGAGAATCCAAGTGCCAATAGTTCTGGCACACATAATGGGATAACTAGTCCTAATTATTTCCATGTCAAGGTGAATGATGGCCTTGACAAGTATAAGGTTGTATAAGTGTTCTTAATTAAGCATTTGGAAACTCCAAAAGGTGAGAATTTTTGGTTATAGATCAAGTTATTCACATTATATTTCATGGTTTTCACTAGATCATCTTCTAATAGAGCCTTCAATCAAGTCCCTCTAACTGAAACTCTTCTTGAAGAACAACATCTTGAACCATTTTTAGAATTTAGAGATCCAAAATAGGAAGGTTTTAAAGAGGAAGAAGACGAATTTGAGGGAATATAAGATCAATGGGGTCAAGAAGAAGAAGAAGAAGAGATGGTTAGAAAATATCCTTTCCTAGTCTTCAACACCTAAAATCTAATTAACCTTCCTGCATATGATCATATTCCTCCCAATGCTACCAAAAGTCTCCTTGATTTCAATGGAGAAGGTCCTATTACCCCATTTAAACACATTAGGGACATTTTAAACTTTTTCAACTTCCTTAATATCACCCAAGCTAACATAGCTATTAGATTACTTGCCATGTCTCTAAAGGGTAAGGCACTTGATTGGTATAGAACTTTGGAAGGTGGTTGCACTACTAATTGGGATGACTTTGGATAGTTTTTGGTGAATAGGTTTGAGAATAAGAGTGACCATACCTCACTAATTCACCAATTGAATGTGATAAAGAGAGGTCTTAATGAGTCTATGGGAAATTTCAATGAAAGTTTTCAAAGGACATGGTGTAGATTACCACCTATTATGAGGCCTCCTCCAAGCTTTGTATTCCCCACCTATCTAAAGGCTATTGGCACTGATGTTTTATTAATGTTTTAATCATTGGGAGGATTTACTTTACCTAAGGCATATGAGATAACCATTAAAGCTGAGAATAGTTTGATACAAGCTAAGAAATTACCTTCAAGAGTCTCTATGCCTTTGTTGTCTCATAATTTAGGTGAATCCCCAAGTATATCACAAATTACCAATACTAATGTCAGCCCTAAAACCACTCCTAAGAATGTGGATGATGTTATAGATAAGGATGAGATGATTCGATATTTTTAATCCCAGCTCAAGTAAGTACAAATATATGCAAGTGCTCTACCTAATCCTCAATAATATCCTCAACAAGGTTATATATCTCTACCCTAATAAAATAACTATGGAAGAGGAAAAGTTTAAAAAGGTTTCAATAGGAATCCCAATGCCTATAATCCTAATTCCACTCCATCCACAAAGGTTGTTGTTCCAATCCACACCAATCCAATTCAAGGAGAGGAACATTTGGATCATTGGGGACAATCTCAAGGTCAGTTTATGAATAATGGTGGAGAAGGTAATCAAGATTTGGTAGCTCAATAAGGATATACTTCTTATGTTACATCAAAAGAAGTGAATCTCATGCAAAGGGATGTTCAAGGACAGGGTAAAAGCCAAAGTACTATTATATGAACTTCCAAGTAAAAGACAATTATGTGTTTAATCAAAATACATAAATTATAGCCAATACAAGGGCTAAAATGAGGGATTTAGGAGATACTCTAGCAGCACAAGTGACTCCAAGTAGTGCCTTTCCAAGGTCACAAAGTGCAATTACTAATGTAATATATCCTACTAGTCACAGTACTCATCAAAGTTAGAATGTGAGAAAGGCTACCAAACCTCTAGTATAATAAGATCAAGCTCCCTCATTCACTTCAAGAATACAAGACAAGGTTAATACTTCCTCTCTAAACATTATTGATTCTTTTAATAATACCAAGACAAGCATTTCTCTTTGGGAAGTATTACATATGACTGGACAAAAGGAACTTCCACAAGAACAACTCTCAAACATTCATGTAGCCCCTCAAGTTCCAAGACACAATGGTGTATCCCTTACCAACACACCTAATTATGTCTTAGAACCATCCACAAAATATGAAAATCCTCTACATTTCTACCTCACACTCATTGTGGGAGACAAATTGGTTCATAATTATATTATGTATAGTGGAGCTAGTACCATGGTTATGTCTAAAGTGGTTGTTGATAAGTTGGGACTGAAGTATGAGCCTCATAGTAAGGGTGCAATTATATCTTGATGGAAATCCATCCAAGATGGTGGGGTTGTTTAAAGGCTTAAAAGTTTTATTTTATGATTGTCCAAGTTTTCCCATCCTATAAGACATTGTGGTGGTTGATCTTCTAGATCATTTTGTTATTTGCTTGTCAAGAGAATTCACATATAATATTGGAGGGTAATTTATAATTGATTGGTATTTTCTAGATTTTAGAACAAGATATGGAGATAAAGTAACTATAATAACATGGCTCTTGGAAAGGTTCCACATTGAGCCATATGTGGAGACAAATTCAAATCAAAATTGTATGATTAGTGAGCAAGAAGAAGGTGCCATTGGTGGTGAAACATCCTTTCCCATTGAAGGTATTTCTAACCTCTTTCTTGATGAGTATGGTACTAAAACTTATGAGCATTACCCCTATACATTCATAAAATAAATTTAAATAAGGGCATATTATATGCATGAGAAGAACATCCCTATACCATCACTCACTAATGAGGATCATGAACTTGAAGGGATATGGGAAATGTTTTTTGATGGTTCTAGAAAAAAGGTAGGGGAAGGAGCTAGTGTCATGTTGGTTTCTCCCTCAAAGAACCAATACTACTCTTCATATATATTTCATTTTAGTTTTATGTGTAATGTAGTAGAATATGAAGGCCTGTTTCATGGCCTCGAATGGGAAAAGATAAAGGGAATCAAGAATTTGAAGGTATATAGAGATAGTGAATTGATTATACATCAAGTGAGAAACCAAGCTATAGCCAAGACCCTTTTCTTAAGTCCTACAAGCATAGGGTGTGGGATCTAATTGAGGACTTTGATGCTTTCAATATCCAAGTTATAACAAGAGACTCAAAAAAACATGTTGATAGGTTGGTTTTGATAGGAGCACACTTTAATATAGTTGCTAATGTAAGTAAAGAGAAGGACCAACCTCACATTAAGGTCACTATGATACCTTATATTATAGATAATGAAGTGTCTTAGAAAGTGTTTAAGAGTGATAAACACATTATACACTTCATAGAAAATGAAGTAGAATTTTCTTCAAAGAACCAAAATAAACTTCAAAATCAATATGAAGAACAATTTATTCAGCTAAAGACAAACAAGATACCAAAAGGGTTGGTTACTTTGGAGAGTGTGTTAAATGAATATGATCAAAGAAGGAAGGAAATGGTAAGCATGTCTACAAATAAATATAACTCTGAAATAATATTGATATTTAAGGACAAACTTTTGAAAATTGGTAAGATATGTTCTCTTTTTGAAAGGCGAGCCTTCATTGAATTATGTAACAAAAAATCATGATATATTTTCTAGGAATACAAGGATTTGAAAGGGTTCGATCCAAGTCTCTCTCATCACATCATTGAGTTAGAAATTGAAGCTAAACTAGTTAGGTAAAAGTAAAGGCCTATTAATCCCAAGATAGAGGAACTAATGAAAAAAGAGCTCACCAAATTGATTGAGTCTAGGATTATTTTTCTAATCAAACACTCAATTTGGGTAGCTAACCTTATACCTATTCAAAATAAGAGTGGAGAGATTAGAATTTGTGTGGAATTTTGGGATCTAAATAGAGTTTCACTCAAAAACCATTATCTACTACCTTCCATGGAGCAAATTTTACAAGTGGTTTTAGGTTCTTAACACTTTTCACTACTTGATGGCTATTCAGGTTACAACCAAATATTGGTGAATGAGGAGGAATAGTTCAAGATAGAATTATCCAAAAAAGGGGGAACATTTTCATATAGAAAGATTCCTTTTGGTTTTTATAATAGTAGTGTTAGCTTTCAAAGATCAATGGGCATGGCCTTTAAACGTTTTATCAATGAGTTTTTTCTTGTATACCTTGATGATATAACTATTTTTCCAAGGATGTTAATGACCACATGAAACATCTAAGGTAAGTCTTTGAGAAGTGTAGAGAGTTTGGAGTTTCTCTTAATCCAAAAAAATTGTATCTTTGTTGTTCGTGAAGGTAATTTATTGGGTCACATTATGTCAAAAGAAGGCTTGGCTATTGATCCTGAAAGGATTGAAGCCATTATAGGCTTTTCTTTACCTCTACACAAGAAAGGTTTGTAAATTTTCTTAGGCAAGATAAAATTTGTAACAATGTTTATTCTAGGATTTGATACTTTGGTTAAGCCTATCACAACCATGCTCAAGAATAACCAATATTTTGCTTGGATAAAGGAAGGTAAGACTAGTTTTGAGGCAATCAAACAAACAATTACCCAATCTCCTAATCTCTTGAACCCAAACTTTACCCTAGGGATTTCATACTCTATACTTTTTCTAACCTTGACACAATCATAGCTATGATCATGTAAAATAATGATGAGGAAATTTAACAACCCATTACATTCTTTCATCAAGTATTGGAAGATTATGAGGCCAAGTACACTTTTGTTGAGAAGCAAGCTCTAGCTATGATAAGAGGTTTTAAAATTTTTAGGCACATGGTTTAAAATAATAAAATACATGTCATGGTCTCTCATCCTAATACCAAAGAGTTTCTCCTAAGTAAAGACCTAAATGAGAAGAGACTTGGGTGGATCACAAAGGTAATGGAGTATGATGTTGACATCAAGGTAATAAACTTGGTAAGAGGAAATTGGTTTTATGAACATCTAGCTTCAAATCTTCAAGGGCTAAGGGAAAAATTCTTGGTTAATCAAGCTCATCCTCAACCAGCTGGTCACATACCAATTCAAAGTTAGACACAAGACATCATTGGTTTTCTCTAAAATGGTGATTGTCCTAATAGTTTGAAAAATTCAAAAAGAAGGTATTTTATATTACAATCCATTCCTTATTGTCTTGTAGAAGGTATTCTATTTTGAAAATATGTGAATGGTATGCTACTAAGGTGTGTTGATAATGATCAGTTTGGCATCTTGCTGGAAAAGTTTCACAATGGTGTAGATGGAGGTTATTTCTCCTAAAAAACAATAACTACAAAGATAATGAGGGTTGGGTATTATTAGCCTAACCTTTTCAAGGATTTTTACTCTTGCATTAGGAGGTGTCGTCAATGTGCCTTCTTTATAGTCAAACAAAAACTTGTAGCCCTTCTATTGAATCCTATCTAAGTAGACTAATATTTAATGTAATGGGGCCTTGATTTCATTGGTGTGATCAACCCTCCATCAAGTGCTGGACACAAATGGATATTGACTACTACTGACTACCTCACAAGGTGGGTAGAGGCTGTTGTATTGAAGGAGGCAAATGAAAATGCAATCTTAGAGTTTTACAAGAGTATTACAACAAGATTTGGGGTTCCTTACACTATCATTTATAATAATGCACTTGATTTCATGGGTGTCAAAAATTTTGGGTGGGAAAATAGGAATGAAGTTTACTTGAGTACCTCATCCAACTATTACCCTCAAGGTAATGGATTGGTTGAGTGTACCAACAATAATATCATCAAGATCATCAAGAAGACGTTGGATAACAATTAAAGAGCATGGCACACCATGTTTAAGATAGCCTTATGGGCTAGTAGGATTACTTATAAGAGATCAATTGGTAACTCTCCCTTTGTGCTTGTTTAAGGGAGAGAAGCTAGGTTGTCCATCTCTCAAGAGCTCCCTGATCTAGGACTTGCACATCAACTGGAACTGCTTGAAAGTACTCTAATGGAAGTTAGATTGATAAAACTAATGCAACTACAAGAAGAAATGGATAATGCACATAAGACCATGGAATACCACCTAGTAATCATGAATAAGTCCTTTGATAAAAGAGTAAGTATAATAGAGTTCAAAGAAGGTGACTTGGTTTTGAAATGGGACAAGATAGAGATAAACTAGGTAGACATAGAAAGTTTGATTCTTTATGGAGTGGCCCTTACATCATTAGCAAGTGCAAGCAAATTAACTCCTTTCAACTGACCAAGATGAATGGATAATAATTTCCTATCCCTATGAATGAGATACATCTAAAGTTTTTATATTAGTCCTTACAAGTCTATTTTTTAAATAGTATCGTAGGTGCGTGTGTTTAGTCTATTTTTTTTTTGGTTTTTGTGTTCCCGAAGTGTTCTAGTTGAGCACATGCATGTTTCCTTTGGTGTGTTGTTATGTTCCTTAAGTTCTTTGTAGCACATGTATGTTTCCTTCCTTTTGTTTGGTGTGTGTCTTTGCCTTTGTGGATGTGGATGAGCTAGCTTATGTCCATTGAGCCAAAGGTCTATTCAAGTCATTTTGGGTGCATATATGCATGACTCCATGCCCAATGGAAGGATTTAGGCAACTAGTCTTAGGTATAGTAGGCATGCTATACCTAGGAATTGCTAAGAATGTTGGTCAAATTTCACTCCCAAGTTTGCATCTTTTAAATTTGGCCAAGTACAGCATTCAAAAAAATTCTTTGAAAGGAGTATTTCTCATTGAGCCATAACAAAAAATACAAGTGTTATTTCTTTCAAAGTTTTTATTTTTGAGTTTTTTGTTCAAGTGTTGGAAATGGTCTCAGACATTTTGTTTGAAACAATTTCCCTAAAGGATATCCTTTTAGGGCTAGGGGTTAGAAGTCTTTTGGGAAAATTGTTTGCATAATTTGTCTAAAAGAGAATTTTCAAATAAAGATAAAAAAAGGTGCACCCCAATATTTCTAAAGGGTTATTTTGAAGTAAGGTGTCCTATTCAAAATTACAAAGGATTGTTTTTCTTTTAAGAAGTGAACTGGATAGAAAATTCAAAAGGTACATTTCAAAAAATTTGAAGGGCATTTTCCATTTAGAAGAATCATCTACAAGAAATTCAAAGAGTCAATTCCAAAAGCCGAAGGGGTACTTGAAATTTTTTTGAGGAGCACTTGAATCTTTCTAAAGGGGTATTTTTACAAATTATCAAAGGGTCATTCCATAGTTTTGAAGATCCACTTCAAGAAACCCAAAGGAACATTTCAAAGAACCAAACAGTCCATTTTCAAAAGATGAAAGGTCATTCGATAGCCCAAAGAAATTAATGCAAAAAAAGGAGCCAAAATATTTGTTTCAAGAAAAATCCTGAAAGAAAAGACTCAATGCAAAGAGCTGAATGAATTATCTTGGGTTAAAATGCCAAAATAAAAAGTCCAAAGGAATTTGTTTGAGAAAATTGTTCATAGAAATGGTCAAAATCAAAAAGCCCAAAGGATTTATTTTAGAAATTGGTCAAGACAAATATTTTTGAAGGACACCTTTGAAGCCAAGTGCCCCAAATAATTTTCGCAAAAGATATCTTGCAAGCAAAAGTGTCCCATGCATAGGCCCTTAAAGGTCACTTTTCATGGTTAAAGAGCACTTGAAAAAGTTTTGAAAGAAGCTTAGGTCCAATGAAAGTGTTTCGAATGAATAAGGAAGGTGAAGGCTCCAAAAACATTAACTTAAAATTGAAAAAAAAGCCATTGATGTCAAAATACTTGGAAGGATCATGAGAGCAAATGTGGAGGTAACAAATGGTTGAATATTAAGCATCTAGTGCAGATAAAGAAAACAAAATGGATAGGTTAAAAATTCAAGTCATTACTGTTAGTTGACCAAATCAAAGAGCTTACATGAAATCAATAAACATAGGTGTCTAAAGGATGGCTACCAGTTAGGAAAAACATTTTCTAATTGTCACCATAGGTCCCATTTCACTTAGCAATGCTATGTGTTGGCTCTTTATTTTTAGTTTCAAGTGCTCATAGATGATTTTTGATAGAAACCATTTCCTGTGTCAATTCTAAGGATCTTATGTCACTTTTCACCATTCTTATGACTGGTTTCAAATAAGTATACCTCCTAACATGGTATAGCTCACCCCACCTATCTTCCACATGAAATTGTAACAAATTCTCACATATGGACACATGTCCAAGTGACTCTTGAACTTCTTTGGCTTGACCTCTCTCTCAAAAGCTATATATATTCATTCTTTTGGCTTGTTTTAGTTGCCTCCATTAGTTATTGGGAAAACTCTAGATGTATTTTTACTTGAAGAACTCTTTAAAAAATATACAAGTTTTTTTGCCAATCATATGCTATAATATTGAGTAATGACTTGAATCTTGTTTGTCTAGACTAGTGAAAGATTATCTTTTCTAGCTTATACTCTTGATGGTCTACCAATTTGTAGAAAGGAGATTGTTACAGGTCTTTACTAGTATTCTTTTCTAAAGTGTATAGATATCTTAGAAGTGGTTCATGATTATATCCCTCTTTGGAATCCTTCATTCCCATCCTAAGAATCATATACCTTCTTGAATCTAGCATATGAAACATTGAAGTAGTAATAAATCCTAAGTTGTGAGTTTTGTGTGAGAAACACCTTATTTGTCTTTAAGTAGTGGTTTTAGTAAATTGGGAGGAAATTATACATTGGTGCATCATCTATTGGTTTTTTTTTCCTTAACCCTTTTCATACACAATTGATAGGTTAGAGAGAGCTTTAAAGGTGCATCAAGGGGAGCTAGATCCTTATCAAGAGATTCATCTCAATGAAATTGTCACCCATAGCAAGAGATATGACTCCATTGTGCCACATGGATGAGGAGAGATAATTATCTCCTCAAGGGTGTGAATCCAAGTGTCAATAGGTACTATTTTGGATCCACTCATTATAAAGATTACTTAATGCCTTAAGAAAAGATACAGGATCTTTAGTCCTATCATATTTAATAGTTGGATATATACTACCAATATCAATAGAGAAAATGCAAGGGGATTGTTGTCACTTGGATTTTAAACCTTTGAGGAGATTCCAAGGCTCTCCTAATCTAAGTGGCATAATATAATCACTTTTAGGCTTGTGGACAACATAAGGAATGAAGTGAGTCTTTAGATAGGGCTACCTCCCTTGATGTACCACTTGAATACAACTACTACTAACACTTGGGGGGTTTAAAGATACACCAAATCACTTTTATGACTTCCAACCACTTGCATTTCACATTTGAGACCAAGGAACCAACTAAAACATACTCTTTCCTAAATCTATGTCTTCTTGGATCAATATTACATTATGGGTTCCTATATGATATGTAAGGTTAGGAGGAATATAAAAAAGGTCTAAAATGACTAATGAAAATAATACTCACTTCAACAATTAACATCTCCTGGAACACTTCACATGCTCTGCAAGAAGAGGCTACAAATAGGTGAAAGAATGAAGTACAATGCTAAGGAATCCATAGTCTTCACTAATAAAATTCAAAATTCAAGTAGAAAACACTATGAAACATCATGAAATAGGTAAACACTTAGTCATTTTATAGATCAAAAGGTGTACAATTGAGCAAGGCTTCACCATAAATAGGTGGAGCATGTCATACAATGCCAAAATGGCCAACTATTTTATATATATACTCTCTCTCTATATATATATATATATCTATATATATCTATATATATATATATATATATATATATATAGAGACAGAGAGAGAGAGAGAGATATAATTCAAAGGGTCACTTGGACATGTATCAAGCTGAAAATTTCAGTTATCCATACATGGGAAGAGGATATGGGTCAAAAAATTCAAGGTCAAGATCAACATGTGTTAATCTAAGTCATCAAAGTTAGGCAAAATGACACAAAATTCCTCTTTTTGCATTAAAAACCTACCTTCATGATTAGGCCTATTTGAACATATTTTAACTAATATAGGACATGTATAATGATTATTATGTAAGGGGGGGATCTCAATCATTCCTCTTCATGCATTGGATAGATGTCTGGTCTTCTAGAAATAATTAGTAGAGAACCATCATCATCTACTATCTTGAAAACTACCCTTCCATGCACCATGCACACTTGGCTTCCAAAATGGAATCATATATCTATAAAAATACATGTAATTGAGTGAAGGATAAGTTAAAATACCCTCCATGGCCTTTTAATCATCAAGGGTACTTTAAAATTACTTCACTTCAAGATTTTCTCCCCTCTCTCTAGCTTGTGAATTAGGCTAGTTTGACTGGATAAAATAAAGGACATGTTTGAATAACTTATAGGTTGATTCATGAAATTAAATGAATATTTGGAGTTATATTAAGTGTAAATATTTCACCCAAACTTTATTTCATCTCTTAATTTATCTGGTGTCCTATAAAACACATAAAATGGCGAGAAAAATATTGTTTATGCCCCTATCCATATAGTTCCATACAATCCAATTCCATGGATGTGATCCTAATAAAATTGGTAAAAAATTAACTTTTACAATAATTTTCAAAAACATTCATACGGAGGCACTTTCAGCTTGGTCTGTACCATCCGGTCTATGAGGAGGGTTTGAGAGGGTTTGGATTGGTTTCTGGTCTTAACATTTGTTCATAAAGAAAATAAATTGGAATCCTCTTCAAATTATACTTTTGTATTCTTAAGGACCCTATCCATTATCCTTAATCATCTCTAGGTCCCATTAAAATCGTGGTGGAAGTTCTAAGCAGTTGAAGTTGACTATTCATGCCATTTTGGGCTTTTTATGATGGTTTGGAAGCCTTAAAGCCAAGAATTGGCTTCCTGATGAATTTATTTCAAAAAAATGGATAAAGAACATGTATATTACCCAAACAGACATGTTACCATAATTTATTTATCTCCTCAAGACCCAAAAAAGAAAACTTACCCTTGTTTGATACTAGGCCTAGACCTTGCCAATAGGCCTGTTTGCCATTTGAGACTCAACCTGACACTTCAATCAATTTATCTTATTATTTATGGATCAAACACATTTTTTATACCCATTAAAATATGTTCCAACTAATTTTAAGGAATTTAAAATGTCAAAAAATTATATGACCCTTAGTTGGGCCTTTATGCCTAAGGATTCCCACTAGGTATGCATGCAAACCTCCTTGGTTGCAATAAAATATACCTTATAGTGAGTTTTAATATGTTTTTTAGGTCCCTTAAAAATTATAAAATCATAATTTTTTCCTTTCTATCCTTTTGTTTCAACATTTCATCACTTTTCCCAAAATTGGCACCTTCATGGACACTAAAATAACCCCTACCCTGAGACAAAATAGTGAGTTTTTTCACTATTGTATCATCAAAAATGATGATTTTTTAGTTTTATATAGGTCATAAGGGTAATTTTTACCAAAATTTATCTCTTAAATCCTCCATTTGGTCCTTAAAATCTTCAAGTTTTCAAGACAAACTTTTAAGAAAAGCATAATTTGAGGTGGGTAAGGGATGGACTGTATTTGGAAAAGAAATGGATTTACTTGGGCTTGATTTGGGAATTTAAAGGAAAATAAATTCCTTAAATAACCCATTAAATCCATATAATTCCCATATTTTTCTCCTAAAACATCTCTTTTCTCTTGGAAACTCAAACAGGCCTATGACTACCTAGGAGAGGAGAGCCCTATTCTATGCATGGTTGTAGGTGATTTTAGCTTGTTTTATGCTTTCGAAAAAAAATTAAAACATTATTTAATGTTATAAATATCATTAATATTTACATGTTACCATTTTTCAAGGCTAACTCACCTCTTTTCATTGGTCTATCCTTAGTATCAAGATTAGGCTTCTACCCTTACAGACTGAGACAAGCCCTATAGACCTAACTGTAAGTTATGGGTGAATCTTGATTTGATGTTTTTCAAATCATAATCATGATAATATTATGTAATAGTCTTATATTTATGATTACGTTCACCTAAAAAACCTTCAAACCATCAAATCATGCTTAGGGTCCTTAAGGAAGATACCCCTACCTACTTGGACTGTCATAGTCATACTTTACCCTTTATTGATGGCTTTTGGAAAGATAGAGGCCTTAAAAATGATGTATGTAGGTTTTACATGGGATATATTAGGTCATATCATTCTTATTTCACCTTATTTTTAACTTTAATTATTCAAGACCTAGTTTAACTTTAAATTCCAAACTCACTATCCATAACCTTGACTTGACTATGTTTTATGACTAGGGTTGCCTATAGGTGCTTTTTAGGCTTGAGTCATGATGATTTAGATTTTTATTAAAGTTTATTGAGGTCATCATTCTCTCATGGAACTTATATCACTTTGAAATCTCTAAACCAAGCTCAAAATTCATAAACCTCAACCTCACTATCCATGACTATGTTTAGTTCTCTCTATGACCTATGTACAGACTAGAGGAGGGCATTGGTGGTCAAAACATCAACTTGACCCTTTTATTTTGCTACACCAGCCCAGGAATTCTCCTTGGATTAGTTTTAATGATTTAAAATTAATTTAATGACTTAAATTAATCAAATTTAAATATAAACTCAACTTTCAACTATGCTCTGTAGATATCACTATCCAAAATCAGTGGTTTTTTAGTCACTTTTGAGCTTGTCAAAACTCATCTTCCAATCCTCCATTTAGACTCAAACTTGGCATGATTAGTGATTGTAAATAGTAATATAAGGAAAAATAACAAAAATTTTATAATTTCATTCTTTCATGTCATTATGTTATATCAAAAAGGTCTTAGGATCTCTGTTTGCCAAAATTAGGGACTGAGAACCCAAATCAGTTAGCCCATTATTTGAAGGGAAAGCTTCACCTTGTGTGGCATTCAAACTTCATAAACATGAAAATTATGAAACTTTTGGATATGATATCAGATAAAAATAAATTTCACCACAAATTCATCATTAAAATCTCTATATAAACCTCCTATAGAAGTTGATTGTGAGTAAACCAAGTAGTGTGCAAGGAAAACATGGGTAATTTAATTTGAAGGGGTATATAAATTGAATTATCACAAGGAAATTAACTAAAATAACTTTGTATACATTAATAAAATATCATCTAACACTTAAATATCTCCTCCTATGTGGAAAATGTCCTTCAAAACATTTGAAGTAGCTGTCAGTGAAAGAATGCTAGTTTGGAGCACCTACAAACCTAGAAGAGGATTTTCATGGACATTGATATTTATAGAATAATAAATATAATTTATATGTCCTAAAAACATGTATAAACACCTGTGACACATAAATATATCAATAATAAACAAGAAACTCTGAGACAAGCTCAAACAGTGACCCCCTCATGGTTGAACATGCGTAAAAAGCTGCCTGGGATCAAAATGATTGTTCATAAAGGAGTATGTACCTAATATCAAGTTATTGTTATGAAAATTAATTTAACTCAGATTAATATCCACCCCCATAATCACTTCTTTTAACTCCACCTGTAGCTTTCATGGTGAGTGCTTAAACTTGCTCTTCCTTGGCTTGCCAATAGAGAAAGATGAGAAATGAGTTTTAGATGCAATTTTTAATGAAATATATGAAAATAAAACATGTAAATGACATTTGGTGATGTAAAGAGTCATACCACCATGTTTCTACAAGTGTCACACTTCCCAGGGAATCATATAAGTGTCTTTTTCTCTTTCTTTAGCCAAGAAAACTGGCTTTTATTTGAAAAACCTATAATTTATTCAGCTATGTTAGATTAATAATACTTATAAGGACACATGGGGAATTAAATCATATTTTTTAACTTTTAAAAATCCCAATAAATTTGTATAAAGCATTAAATGCACTATTTAGACCCTTGAAATGACCCAAAATGACATGATAGGATAATGAAATGAGTGACAAAAGTTAATATAACCTTGATAGGAATGAAATGACCTATAAAACACCTTGTTAAAATATATCATACCCCTTCATATTCCTAAAAATGAAAAAAAAATAACTAGGGATGCCCTATTTTGACCTAAAAGTCAAAATTGGTCAACAAATTGGTGACTCATAGAGATAGTATGTCTGCTATACTAACTAGACTAGTATCTTTATTAGTCCATTGGGTTTATGAGTCATCTAAGGAATTAAAAATAATAATATACTTGACAATTGACCAAGATAACTAGTGACTACCTCAAACACACAAAGGAAAAGGACACACACAACAAAGAAAACAAACATGCACAAGACACACATGTAATCGAGGCACTTAGGAGAAGCAAAATACAACTACTATGTACAAATAACTATAAAAATACCTCCCCCTAGATTAGAAAGGAAGATTGATATTCCTCTTACTTCATGGTGTGAAGTATTAGATGATTCAAGAAGCCTTTTGTCTCTTATCATTGATACCTCCATGCTTATCACAAAGTTTGCCAACCTTATTGGCATGATGCTCATTAAGAACCAAGAAAATCCAAATAATCTAACCAAGGAAATTAAATCTTCTTCTACATGATAAATTTTTTTCATGTTTCTATCCATTCACTTTCTCATGATCAATGCCCATCCTCTTTACAAGCATGATTTCAAAAGGATTGATTTCATGTTCATTAGAAAATTTAGGCCAATATGATCTTTCTACATCCTTCAAAAGATGAAGAGTTCCTTCTAGAGGGTGATATCCCCTCTTGATGACTTTAAATATATAATTCATAAATTAATAATCATCTTGAAAGAATAAACATGAAAGATTGTTTCTCTTTTTCATACTTACTTGAGTCCCAATGCTACCTTCTCCATCTTTGATTAGCTCATGATCTCCTTGGAGAAGAGTATAGCCTACTCCAATGACTTCAAACAAGTCATCCAAAGACTAATTAAACTTTTTCATGTTCTTCCATGGTGTTTTGAAAAGTTATGAAGGAACTAATGATCATTTATTCTTCTTTGGAAAAAAAGAAACACCCTTCTTCAAAAGTTTACGAATTATCCTTTTGTTCACTAAGTGGGGTATTGATGGTGATTTCCTCCTCATATACACTCATGAAGTCTCCTTTATCAATAATTAATTGAGCATATTATTCTTCACTTTCCTTTCTCAAGATAGGTTCCTCAACACAAGGAAAATATCCTTCATCAACCAAGCAAAGATATTCAACATAAGGACTCTCAAAAATAGATTGGGAATGGAATGTAAGGGGTTATTTTGAAAGCTCATGAGAAAGAAGAGGTAGACCTTGGGCCAAAATCACTTGATTATATTCCTTCCAATTGACCAGCACTTCATCAACATCAAAATTAGATTGAGGAATCTCTTCATGAAAGGTAGATGGGGTGTGTTTAGGCACAAGATCTTCTTTTAGGTCTAAACCTTCCATCTCACGTTGACTACGCAACCTCATCTTTGCCTCTAATTCCTCAATTTTTTTATCTAGATTCTCTTGGAAAATTATTTCTTGGAGCTCACAAGAATCATGATGGAGATATGGAGTACATGAATGCTACCATGGAGTAAAATAAGCTTATTTAGGAAGGGTGGGAAGGACTTGAGAAGGACTAGCTTCATTTTGCACTTCACACTCTTGAATAATACTCTTCTCTTCTTTCTTACCCCATGATTTCACTATTTAACCCCAACTCATGATCTTAGGAATAGGACTCTCTTCTTGAGGAAATTTAAGAGAGGTTAGTATAAGATTAACCTCCTCTTAAATTTAATATTCTTTGATAAAATTTTCTTCCTCTTGATTATAGGCATCAACTTCATTCACTTTATCAAGGCTTTGAGCTGGTTCATGATAGACATTTCTCTAACTTAGATTCTTGACATCATGTTGAGGTGTTTGAGGAGGTTGAGGGAGACTAGGAAGAGTTTTCACATGCATAAGAGGAGTTTCTTGAGGATGGATGTGTTAGTTTTCAAAGTAAATAGGATGAATCTATTCAAATAAGGGCTCATAATCTAAGGAATTGAAATAGTTAGTCTCCATAGAAGGCTATTCTAATATCCTTTGGTGTTGGATTTCTAGGTGCAAAGGATTAAAAACAAGAGTAGTTATTTTTGGTATAGAAAAATATGCAATAGATTGGATATAAGGTTGTCTCACTTTATTTTGGTGAGCCAATGATATTTTATAGAAAGTATTTGGTGTATAAGAGGAGGGTTTTTTTTGTATGGGATAAGGTTGTCTTGTGATGGAAACAGGCATACAAGGCTGATTGCTTTGAGTGGGTTGACTCCTCCATCTTACTAGTTTCTCCTTCATGGATTGCATGACTTGAGCTTGCCTAAACAAACACTCTTCCTTGTACATTATATCTATCTGATATCTATTTTTCTCATTAAACATATCTATCTCCAATATTTTCTTCTCAAACTCCAACATTATTTCCCTAACACTCTTGGATTGACTAGGAGAAGGACAATTAGGAGAGCTACTTGAGGTGATTCCATGAACAACATGAGCTTGATCAAAACTATATGAAGGAACATAAGGTACATACTACTCAATAATGGGATTATATATACCAGATATTATTTATTGATGCACTAGGGATGCTTGACCAGCTAATTCAACTCAGAGTTTCCATTGGTGTTGATTAAAATGCCTCCAAAAGGCTGATTGGTTATGAACACACCAAGAATTCTTGACATCCTTAGATAAATAGTCCCATTAGGCATGCCAAAAAATGTTTTCACTTGTATTTTAACCCTTTATGGAAATGGCAATGACATCCTCATCTAAATGGAACAATGGAATCACTTCTAGGCTTATGGGCAACCTAAGGAATGAAGCGAGTCTCTAGATAGGGCTAGGTCCCTTGATGTACCACTTGACTAAAACTACTACTAACACTTGGGGGGGGTGAAAAGGGTTGAGAATAACATGAAATAAAACCTAAACTATGGAGGTGATACACCAGATTAGTTTGATGACTTCCAACCACTTTCATTCCACACTTGAGATCAAGGAACAAACTAGAACATACTCTTTCCCAAATCTATGTCTTCTTGCATCAATAATACATTGTGGGTCATAAATGATATGTAATTTTAGGACTAGATAAAATGTATTGAATGAATCTAATGAAAATACTACTCACTTCAACCATGAACATCTCCTGGAACACTTCAAATGCCCTGCAAGGAGAGGCTACAAATAGGTGAAAGAATGACGTACAATTCTAAGGAATCCATAATATTCACTAAGAAAATTCAACATTAAGGTAGAGAATGATATAAAAAATCATGAGAGAGGTAAAAAAATTAGTCATTTTGTTTGATAAAAATGTGTAAAATTGATCAGGGCTTCACCATACTTAGGTGTAACTGCCATATAATGCCAAATGGCCAACTCTTATATATATATATATATATATATATATATATATATATATATATATAGAGAGAGAGAGAGAGAGAGAGAGAGAGAGAGAGAGAGAGAGAGAGAGAGAGAGAGAGAGAGAGAGAGAGAGAGAGAGAAGTACAAGGGTAACTTGGACATGTGTCAAGCTGATAATTTCAGTTATCCATACATGAAAATATTATATGGGTTAAACCATTCAAGGTTATAATTAAAAATTTCAATCTAAGTCATCAAAGTTAGGCAAAATGGTATAAAACTCCTCTCTTTGCATAGAAAAACTACCTTCATGATTAGGCCTATTTGAACATATTATAGCTAATATAGGATAGGTTAAATGATTGGGATTTAAGGAGAGGATTTATTACATTCCTCTCCATGCATTGGATGCATACCTAGTCTTCTAAAAACACCTAGTAGAGAGACATCATCATATGCTATCTTGAAAACTACCCTTCCATGCACCCTACACACTTGGATTAAAAAATGTAATAATTTTTCCATAAAAATACATGGGATGGATTTAATGAAAATTTTAAAGACACTCCATGGCCTTGGAAGCATCAGGGGTACCTTAAAATTACTTCACTTGAAGATTTTTCCCCTTTCTCTAGCTTGTGCATTAGGCCAATTTGACTGGCTGAAAGTAAGGACCTACTTGAATCACTTATATGTTTATTAATGAAACTAAATTAACATTTGGAGTTATATTAAGTGTAAATATTCCACCCAAACTTTTTTTCATCTCTTAATTCATCCTATAGCCTACACAACACAAAAAATGGTGATACAAATCATGTTTCTACCCCTATCCATATAGTTACATGAAATCCAATTCCATGAATGTGATAATGATAAAGTTTTTAAAAACTTATATTTTATACTCATGGTCAAAAACATTCATATGGAGGCACCTTCAGCTTGGTTTTACCATTAGGTCTGTGAGGAGGGTTTGAGAGGGTTTGGAGTGATTTCTGTTCTTAACATTTATTCGTAAATAAAAGAGGTTGTAATCCTCTTAAAATTACACTTGTGTATTTTAAAGGATCCTCTCCATCATCCACTATCATATACAAGTACCATGCAAATCTTGATGTAATTTTTAAGCACTTAAAGCTGACTATTCATGCCATTTTGGGCTTTTTGTGAGGGTTTGAGAAACTTAAAGCCAAGAATTTGCTTCATTATGATTTTATTTATAATAAAATGACCCAAAAACCTATATATTAACCCAAAAAACATGTTCCCATCATTTTATTATTTCTTTTTAAGACCCAAAAATTAAAACTTACCCTTATTTGGTATTAGGACTAGACCTTGCCAATAGGCTTGTTTGCCATTTGAGACTCAACCTAACACTTCAATGGTTTTATTTGAATTATGATGGATCAAAAACATCTTTTATACCCATAAAAACATGTTCCAACCAATTTTAAGGCACGTAAAAGGCCAAAAATATATATGACTCTCAATTGGGCCTTTAGGCCTAAGGATTCCCACAAGGTATGCATGCTTGAGTCATGATGATTTAGGTTTTTATTATATCTCCTTGAGGTCACCCTCATCTAAAGGAAATCATATCACCTTAAAATATCTAAACCAATCTCAACCTTCACAAACCTTAACCTCACTGTCCATGATTGTGTTTGGCCTCTCCTAAGCATGTGTACAGACCAGAGGAGGGCATTAGTGGTCAAAACATCAATTGACCATTTTATTTTGTTACACCAACCCATGAATGATATATAGATTATTTTTAATGATTTAAAATTGATGGAATGACCTAAATTCTTAAAATTGAAATATAAACTCAACTTTCAACTATGCTCTATAGATATCACTATCCAAAATCAGTGGTTTTTTGGTCACTTTTGAGCTTATCAAAACTCATCTTCCACTCCTCCATTTAGTCTCAAAATTGGCATGAGTAGTGATTGTAGATATGGATACAATTAAAATCAAAGAAATACGTTGGAATCTCATTCTTTCATGTCATTATGTTATATTGAAAAGGCCCTAGGATCTCTGTTTGCCAAAATTAGGGACTGAGAACGCAAATCAGTGAGCCCATTGTTTGAAGGGGAATCTTCACCATTTGTGGCATTCAAACTCCATAAACATAAACATTATGAACCTTTGGGAAATTATATCATCTCAAACATGAATTTCACCATACATTCATCATTAAAATCTTTGTATAAACCTCTTAGAGAAGCTGACTGTGAGTAAACCAAGTAGTGTGCAAGGAAAACATGGGTAATTTACTTAGAAGGGGTATATAACTCGAATTATCACAATGAAATTCATTTTAAAAAATTATAAAAATTAATACAAGATCATTTAACACTTCAAGAGCTCCTCCCATATGTAAAATTACCTCCAAAACATTTGAAGTAGTTGTGAGTGAAAAGTTTGGATCACCTACAAACCTAAAAGAGGCTTTTCTTGGACATTGAGATATTTAGAAAAATAAATACCATGAATATGTCTAAAAACATGTAAAAACACTTGTGAGATATAAATACATTAATTAAAAATAATAAACTCTAAAACAAGCTCAAATAATGACCCCCTTATGGTTAAACATGCATAAAAAGCTAACTGGGATCAAAATGATTGTTCATAAAGGAGGATTTAACAAATATTAATTTATTTTTATTAAAATTAATTAAATTCATATTAATATCCACCCATAGAATCACTTCCTTCAAATCCACCTATAGGTTTCATGGTGAGTGCTTAAACTTGCCCTTCCTTGGCTTGCCAATGGAGAAAGAAGAGAAATGCATTGTAGATGTAATTTTTTATGCAATATATGAAAACCAATGTGTATATTAAATTTTTAGAGGTAAATATTCACATCAAAATGTTTTTACAAGTGGCACACTTCCCAAAGAATTATACAAGTGTCCTTTTCTCTTTCTTTGGCTAAGAAAACTACCTTTTATCTGAACAACCTAAAATTTATTCAATAATTTCTGATTAATAAGAATTATAAGGAAACATGGGGTATTATATCATATTTTTTAACTTTCACAAATCCTATAAAACCTATACAAAGCATTAAATGCACCATTTAGATCCTTGAAATAACCCCAATTAACATGATAGGCTAATGAAATGAGTGACCAAAGTTAAGATAAACTTAATAGGTATGAAATGACCTATAAAACACTATATGACAATATATTATACCCCATAATATTCCTAAAAATGAAAAAAAATCACTAGGGGTACCCTATTTTGACCTAAAAGTCAAATTTGGTCAATAAGGATAAATGCTCATTTTGAATGTTTTGAAGCATCTAATTCTTCATGATTTTTTGGGGAATAACATTTAAAATGGCATATTTAAGAGGTGGAGGGATAAAATTTTGATTATTTTGGGGAAGAACAATGGGAGGCTAATTAGCCATGTTTATCAGATGATGTTTTAGTTGCATCATTTGATAGGTGTTATATGTTTGCATGATGTTCATTTTTTGAACTATTTGTGAAAAATTTAGAGTTTTATAAATTGGTAGGTTAATTTTTGTAGGAATATTCCCCAAATTGGTATTAATGGGAGGGTTTGTAGGTGTTAAATTTCCTATGGGGTTATTTTTTAGGCTTGTATCAATTGCCCCCACAGTATGGTAAGATGTTTGAAGGTGAGATTTTTATTGATAAGTATGGAAAGGATGTGATCCACCAATATCATATATTGGAGTGATTTGATCCATATTAAAATAAAAAGATGAGTGAGGAGAAAATGTTCTCCAAAAGTGGAAATCCTCTTGGGTAGTGAAGGTGGAAAGGAAAAAACATCCCATATAGCATCTAAAGAGATTCAGGTTGTCCAAAAATATTCTAATACGAGATTTTATGATACTTGAATAAATAATATGAGGTCAAGAATAAATGAGTAAAAATAGGGATATCATCAATGAAACATAAAAAAATATCATCCAATAGGTATAAAATTGACTAGGTTGATAGAGTCTATGAAAAAGGATCCATGGAATAGGATGGAAAAGACAGTCAAACTAGTCATTATGTGTTGTAAAGGTTAAAAATGAAATAGGATTGAAGGATACACATTTGTATGGGTTGACTATGTATTTCAATTGAATAAATAAAATATAATGAAAAAGAGGACACAATCAGATGGATTGACTATGTACTATAAGATATGAAACAACACAAGCTGATAAGATACAGAGTTAGATAAGTTAATTGTGTATTGTGTTGAGTTGTGGAGCTAAAAGCTTCACTATTGAGCTCTTGTGGAGGTTGTTGGGCTTAACCAGTAACTGACATCATTAGTATTGCCAACATTAGTCAGGCATGGACCATAAGCTGCCAGCATTGGTCAGGGATCAGCCAACATCGGTCATATGTAGACTGATAACAATCGACATCAGTCACCTGTGTGTGTGCATGCATTTGCATGTGTTTCCAGAATTAGACTTGTCTAATTTTAGGAGGTCTGGGTGTTTGCATGTAAATACTAATTTAAGTCTTGAGTCTGTGTTTCTAATTATTGTATGCCTTGGATCTTATTTAAGAGACCCATGGGGCATGTATTGTAATTAAGTTGTAAGTAAGATCAATTAGATCTGTAAGGTGCAAGATCAAGAAGATCTATTGAAGTAATTGGTTGAGAGAGAGAACTCTTGAGAGAGAAATACTATACACCCAAGAGGTGTGGGAAGAGTGTGACTTCTTCATTGTATTCTGGAAGAGTTTAATACAAGATTGGTTGTTTCTTGTATCTCCTATTACTTGTTATTTCATATTTCTAGTTACTTATTACTTCTAGTTCAATTTCGTGTTTAGTTGCTTATACAAAAGTAATCAATTGTACTCGGTAGTTCCTAACAAGTGGTATCAGAGTGGGTTAGTGTTTGTTGATTACAGGTCACTCACAAGGGTTTTTGTTTGAGTGGGAGCAAATCAATGGTAGAAGAAAGTAAGCTAAGAATAGATAAATTCAATGGCAAGAATTATCAATTATGGAGGATGCAGATAGAAGATTATCTGTATCAAAAAGATCTATTTTTACTATTGGGTGGGGTTTCTAGTAAGCCCATAGATATGCAAGATGAAGAATGGAATGTTTTTGATAGAAAGGCTCTTGGATCAATAAGGTTGAGCCTGGCATCTTTTGTGATTTCTACTTTATCACAGACAAAGACAAAAGTAGAGTTAATGGATACTCTGGCAAACTTATATGAAAAACTCTCAGCTTTGAATAAGGTATATCTTATGAAACAATTATTTAGTTTGCAAATGCAAGAAGGTGGATCTATATATAGTCATCTTAATGATTTCCATGAAATTGTAAATCAGTTAAATTTAGTCAAAATAGTTTTTGATATGAAATTAAAGCTCTCTTGATCTTATGTTCTTTACCTGAAAGCTAGCATAGCTTGGTAATGGCAGTAAGTAATGCTGCATCTGCTTCAAATATCTTGAAAGTTGATGATGTGGTTAGTGTAATCTTGAATGAAGAAATTCATAGGAAAAGCACAGGGGAAACATCAGGTAATGCTTTAAGTATTGAAAGCAGGGGAAGGCAAAGAGAGAAGGGCAAGCAAGGGAAATCAAGGTCAAAGATGGGAAGGATATCCAAATCCAGAAGTGGCAGAATAACCTACTGGAAGTATGGAAAGAAATGGCATGCAAAGAAAGACTGCTGGTTGAAGGATAATAAAGAAAATCAGCATCAAGGTAATAAAGAAGCAAATGTTGCAAGTATTGTTACACAGGATGCTCTTATATTTTCTTTGGATAGTCAAGTAAAATCATGGGTTTTAGATTTTGGTGCTTCTTTCCATGCAACCCCAAATAGAGAATTTTTCAATGATTATGTCCATGGAGACTTTGGAAAAGTCTATTTAGGGGATGGTGAGCCTTGTCAAATTGTTGGCAAAGGAAAAGTGCAACTGAAATTGCAGAATGGCAACACATGGGTGTTGAAAGATGTCATGCATGTACCCATCTTGAAGAGGAATTTGATTTCTACAAGAAAGTTGGGTGATGAGGGTTGCACAGTAACTCTCACAGCTGAATCTTGGAAAGTTTCCAAGGGTGCACTTGTATTATCAAGAGGTAAGAGATTAGGTACAATTTATCTATCTACTTGTGTTGCTGATTATTCTCCTTCTATTTTATCTACTTCAGATGTATATGCAAAGATGTGGCACTATAGGCTTGGTCACATGAGTGAGAAGGGAATGAATGTTCTTAAGTCAAAAGGTAATCTTTCATATTTGAAATGCATAGATCTAGATTTTTGTGAGCATTGTGTTTTTAGAAAACAGAAGAAAGTAAGGTTTCTCAAGACTGGGTCAACAAAGAAGTATAGGTTGGAGCTTGTTCACACAGACATGTGGGGACCAGCTCAGATAGCTTCTATTGGAGGATCACAGTATTATGTTTCTTTCATTGATGATGCTACAAGAAAGGTATGGGTTTATTGCATAAAGAGGAAATATGATGTTTTTAACACATTTAAGAAATTGAAAGCTTTGGTTGAGAATGAAACAGGTTTAAGATTGAAGTGCCTTAGATCTGACAATGGTGGTGAGTACTACAGTAATAAATTTAATAGTTACTATTCTATGAGTGGAATACATAGGGAAAGAATGGTTCCAAGGACACCTCAGCAAACTGGAGTTGCTGAAAGGATGAATAGAACAATAATTGAGTGTGCACGGAGTATGAGGTTGCATGATGGTTTGCCCTTAAAGTTTTGGATAGAAGCTGTGGATACTATAGTTTACCTGATTAACAGAGGACCTTCTACTGCTCTGGATGGTGGAATTCCAGAAGATGCTTGGACAGGTAAAAAGGTAGATCTTTCAATTCTCAGAGTTTTTGGTTCTGAAGCTTTTATGCACATTGATAAAGAAAATAGAAAGAAGCTAGATGCTAAATCTATGCAGTGCACTTTCATTGGTTATGGCTTTGGAGATTTTGGATTCCAGCTGTAGAATTTAGAAACTAACAAAATTATTAGAAGCTGTGATGTAGTTTTTAATGAGAGGGTGATGTACAGTGATCAGCTCAAGAGGTTGAATAATTTTGAGCAGGGCAATCTAGATTTGGATGAGGTAATGATCCAAAATGAGCTCATGGTAAAAAATCATCACTCACAAGAAAGCACAGGAATTGACGTTAGTCAGGTAGTAACTGATGTCAATCACACATGAACTGACATCGTCCAGATAGTAACCAATGTCGGTCAGGTAGGAATCGATGTCAATCAGGTAGAACTGATGTTGATCGAGTCTAGACAAAGAGATGATCGAGATCGGTCACTGACAGAATGAAATTTGGGCAAACAACAAGCTGTGAATGAGTCTTAATTACCCATAAGGAGGACTGTAAGGGTAAGTAAACCTCCAATTTGTTATTCCCCTTCTTTATACTACTTGTTGCTAACTGATGGTGGAGAACCAAATTTTTTTGATGAGGCAATACAGATAAAATCCAGAAAACATTGGGAGCATGGCATGAATGAGAAAATTGATTCCTCAAAAAAGAACCAAACGTGGGATTTGGTTGAGTTGCCAACTGGAAAGAAAGCACTAAAAAACAAATGGGTATACAAGTTAAAGGAAGGAGAGAATGGACAAATGAGACATAAGGCCAGGTTGGTAGTAAAGGGATTTGCATAGAAACTAGGTATTGACTTTGGTAAAAATTTTTCTCCTGTAGTAAAGATGACTTCTATTCAGACTGTATTATCTTTAGTTGCTATTGAGGATTTGCATCTTGAGCAGCTTGATGTTAAGACAATGTTTCTTCATGGAAATCTAAATGAAGAGATATATATGGATCAGCTAGAAGGCTTTGAGGTCAAAGGTAAGGAGAAACTTGTGTGCAAGTTGAAGAAAATCTTATATGGTCTTAAGTAAGCTCCAAGACAATGGTATTTAAGGTTTGATAGGTTTATGATAGAGCATGGCTTTAGTAAATGTCAATCTGACCATTGTGTTTATTTTACCAGATTGAATAATGGTAGTTATATTATTGTATTGTTGTATGTAGATGATATGCTTGTTGTAGGTTCACACATGTAAGAAATTACTGAGCTAAAGGTAAAATTAGCTCACACATTTGCCATGAAGAATTTAGGAGCAGCATAGAACATCCTTGGCATGAGTATTACGAGAGACAGGAAAAATCACAGGTTGATTTTGTCTCAAGAGGATTATGTGAATAAGGTGTTGGAGAGGTTCTATATGCAGGATGCAAAACCGGTATGCACACCTATGGTTGGACACTTCAAGATGAGCAAATAATAGTGTCCTAAATCACATGATGAGGTTGAGTACATGAGCAGAGTTCCATATGCTTCAGCAGTTGGGAGCTTGATGTATGCTATGGTATGTACCAGACCTGATATTTCCCAAGCAGTGGGAGTTGTCAACAAGTTTATGGCCAATCTAGGAAAGGAACACTGAAAAGCAGTTTAGTGGATTCTCAGATATCTGAGAGAGACCAGTAGTAGGTATTTATGCTATACAGGGTCAAACACTTCTCTACATGGGTATGTAGATTCAGATATGGCAGGTGACTTAGATGGCAAGAGAAGCACCATAGGATATGTGTTCACTATTGGTGGAATGGTAGTTAGCTAGATTTCAAAGTTACAGAAAGTTGTTGCCCTGTCTACTACAGAGAGAATATATTGCAGTCACAGAGGCTAGCAAGGAAATGATATGGATGACTCAGTTCATGGAAGAGTTGGGAAAGGAGCAAGAGAGTTGTAGATTATACAGTGATAGTCAAAGTGCAATTAATTTAGCAAATAATTCAGACTTTCACTCAAGAACCAAACATATATAGCTTAGGTACCACTTCATTCAACAAGTATTAGAGGATGGACAATTGAAGCTGGAAAAGATCCATACAGATAAGAACCTTGTAGATATGTTAACAAAGTCGATAACAAAGGAGAATTTGAATATTCATTCAAATTTTGTTGGTCTTCAAGATTTAACTTGAAGACGGAGAAACAAGCTAGAGAAGCAAGACAGAGGATGTTGCTGTACAGGTATAGGTGTAGCTGTTTATCTCCAAGTGGTAGATTGTTAAGTTGTGGAGCTAAAAGCTTCATTGTTGAGCTCTTTTGGAGGTTTTTGGGCTTAACCAATAATCGGCATAGGCAATATTGCCAACATCAGTCAGGCATGGACCATAAGCTACCATCATTAGTCAGGGATTGGCCAACATTGGTCATATGCAGACAGACAGTAACTGACATCGGTCACATGTGTGTGTGCATGCGTTTGCATGTATTTCTAGAATTAGACTTGTCTAATTTTAGGAGGTCTGAGTGTTTTCATGTAAAGACTAATTTAAGTCTTGATTCTATGTTTCTAATTATTTTATGCCTTGGATCCTATTTAAGAGATCCATGGGGCATGTATTGTAATTAAGTTGTAAGTAAGATCAATTAGATCTGCAAGGTGCAAGATCAAGAAGATCTGCTGAAGTAATTGGTTGAGAGAGAGAACTCTTGAGAGAGAAATACTATACACCCAAGAGGTGTGGGAAGAGTGTGACTTCTTCATTGTATTTTGGAAGAGTTTAATACAAGATTGGTTGGTTCTTGTATCTCCTATTACTTGTTATTTCATATTTCTAGTTACTTATTACTTTTGGTTCAATTCCGTGTTTAGTTGCTTATACAAAAGTAATCAATTGTACTCGGTAGTTCTTAACATACTAAAGGGAAATTAGATGCATATTTTATAAGGGAATATGTCAATAGGAATGATAGAGTTTTAAAATCATTTTTTTTTTCAAGATAATATCGAAGAAAATGAAATGAAGCACACAAGCATTTGGATCCATATGATTCATCCAACTAGAAAACATAGCACAAGACTTACACTAACACTAGATAATGCAAGTTTCACAATACAAAATACAATGATGAAATAAAAAATAAAAAACTTAAAAGTAAATGATAACTAATTATTAATTGCTAAAGGTTGTTAAGTTATAATAAAATTTGAAATTAATGTGATGGAGAGTTTGCTGTAAAAAGGAACTAAAAATAATCTATAAATAGTTATTGGTAGTCTAGGTTGAAATGGATCTATATTGGTGATGGTAATGGCTTGGTATTGGGGCCTACTACCTCACTTCACAATCTTGGAACAAGAAGGGTGTTAGGTTCTTTCCCAATATATACCATCTACCATGTGTTTATACTTGGTCATAAAACCAAGTCAGATCCCCTCTTGGTGATGAAATCCAAGTAGATAGACATTAGGAATACAAATATTTAATGTTTCTTATGTAAAGTGATTTGAAAGTGTGTGAAAAAAATAAAAATAGTGTGACTAAATTGGTAAATAAAAAAACACATAATTAATCTATGTTTGTTACTCTAAGCATGCAAGTAAATGGAATGAAAATTAAACTAATTATTAGAAAAAATATGTTAATTCTTTTGATTGCAAGAGTATATAATTGGTTCAGGTGACACTATATACAAAAATACAAAATAGAGTCAAAAGGGTAACTACAATTTTGTAGAAGCAATATCTAGAAGAACACCATCAAATAGGTCAACTATGTATTCTAGATAGAATACAAGCTACATAATTATGTTGAGCTAGTTGACCCAATTCATTTTAGGGTTGCAATTTTACAGACTACAAGCTTGTGAAAAACAATATTGTAAATAAAAAATTAAAATGATAGAGAAGGTAAGAATGAAACTTGGTGGTTTTAAAGATGCTTATTTTTTGAATTTTATGTTGTGTTGCTCAAGTGCTGATATAAATATTATACAAACAGAGTGAACTGGCTCAACAAAATTTTCAAAACCTGTGTACTAAAAAAGAATTTGTGAACAAAGTTAATTGGATTGACTATGTTTTTAAAATTGTATGCTAAAAAATAATTGGTAATAGAGTTGAATGGATGACTATGTATGTAATCCTATAAATGAAGAAGAAGATTATGTTAAGTTGATTGATCCAGTCACTTATATTTGGAGAAGACCTGCATATATAGAAAAAGTTTTTTTAGGGTAATTATGTGTTAAACCTACGCATAATTTTTTATAACTATAATTACATTTTTGATATAGTACTATAAAAATTAAAATATATAATATGATGATAAAAATTAATGCATGAAATAAAACCTACAAGGGTTTGATTCATGTCGAGTTTACTAGAATGTATACAAAGTAAAAAGTAGTTGACCTATTAACCAATCCTCACTTAGAGAAGATAAATCATACTTACATATTCATTTTTGGATACATTATATATTCAAAGTCATGACCAAGATGGATCAGATATACCTAACCAAGGGATCTATTACCATAATAAAATCACTAGAGAGGGTTCCAAATCCTCTAGTCAAGCAAAACTATACAATAAACCTAGCTAGGTCCTATGTTTGCATATTCACTAAGTAAATGACAAGTAAAGTGAAATCTAATCTAGTGGTCACCAAAGATTGTGGCACAAAGTTTAGGTAATAAACATAAAAAGTAAACATGCATAAAATAATTCTAATTAATCTATATATAGATATAACCCTAATGAATGGAGAGAGAAATATATTCAAAATGTATTATTTATGCTACTTCTATCTACTAAAATAGAGGATTAAAGTTAGAGATACTTACCTTGAATATGAACCCATCAAGACTAAATATCTCCCTTAGCCAAAGGTTATTTTAAAGACATTTTTGTGGTTTATAATAATCACTAAGAAATGCCTAAACATCCAAGAATTTTCCACAAGACAAGATTCTTCTTCAAATATAAACCCTAAGAAATAACTCCTCAAGTAGAATGGTTGAAGAGTAGATTATAAATAAGTGTTAATAAATAATTAACTTTGTTATTTCCCCAAGAAATGGTGAAATGAATTTGTATATATAATTGAATATAACCCAAAACCTTTACGTTATCATAATTCGAATATGTATCCTTAATTGATAAAAACAAGTTAGGTCTTGGGTTACGTTAGCCAAGGCCAACCTAGACCCATAATGTGTAAATATAAATTTGAATACAGGGTCAGCCTAGACCAACATTTTTAGGTAAATGTTAGAAATGGGTTTTAGGCTTAGGTAGGGGCTAAGCAAGGTGAAAAATTACTCGGAAGAGTGTGTAAGAGAGGAGGGAAAGCTTAGTGAAGTGTATAACAGAAGGTTGTGTAGATATAAATCAGTGGTATATGGGACAACAATCTTGCAAAACACCCATGGTCTACCCACCCCTTTCCAGTACACCATTTAAGGCATGCACTTAGAGAGATTGAGATTTGATGGGTTCATGTAAGAGAGAAAGTATCAATAATCGATAAAGTTTGAAAATATTATATGTATACACATAATGCCTTTTGTCTTGAAAATCTTGATGGAGAAGAGTTGAGTATCCCAGTTAATGGGATACATTTGAAACCATGCTATTATAATAAAACTTTGTATTTTTGTGCATAGTCCAATAGGTTTTATTTTCCCTAAGTTGTTAGAGCACACATTTGTTTGATTTCTATTGTTGTCCTTCCTCCAAGTGTCTTATGACACATGTATGTGTGGTGTTTGTCTTGAGGTAGATCAGTTTTAGCTAGTTTCAAGGCTTTTGTCAAATTTAGATTTTAATTTGCCTTCAATTCAAGTAGTATTCATGACCCCATATCCCAATGGATTGTCAAGGCCACTATTATAGATGCATAACAAGCATGTAATCCAAGGAGGTCCCTAAAGATGTTTTCCAAAATTTGTCTCCATTGATTAGTATCATTCAAAACTTTGGTATACATGACCTTAAATTTTTTCATAGCCATTATAAGGTCTCGTATTGGTCATGGATGGTCTCAAAATGATAGGAATTATGTCATTATAGGTAGCTTACAAAGTCTTCTAGGATAGAATAGTTGAAAAAATTGTCAAGTCACTTAGTCTTACCATCAATGGTCATTCAACATAGTTTTCTTCATGTGTCTAGTATAGATTAATGTAATTTTGATAAAGTTAAGGTTTGTGTGCAAAGTCAAGGTCAATCTTGAGCCATGATAAAAGAATAATAATGGTGATCCCCAAGGATAAATGTGTGACAAGCCAAGCAAATAGATCAAAGAGAAGAAATAATAAGTTGATTAAATTGAATTTTTAAGAAATTTAGATAAATTAAGGTAGTTTTAGAAATAATAATGTATTTCTCTTGTCTGAATCTTAAGATATACTCTAATATAATATGAGACCTACTAAGAGAGATCAAATTTAAAGGTTTAAATCATTAGGTATGGGTCTTATAAGTATTTTAACACTTGTTCCATGTCATCACATATGTACTTGACCATACATATCCTCTAAAATGTCTTAATATTACTTTTCTAATATTGGAACCTCTTTGTAACTGCCATAACATCATTTTCTAATGTTCAAATATAAGATAATAAGGAACTTTTAGGGTAAATGAAGATTAAAATTATTTTTCACATTACTATACATTTTTATAGGTTAGGTAATTCTCTATGATCACGTGCTTCATCAACTTCAATAGCTCATGAAAGCATAATTGGCAAATTCTTGAAGAAAATAAGCTCATGGAGATACTTTTTTAAGGTTTTCCATTGAAAGACAATGTACAAACTTTTCCAAGTATCCTTATAGTATTTTTAGACCCAAATTCATGAAATATATGGAGTTATAGAGATAAACAAGGGAAAAACCTTTGACACTTCTCCATCAGGTTTCTTAGGTCTTCTTGGCAGCCTCATAATGGTTAGTTATTTTACATCTGTATATAGAGGAGAGAGAGATATAGTTAGATCCCAAGCTATTGGTTATAGGTGGGCACCCTCATTCCCTTAAATTTTTTTGAATTATTTGTATGGTTAAGCTCATTATCATTATGAATAATTACTAAGGAGTCAAGGTGCAGAATGGAGACTTCAAACCCCATGGGCTAAGTTTTGAATAGTTTCAAGTTATTATTGAGATCATTCATAAAAATGGATGATTTTATGGAGTATATTTAGAATTTATTATCCATATAACACCATTATTTATCATCTACTTGGCATGTGCTATCATAGAAGATTAAAACCTCTGATTGAGTGAGTTACAAACCTATTTAAGAAGCTATAGGAAAGTTTTGATTACTTTGAGTGTCTTCTCTATTAGAGGTATAATAAATGAGAAGGGGTGAGTTGAATCAATGATTAAATATAATATAATTAACTTCCTAACTCTTAAACATTCAACGCATATAATCATGATGCATACAAATTAACCATTGCAATGAACAAGGAAGATATATCAAGATCAAACACATAACACCTGATATATGTGGGAAAACCTCTTGGGGCATAAAACCCAATAAAACCTAAAATTTGGAATACATACCTATAAAAAAATATCCAACATTTAGACTAGCACCAATTTATCAAGAACACCCATCCCTTAGTTTAGTGAGACATCAATCCCGTAAGGTGCTACTGCCCCTGTCTAGCTAAGCACCCATAACAACTAGACCTTTAACAATATCTACCTTACAAGGAGGAACTAAACCCCTAAAAAAATAATCACCCACTCAAATAAATTTAATATATCATATTAAATACCTATTTATTATCTTTAATTGATGATAACCACCTTTTTCACTCTTTACCTTCAATCTCTCTCAAGCTGCCTCTAAGACTAACTCACTCAAGCTACCTCTTCTAGAATCATTAGGTTCAATGACTTATGTGTCGTATTAAATAATATTGATCAATAAATCATGATTGATCCTCTTCACTATATATTTCTCCTTAACAACCTATACCATCTCTTTCAAAGGTTCTCTCCTTTGCTTGAATCCACACATGCACAACTAGAATAATTAGGCCAATTATGCTTTGTATTTATACCACTCTCTTGGTATAACCCATCTTAGTCGAACAAGATTATTAAAATAATTATTATACCTTATAAAATGTCCTCATACATTTTATGTGTAATAATCACACACTCCTTAGGTTGGCTAATACCTCATTAGCCCTAAACCACCATTAAGTCTTGGTGAGACCTAAAATAATTAGGCCTTCATACTCACACGTTACATGTGAGACTATTTGGACCACTTCATCCTTTACCAATTATTTAAAAAATAAAAAATATATAAAATATCCCATTTATCACTCTCATATGGTTCCATTCCACTTTTAATACCAACTCAATAGTTGAACTATCAATTAGGTCTCCTCACTCTTTAAACCTTCATACACAAAACACACAGTCTCAAACTTCTGAATCAATTACTCAAATATTTCACATAGTCATATAATTAGATCACATTTGTGAAACATTCATGACATATGAAACACCTCCATGTTATTTATACACTAAAACACAATCTCTAATAACTTAAATCAAATCTCTCAAAATGACCACTCAGACTGGTCACACACACAAAATATAGTTATACTATTTTGACTTTCCATATCCAATCATGGGAAAAATATGACAAAAAATGAATTTTCATAAGCCTTATATACTTACATAACATCTCCATACTAATTTTGTTCCTTAACTATGCTCAAAATACCTTTGACTTACCTCTGCAAGATGGTCACTCAAACTTCTAGTGAATTCAATAAACACAGTCAACTTCTAAGAAATTATTCACACTAAAGATAGATTGGTAAAATCTAAAAAATCTATAAATATAGTCATAATGGATTCTAAATCACTCTATAGTATTTATTTCATCTTGAAACAACAAAATACTATCAATAACAACTAGCTATCCTTCTCAGGTCACTTGTAGAACATGGTCAAACACAAAGTCAAATTTGAAGATCAATATATGTAAATGTATGAACATTAAAATATTTTAATAAAATTTTATGGATTCACCTTCAAGTCATTTAAATTTTTTCCTTTTATATAACCTTAAAATTAATCCTAGATAAAAATATATAAACAAAAAACTCAACATTGGTTTTTCCTTTGTTAATTTCAAATACCAACGGTCATTATGTAATTCAAATATTATAGACATGTCTTCATCTTGTGCACTTGAAAAATTTACTCAAATTTATTCCTTATATATCCTTGGTATAATCCCATTATTTACATTACATCACTCACCATTGATCATTAATTTATGTTTTCATGATTAAGACACTTGGCATCGTCATGTGACTTTTGAGCACACTATTGTCAGTCTCCAATGAACTTCCACCACTTGGTAGCCCTGCATGCCTTCTAAGAATACTTTAACATATTGAATTAATACACACCATTTGATCAATATTTTATAATATCATGTGCTCCATTATATCCTTATCTATTCATATTAATTACTCATTGTATATCTTCATCGCTTGATTAAACACTCATCGTAGATCTTCGATAATGTAAATTTGGCTAAGTATGGGAACTTTGTGAACATTTCTTGAGAAGTTAAATTTTAACCTTAATAAAATTTTATATTCTTAATTACCAAACCTTAAATTTTAACCACATGATCACGTCTCATAGAGTAATCCATATATATATCAAGCTACTTTTGAAACCTTCAAACATGTGAAATATGATGTCATCAAACTGCTTACTCAGCCTTATCTACCAAGATGACTACTTGAACATAGAGCTTCATATGACTACTATGATGAATTATTTTAACTTTAATAAGCACTATAGACAATAATAACACCTATTAGGGTCTCTTGAACATGTCCATACCATCAATATCATCCATCATTTACCTCACTAAGTCAAACACTGAAGAACCATGCAGGAACACTGAAGCTCATTAAAACACACTTTTTCATTGTCATTATAGCACACATGAAGCCTCATAAACATCATTTTTCACCTTGGATACATCATTGATAACTATATAATAATCTTCCCTTTTGTCATTGATGTCAACACCAATACAAATCTTATGCTCAGACTCTATCTCTCTTTTAGTATTTTATCCCCCTTTGACACAATGACAAAGTGGGCTCATATTTTGATCCTAAGGACCTTGAAAAAATTAATATGGACTCCTCATAAGTTACCTAAGCTTAGGGACCATTTGATAACTTATAAACCATTTCTAACCATGAAAAAATAACACAATTACCTTCAGACCTTCTCTCTCAGATTCAACTACACAATCCTCTGATTCTAGAACCTAACCATTTACAAAGTTCCCAATTTTTTATGTATGAGGATTAAATATATTATGAAATAACCTAATTTTGTTTAATCAATTCATCATATCAACATGCTTGAGCTCACATCTGTATCAAACTTCTTCATATCTTCACCATGACTAGAACATCTCACATATGTTCCCCCTCAAATTATGCACAACTCTTCAAGAATTTCAAACTAATTGAGTTATTTCCCACTAAATCCATGCTCTATATAATATTTATACATTCAATATGTCTTCTTAACCAATTTTGTTTTGACACCTAGAAACCTCCATACTCTACCTGTAGACCTTTACGACCAAAAATCCTTGAATACACCTTGAGCACACTAGAACAGGATCAACATACCTTTATATGTAATATAATACCTTGAAAAATCATCATCCTTGATCATAAACTTGAAAAATTCCATTTCCTTCATGCAACTATCACATACACAACTTTATTCTTCACCATATTTACCAATTAGAGCATCCATCAAAGATTGACCTAAACTTTGACTTTAGGATCATTGTCCCTAAATATATCTTTTGAATCATTCCATCACAACACTTTGGATCAATTACATAAAACTCATTTCTCCCCCTTAACCTAACATATCTTCTCATGACCTTTCTTGTCCTACAATATTAGTGAAAACTCAACTAGCATCTACTATGATTCTTTTTATTGATAAGTGTTTCCTTCAAGCCTAGAGAGAGATACCCCTTTGACATAGTGAAACTATAAGTATTAAAAATTAGGAGACTCTCATATCTCCATACCTTTATTTGACTTGTATTCCTACCTCATCATTTGATTGACTTTGAATTTATGATTGACTTCATTCCTTACTTTAGGCTTATCAACAAATGCTGAAAACATATGTTCTTGTATTTATTTCATGTTTGTCATAGAAAAAAAACCATTTATGGTCTTATTCTGATCTCTCCTAATATACTTAGGTCTCCATAACCATGTGTGACCTCTTCCTTTCACACTAGGTTCTCCATACACTTTGTTTTGATTTGAGAACTCATTCAACCTATTCTTGCAATATCTAGAAATGTGACCAACATTTTGACATCTGAAACAAACAAAATCATTCATATCTTTTGTTTGATAATGATTTTGATCTTCCTTTTAAAAATTTATTTTCCTCTTGCACTCTCTATAAATGTGTCCAAAATAATTGCATGCATAACAATGACTCTAGGATTAATATCTCATTGCATTGATCTATCTAGCTTGTCTTCTTTCTTACACTCTAGGAGCCTGATTGAACTTATTTTGACTTGATGGTCGTTTCTTACATAACCTAGAAATGTGACCAAATTTTTTATAACTATAACAAATAATGTCTTCCATACCTTTTTATTGAATATGGCATTGATCTCCCTTTAACTAATTTCTTCTTCTTGTATATTCCTTTACCCTATGACCAACAAGATGACAAACAAAATAATACCCTATAAAATATTTGTAATACCTTGAAGCATTTGGCTATTTTATTGGCTTATTCTTTTTGCTCTTGACTTGATTTAATTTGTTGTCTTTCATTATAGCAACCTCTTTGTCTTGTTATATTTATTTTGATCTTCCTAAAGCCTACCTATATTGACTATGACCTTTTTATGATCATCTTTTAGGGAAACAAGATTAGTCTTCAATTTAACACATTCATCTTCTTTATCCCTCATGCTTGAACTTGCAACCTCTAATTGAATTATAATATCTTTGATGGTATCTTTATCCTCCTTAACCATTTTGGCCATGTCATCTTTCAATATACATGCTTTCTCTTCCATATACTTGATCAATTCTTGATTATCCTTTTCCTCTCTCATGGATTTTCCTGATAAACTACCCTCAAGAGATCTGACTTATGCTTCAAGACCTTTGATCATATTCCTTATTTTATTATTCCTCTTCTTTTGCTCCTTTAATTTACTACGTACACTCATGAACTTTTCTTCTAGATCAAATTATTCTTCCTCGCTATCATATAACTCTTATTCTCTACTATTATGGAAAACTTATTCATCAAACATGATGATATTTTCACCTATATTGTACCTTAGATCACCTTCAAGTGGTTAAACATGTAAATAAGGTCAGTCTATGATACTAATTGTTAGAGGTACAATCACTAAGAGGGGTTGTGAATTATTTATTCAAGATAATTTAATGAGCTTCCCAAATATTACACATTCCTCACATATAATCATGATGCATAAGTATTAACCATTACAATGAACAAGGAAGATATAACAAGATCAAGCACATAATAAATGATATATGTGGGAAACCCTCTTGGGGAATAAAACCCACTTAACCCTAAATGATGAACTATAGTCCTATAAAACAAGATCAAACATTTATACCAGCACAAACTAATCACGGAACCCCCATCCCTTATTTTAGTGAGACACCAATCCCATAAGGAGCTATTGCCCCTGTCTAGCTAAGCACCCAAAATAACTAGACCTTTAGCAAGATTTACCTTACAAAGAGGAACCAACCCCATAATAAAATAAGCACCCACTTAGATAACTTTAATATATCATCTTAAAAACCTATTTCTACTCTTTAACTAATGATGACCACCTTTGTCTACACTCTTCACCTCTAATCTCTCTCAAGCTACCTATAGGACTAACTCATTCAAAATACCTCTTCTAGGATCATTAGGTCCAATGACCTATGTGTCCTCCTACATCAACTTGATCATAAAATCATGACTGATTCTCTTGACTCTTTTTTTTCCTCAATATCCTATACCTCTCTTTCAAAGGTTCTCTCCTTTGCTTGAATCCACACATGCAAAACTAGCACAACTATTCCAATTATGCCTTGTATTTATACCACTCTCTTGGTATAGCCCATATTGGTAAGCCAAGATGCTTACCATACTTTTTATACAATTTAAATATGTCATAATACACACTAGATGTATTAAAAACACACTTATTAGGTTGGATAATACCTCATTATCCCCAAACTACCATTAGGTCTTGGTGAGACCCAAAATAATTAGACCTTCATACTCACACGTTACATATGAGACTACTTGGACCACCTTTATCTTTTAACAATGATTTAAAAACATAAAATATATCTATAATATCCCATTTATAACTCTCCTATGGGTCCATGCCACCTAAAACACCAACTCAACATTTGAACCTACCATTTAGGTCTCCTTACTCTTTAGGTCTTCATATACATAAAACATAGTCTCAAACTTCTAAAGCAAATACTCAAATATTTCATATATACATATGATTAGATCACATGGGTAAACCCTTAAATATATATGAAACACCTCCATGTGATTTATACACTTCAACTCAATATCTAAGAAATTAAATCAGCTCTCTCAAAATGACCACTCAGACTGGTCACACTTAGTCAAAATATGGTTTTACTATTATGACTAGCTATATTTAATCAGGATAAAATATGACAAACAATGCCTTATAATAAGCCTTAGAGACTTATGTAACATATACATACTCATTTTATTCCTTAAATATGTTCAAAACACGTTCAATTTACCTTTACAAGATGATCACTCAAAGTGCTAGTGCATTCAACAAACACAATCAAATTCTAAGCAATTTCTCACACTAAAAATGGATTGTTCAAACCTCCAAAATCCACAAATATCGTCCTCATTTAGTCTAAAATAATATTGAAAATTTATTTCATCTTGAAACATTAAAATGATATCAATAACAACTCAATTATCCTACTTGGGTCACTTGCAGGACATGGTCAAACACAGTCAACTTTGAAGCTTAATATCTGCAACTGTACAAACATTGAAATATTATAATTAACATTGTATATGTGCCATGAAAAAATTTAAATTTTTTCATTTTTCATCACCTTTAAATTAATCCTAGATAAAAATATATAAATAAAAAACCTAGCACTAGTTTTTCCTTTGTTAATTTCAAATACCAACGGTCACTATATAATGCAAATATTATAGACACATGTGTTCATCTCATGCCATCACACAATTTTCTCAAACATGATCCATAAATCTCCTCAATATAATCCTAGTATTTACCTTTCATTTCTAATTATTGATCATTGATCTATTCTTTCATTATTAATACCCTTGGCATCCTCATGTGCCTTTTGAGCACATTGTTGTCAGTCTCCAATGAGCTTCCACCACTTGGCAACCCTGCATGCCTTCTGAGCATCCTTTGACATATTGACTTAATGTATACCATTGGATCACTATCTAACATGATCACATGATTTTTTGGATCTTTATATGGGTCAAATTAATTTTTCACCATAGATCTTTATTGCTTGATTAAATACTCAATGTAGATCTTCAATAATAAAGATTATACTAAGTATGGGAACTTAGTAAACGTTTCTTGAGAAGGAAACTTTGGACCTTAATGAATTTTTATACGCTCAATGACTAGACCTGATATTTAAACCACATGATAACCTCTGATAGGGTAATCCATATATATATATATATATATATATCAAGATAATATTGGAACCTTCACATGTGTGAAATATGAAGATGTTTAAGGCCTAACATAGTCTCCTATAGGTCCGCCTATAGGATGAAATTAAATAGGTAGAATTTGTACATGGATATGAGTCTAATAAGACTCATTTTTTTTAAAACCTCATATTAGGGGTTGATAAGGTTGGAATGTCATGTAAGGTAGATGAAACACTAGAATGGCCAAGATAGTTTGAAAATAATACCTATAAGCTAGTGTCAAGAAAGTAGGCACAAAGTGGTAGGGTTGTGCATGAATTATAAGTTATGAGAGTTCAAGGAGGTGTATAATGCATGGATAATTTTAAAAAATGTTTAAATAACCATGTTTTTATATAATATCATAGCCTATCAACTTCTTTAATTGAAGAGTGTTATAAGCATATTGAAGACCTAAGAAGGTAATGGTGATCTATTTTCTAACTTGGTGTTCAAATAAATATAACTAAGAGGGGGGGTGAATCAATGTTTATAAAATTTCTTTAAATTATAATTTATTATTATTTAACTATAAAAGCAACATAATGATATAACAATGAATAAAAACTATTCACATGAGCATGAAATAAGAAAACACATATCTGAATAGGAAACCCTCAAGGGGTAGAAACCCCACTATGATCTATAAAAATGGAATATTTTCATATGAAAAAATATATAAAATTAATTTGATCACCAATTAAATTTGTAACACCAACCCTAATAAAGTCAAGCACCCACTTGACAAGATTTTAGTAAGCACCTAGTTGCAAGGAAACACCAACTCCCTAACTGACTCAACATCAACTCAACCACCTTAGAATTTTGATGATATTCACACCTATAATATTTTATTATGGTCTAAAATTTATTTCAATACCTCCTTCTACTCAACCATATAATATTTTATTCACTTATTTTTTCATGTTTCCAAATAGGCATAAACGGCCTTACACACACACACACACACACACACACACACACACACACACACACACACACACACACACACACACACACACACACACACACACACACACACACACACACACACACACACACACACACACACTAAATACATGGTCACACACCACTTGGTTAGCCACATACCTTAAAATACTTAGTTAATCCATCAAATAGGTATTATAAAACCTTATTAACATGTTTAAATTGTAATTTTAACCCTTTTTGGTTTGCAACTCCTTAATCAGGCATTACTCCTCCTTTAGGTCACATGAAGACGTAACTACATTAGGCATGTCCTCTTAGCACTAAAACTTGATATTTTGGGTCCAAATTGCCTTATCTAAAAATAAAAAATCATTATATAAATTATATAATGAACTATACTAACCTCATCCATGATTTATTAGACCTGTATCCTTCATTCATAGCATGAAAGCTCCTTTAAGATAAACTACACTATTAGGCTTATGTACCTCAAAAGTATATCTTGTAATAATTAAGATTAAAAACCCTTAAGCTACTCAAATATGAAAAATGAAACATGTATAAAAATTATCCATGACCTTATGGTAATCACCAAATGTTTGGAATACCTTCACTCAGGAGATAAAAGCTCAAGAACATCTTTACAACTTTCTTACTCAGAATTGCCAATTCAAATCTAAAATAGTCATGATGAATTAGACCTCCAATGACTATGTAGACACTTTTCATGAATTTTTTTGAATAAAAATGGTCTTATTAAATATATATAACATATTTAGATAGAAAATTTATATGGTATAATGGAAAATATTGGCCTTGCAGATCAATTTCTTGATCTTATATCTCATAGTCCTATTTGAACTAAATAGGCCATTTTCTAAGAAACTTTTCACCACATACACTAACCTCAAAATCTTACCAAATCATTATCATTACTTATAAGTCATAAATAACTTATTCATTCACTTTATTTGATCAATATATCATGCACATACCCTAAAAATCTATCTCTTCATCTTTTCTTAGGTTTTTCACTACTCAACCATTAGGTTTGTCTAAAAGTGGCTTACTTGGATGACCAAATTAGAACAATTTAAGGATATAACCTATCCATAACTCATAATAGACATTTAAAATGAGTCTATAACTTCTTCTACCATCCATTTTATTTTCTTTGCCAATTCAAATTTTGAGAGATATAATGATTTCTTGATAAATAAGTTTGTATTTATACATTTATCTCTCATCTAACTAACCACTACCACTTAGAGGTACCTAGGAGAGTTGAATACATGATCCAATAGATTATCTAGGAATTCAGATCCATTATAAACTATTTTGAATAAAATCTTTCATATCATGTCCTTATTAGGGTTTTAAGGAGGTTTAACACATTTGGTGTTAATGATTGTTCATAAAGGACTACCACTTGAATCCAAAATTAATGCTTGGAGATCTATTTTATTATTTTTTAGAATAATGTATTTTTATTTCTAATTAATAAATAAGTTTGGAGTAAAGTAAAAGTAAAATAGTAAATAATATGCAATAATTAAACCACTGATTTATGTAAATAGATTATATTTTTTCCTTTTCTAAAAATAGTAATAAATGAGAGAAAATAGGACTTAGCTTATTCTAAGCTATCTAGTCTAAGACAGAGTCTAAAAATTTAGGTCTAAGACTAGGATAGGGTTGAAAATAGGTTCCTGAACTTCATTTCCTAATTGGATAAAAAAACCAAAAGTGGGACACCCTATTATTTGACACTATAGTCCTTTTCCATCACTATTGTCCAGGTGATCTAAGTTTTTTAGGTTCTGCTTGGCAGGCCTGTGTTACCTTGTTAGTGAAATATTGAAGCCTAGACATCTTTAGAGCTTTCTATGTATCTATTTTAATATTTAAAAGCCCTAGAAGCTCTTTATGCTTGAACTTTAAAGGAAAATTTTGAGAAAGAGAGCGAAGGGGTTGGTGTGTAAAGGATACATTGGATGCACTTCACACCCCATGTATGGGCACATTGCCTACATACCAATACTCTGAGGAGGGATCAAGCTAATGTAATTCTCCCATTGAAGTGTTTGGTGAAATTGTGTATGAAAATTCAAATAGATGTAAAAATTGGTGTACTTTAGATGGCTAGTGACTTGTGAAAGGATTTGAATAAGATTGTAATAATATTGGAAGGTTGTATGCAGAGAATAGGGAAAAGTGCTTGAGTGTACTTGCTTGTATTCTTACTTATCTCTTGTAAATGAGTGTCAACCCTTTTAAATGGACTTTGAATGGCTTTTTATATGGAACCTAATGATCATGGGTTAAATGAATTTATGTTAGGCTGACATAAATTAAGATAAGGATTAAAGAAAATATGACCATTAGAACCTATTATGCACTTGGATAACAACACCAAAAATAAGACACCTTACGTTTTAGTGATTCTATCTAAGTTGGGTGTTATTGTCCAAGGGGAATGGATCTAGGCCTAAAAGAGCTACCTAGGTCTATAAAGTTTAAGTCCAGAAGGTTGTGGATGACTAGGAATCAGTGAAAGGAAATCCTATAAGGGTTATGTAAGCAAGTAGGAGGAACTATGGATTGGGTGTCATTAGCCACACTAAAGTAAACAAATTTTGAATTTTATATGACTACATTTACCCCCCTTTATTCTAGTGATATAGAAAAGTGAAATATTAGGATAAAGGAAAAAATATATAAAGTGTAGTTAAAATTACCTATAAAGGTGAAGCCCATGAAGCTTATGTGTTGTTGAGTAATGTTGGATAATGTATAGAGATCACATTGTGCAAGTGTGAATATGTGAAATGAAAAAAATAATAGATTAGTTTTTATTATATATGATATAAAACAAAAACATACAAAATATGAGTAAAAGGAAAAGGAAGAGAAAGGAATGAATAAACCTCATTAGGGATAAAAACCAATGAAAAACTTGTTGTGATCCTAAGTAAGGCTGAGTAATGCTAAATTGTGTTAGATGATGTTGTTCTAAAAGTTATATCATGAATAGAGTTGAGTGTTCAATTCCTCAAAAAGTGGCTCAAGAATATAAAGGTTTGCCCTTTGGCTCCATCATCACCTATTGAGTAAAGTTAGATGATCATGTATGTGATAATTGATGTCTTTATTATGTGTCTAATCCCTTTGAATAGGTGGCTTAAGAATACAAAGGCTAGCTAGACCTTTGGCTCCATCATTTCCATGTGAAGTGAAACTATGAAGTGACACTAGTATAGAATATATTTCATATGAGATGGCTCATGGAGCCCATGGATGATCTTAAAATATGAAAAAGTGGTGTGGATAGCTAAATGTATGCTAGAAACTTCGCCACTCTTGGACATTTCAAAAGATGGAGGTTAGGTTTGTATGAAAGCCACTCCAAAACCAATGCTTATGTGAAAGCCAAATTGGGAACTCAGGGACTTAGGAAGTTAAACTTATATGAAAGTTTAACTTGAGAATGATTCCAACCACCTGAAAATAGAGTAAGGCATGCAATTATTGAGAATACCTAGGTAATAAACTAAACTCAAAAACAAAATAAGACCAATGTGCTAAGATAATTTTTTTTCCTATTACTGGAAAACCTAGGTATTTTTCTATCTAGATAAGAGTGCCAAAATGAGGGCACCCTTGTGTTTGGCACTATTATCTACTTTTAGAACTATTGTCCTATGTTAAAACTAGTCATTGATCTAGAATTGTCACTATTTTTTATTTTGTTTTGATTGGTTTGACCTCTAGATTCTAAAATGGGTGATTGGAATGTTATTATTTTGATTGTTAGGATCTTTGATCTTTGTGACAAAAACTCTATTTGTTTCCTCCTCTTATGAGTGTAGGAATGATGAACCTATAATGACTGACCTTAGAAGAAAAGAGTCCTATAATTATGTTATGATACATAGATACATGATATAGAAATAAAATTTGACAAGATATCTCTAGATATTGTAATGTTTGTATTGAGAGATTGTTAGATCAATAGGGGTATACCTAGATGGATATAACAATGTAAAAGCATGTGAAATGTACTAAACTAGAACTAGAAATGTTAGATGTTAGTTTTTAGTTTTCAAGGAAGGGTGGAGCATGATGCCCATCATGGCATCCAATAAAGTAAGATACATACATGATATGGATCATGGCATTGCAAAAAAAGACAAACAATTAAGTAACAAGGATATAAATCAAGAAGCAAGAATTATACAAGGTTGGTCAAGGGACCACACAAATAAGGGATATGGTCACATGTCACTCAAATTGGAAAGCAAGCATACAAGGCATGTTCAAATTCTACATATACATATAATTTGAAACAAGCACAGATTGGCATGAGGGCCACATGCACATACAAGAGTACAAGCAAGGGCCATTGGCAAATGTCTAAAGGTACACACACATGAATAAAAGCAAAGGACATTGGCAGATGTCCTAAGGCACACATAAGAAATAAAATTGGAAATAAAAATGCATCTCATCTAGCTACATAAGGCAAGAAAGGAAAGCATGTAAAAATTAGAAAGGTACAATCACATATAACTAATCAAATCAAGAGTGAAATTATGCAAGACACATTTAGTACAAGACCAGGTATATGCTAAGAGATAAATAAGTGCTAGATACTAGTGAATGTTGATATAGTAATCTGTATAATTTGGTAAGTAATGTACATCAATGTGATAACTTAGAGTGTGTAGTGTAGTATTGATATAACTTGGATGGTGTTGTCATGTAGAAGATGCCCCCAGTGGGTTTGTATATTAAAGTGTGTCTTGAATGTATAAGTAGGAATTCCCCCTCAATGGGTAGAGTGAAGCAATCAAGTAGCTAGATGTCACTGCACACACTCAAGAGATCAAGTGAAGCATGGTAATGTAGATAAATCAACATATAATAACATGAAATAGAAAATATAAGATATAACATGATAGTAGTAATGTAAAGCATGGATGATGCTTACAATTGAAATGTTTTAGGTATTTTGATAAATTTGAACATTTTTATATTTTGATTTTTTTTTGTATTTTTGGAAAAATTTGAGATATGTATAATCAATCACAGGAAGATTATGTACAAGAAATATAGAGAAACTATGTACAAGTAATTAAAAGTATATATAAGTGGTTATGAAAAATTATGTATAAGAAAGATTGAGAAGAGATGATACTAGTGAATGAGTCTCATGGGAGACTCCCTATCATGTTGTCATGTATCAAGAAGGATCATGCATGATCATGAAGAATGATTGAAATGCTAAGACTGTGGTTTTGAAAGCTATATATGTTATAAATGTTCTAAATTTTTTGAAGTGGAAACTGATTATGGGGTCCCTCTGTAGTTCTAAGAAGTGGATGCAACTATAGGGCTCTTAGGGACCCATCTAGAAGTAAGATAAGCTTTTTGAACATGTACTCTATGTGTAGATGCATGAGATATCAATGAAACTACTCTAGGTATGAATATTATAGCTATAAGCTATCTAGAATCTTGAAGCTATAGAGGTGTATGAACCCTTTGTACTGGCATTAGATACCTCAACTGTGTCTGAATCTAATTTGGAGGAAGAATTGTAATAGGTAGAGGAGCTAAAACTAGATGGGAAGGGGTGCTAACCCGAGTGACAAAGCTATAACCATGGGTTTAATCAACCTGGCCAATAATCTGTAATAGGCATAGAGATGGTAGTAGGTGTGAGATAAAAGCTAGATGAACCAAGTTTGAAGAGAGGAGGGATAGATATAACCACTAGTGCTTGCTTGTGTTTAGTAGTGATAGGGAAATACTTAAAAGTAGCCAAAGAGTTAGATACATCTAAGTAGAAACCATGCATATAAATATTATTATAAATAACATTCCACATGATCGATAAGAAACAAGGGATAGAGAGTATGGAATTGTGCATTAGTACATAGAAAACTTGACTTAAATCATGACATTTACAATGTGTTTAGCATGATAAACTTGAAAAAAATTCATCATGAGAGAGAGAAAGTATGTAATAGAGAGCATGACATTGTACATGAATACATTTAGAAATTTGATATGTGATATGACATATCTAATGTGTCTAGAAAAATGGAGTTGGTAATTATTTTGTATGAGCAAAAGAGAATATGCAAAAAGAATTTTGAAATTTTGTGCATTTCTGGAATGAATTTTGTAATATCATCCCATATAATGAAACATAAGCATTAAATTCAAAGGATAAAGATTTGTATTAACATATGATAGAATTCATCATTCATGTACATGATAGGGCCCATTATGGTTTCCTTGTTATTTGAAAGAAATGTAAGAAAATTTTGTCCATAAGTGAGAATCATTTTTTCAATTTGATTATGGATGTAAGGTGATACCTCAAGAAGCAAATAGGTGCTAGTATATGCAACTAGGGATTTTTAAAAAATATTTTTACAAAATACTATGAATTTTTGAAATTGAAATTGATTTTTTGAGTTAAGTATTGAAGAAAAAATTCAAAAATTTATGGTAAAGTGCTTGACTTAATGGGACTAGGTAGATGCAACTAGGGTTTTGAGAAAAATAAAGTTTTGAAAATTACTATGAATTTTTGAAATTTAAAGTTATTTTCTAATGTTAATATTCAACTAAACATTTATAAAATGATTAGAAAATTATTGGGATCTAGTTGATGTAATTAGGGATTTACATAAATTTATTTTAAAATTTACTATGAATTTTTTAAATTTTAAATGATTTTTTGATTTTAATATTCAACTAAAAATTCAAAAAATAAATGGAATATTAAAGGAAAATTACTAGGACCTAGTTGATGCAAATAGGGTTTGAAATAAAATATTTTAAAATTTTACTATAAAGTTTTAAAATTTGAGAGGAATTTTTTAATTTTTAATATAGGAAAAATTAGGAAATTATGGTAAAAAATCAAAAATAATTTACCCTCAGGTTTCTAAGGTTTTTGTGTGAAAATTCAAAGTAAGTCAAGTTCACCAAATGTTTTATTATTTTTCAGAATAATAGAGTTTTAATCCTAATTAATAAATAGGTCTGGAGTAAAGTAAATCAGTAAATAATGTGTAATAATTAAACCACTAATTTATGTAAATAGATTCTATTTTTACATTTACTAAAAATATTAATAAATGAGAGAAAATATGACTTAGTTTATTTTGAATTGTTCGATCTGAGATAGGGTCTAAGAATTCAAGTACAAGATTTGGATAGGGTCAAAAATAGGTTCCTAAACTTCATTTTATGATTAGATAAGAGTGTTAAAAGTGGGACACCCTATTGTTTGGCACTATAGTCCTTTTATAATGCTATTGTTCAGGTGATTTAATTTTTTTGGGTTTTGTTCGGTAGGTCTATGTTACCCTATTAGTGAAATATCAAAGCTCAAAAGTTTTTAGAGCTCATTGTGTGTCTATTTTAATATTAAAAATACCTAAGAGCTCTTTATGCTTGAAATTGAAAGGAAAATTTGAGAAAGAGAGAGAAGGAGTCAGTGTGTAAAGGATACACTAGATGCACTTCACACCCCGTGTGTGGGCATGCTACCTACATACCAATACTCTGAGGAGGGCTCAAGCTAATGTAGTTCTCCCATTAAAGTGCTTGGTGTAATTGCATATGAAAATGCAACTAGATGAAAAAATGGGTATACTTTAGATGGCTAGGGACTATTGCAATGGTTTGAATAGGCTTGGAATAATATTGGAAGGTTGTATGTAGAGAATAGGGAAAAGTGCTTGAGTGTACTTGTTTGTATTCTTGTTTCTCTCTTGTAAATGAGTGACAACTCTTCTAAATGGAATTTTATAGGGAACCTAATAATCATGGTTTAAATTAACTCACATTAGGATGACATGAATTAAGATAAGGTTCTAGGAAAATATGACTGTTAGAACTTATTTTACACTTGGACAACAATGCTAGAAACATTACACCCTAGACTTCAATGCTCCTATCCAAGTTGAGCACTATTATATAGGGGAAATGAGACCTAGGGGGATGGATCTAGGCATGAAAGAGATTCTTTGGTCTATAAGGGTTAAGTTTATAAGGTTTTGGATGACTAGGAATTGGTAAAAGGAAAGCCTATAAGGGTTGTGCAAGCAAGTAGGAGGACCTATGGATTGGGTGCCATTAGCCACACTAAAGTAACCAACTTTCATATTTTATATGACTATAATATCTTAATTAGGACCCTTTCCCATCTCTCTTTAATATATTAGACTCCCATTAAAGTGCTTGGTGTAATTACGTATGAAAATGCAACTAGATGCAAAAATGGGTATACTTTAGATGGCTAGGGACTGGTGTAAGGGTTAAAGAGGCTTGGAATAATATTGGAAGGTTGTATGTAGAGAATAGGGAAAAGTGCTTGAGTGTACTTATTTGTATTCTTGTTTCTCTCTTGTAAATGAGTGACAACTCTTCTAAATGGAATTTTATAGGGAACCTAATAATCATGGTTTAAATTAACTCACATTAGGATGACATGAATTAAGATAAGGTTCTAGGAAAATATGACTATTAGAACATATTTTACACTTGGACAACAATGCTAGAAACATGACACCCTAGATTTCAATGCTCCTATCCAAGTTGGGCACTATTATATAGGGGAAATGAGACCTAGGGGGATGGATCTAGGCATGAAAGAGACTCTTGAGTCTATAAGGGTTAAGTTTATAAGGTTTTGGATGACTGGAAATTGGTAAAAGGAAAGCCTATAAGGGTTGTGCAAGCAAGTAGGAGGACCTATGGATTGGGTGTCATTAGCCACACTAAAGTAACCAACTTTCATATTTTATATGAATACAATATCTTAATTAGGACCCTTTCCCATCTCTCTTTAATATATTAGACTCCCATTTAGAAGTTACATGTGCTAAAGTTTGAAAGTGCTTCTCATGTTTGAGACCTCATTCTGTGAGCTCAAGAAGGCCTAAAATAGTGATTCATACATTTTTATTATAAATATTGACCTCAAACTTTGTGATCATGAATAAAAAAATTATCACCTCAGTTCATGTTCACATGTGCATAATTTCATTTAAATATGATCTTCATAGCTCATTAGGCCAGATAGGGTCTAAAAGTGGTCTAGGTGGAGACTTAGACTGAAGGTCCAAAACCTATAGGATCACCCTAAAAGTATCATGAATGCTTATATGCCTTACTTACATGATCAATAAATTCCATATAACCTTTACATACCTCTATTATTTCATTTCACCATGCACATACCTCTTCATGTCATGATTATGCTTCCCATGCAATTGACATTAAAGACTTGTACCTTACACACAAACCTAAGACATTATTTTCCTTAAAAGTATCTCTTTCTCTTTATCTCATGACAACACTCTCACATCACACACTTCCAAATGTACTTCATCACCTTTAACATCAACCTTCATAAGATGTAACTTTGACATTAATGATAATACTAGAAAATCTCCCCCTTTGTCATTGATGGCAACCACTCTCAAAAATTTCTCTCAACATGCTATTTATCCCCCATCCTAAACTTTCTCCCCTTTAACATTAATTAAAAATAAATACTTGAAACTTATTAGATCACATCTCTTACAGCCAAAAACTTAGCACATAGAATTATGAGTTTATGAATCATGATATAAACATGATCCCCTATCTCCATGCATACCTTCTCGACACTACTCACCTAATCTTGGAGATAATGAACCACTTTATTAGTTCCACATAAGAACTTGACCTACTTAATGACTATTAGGGGTAGTAATTACACCCAATTCCTATCTTAGATGTTCAAATGTTATCTTTGGAAGTGGCTTGGTTAGAATATATACAATTTGATCCTTAGTAGATGCATACTCAATCTTGACATTTTGTTCACTTACTTGTTCTCTGAGGAAATGATTCATGATGGGAATGTGATTAGTCCTTAAGTGCATAACTAGATTATTTTATACACTTATAAAACCTATATTGTCATAAAATATAGGACTATGACTATCATAATCCATTTTTTAGTCATTTAAGGTCTATCTCATCCATAAAACATGAGTGCAACATGAAGTTTTTATAATATACTTAGCCTCACAAGTAGATAATGCCACCAATGGATACTTTTTGCTTATCCATCATACTAGGTACTCTCCTAAGAAGAGATATCCTCTACTAGTGCTCTTTCTATCATCTAGACTCCTTGCCTACTCTGCATCTATATAGGTTGTCAAGTTATACTCTTTACTCCTTAGATACCATAACCCAAACTCTATAGTCCCCTTGAGATACATAAGTATCCTTTTGAATACTCATAAATGATTTTCCTTTGGATCTAATTAAAATCTTGCCACAATACCTATTGTTGCATGATGTTAGGTCTAGAAGTAGTAGTGTATAATAGAATTCTAATCATTGACTTCTATGATGTCTGATTGACCTTTGGAGATTCATCTTCCTTGCTTAACTTACACCCTATGATCATAGGTGTGATAATATCCTTGAAATATTTCATCTCAAATTTATTCAACATCTCTCTTACATAATTAGCTTGTGAAATGAATATACCTATTTGTGATAGAGTGATTTGTAACCCAAGGAAGAATCATAGTTCTCCTATCTTGGACATCTCAAACTCCTTATTCATTACATATGCAAAGGCCTTAGTCATATTCTCACAGTTTCCACCAAATATGATGTCATACACATAGAAAACCACTATCAACTAATGATCATTTTCTATCTTTATGTATAAATTACTATCTATAACTCTTATCTTGAATCTTTGGTCTAACAGGTACTTGTCCAATCTGGTGTACCAAGCTCTAGGAAATTTCTTTAGACCATAAATAGCCTTTTTTATCTACATACATATTCATTGTTACTTGATAATGATAAATCCTTTAGTTACTCTATGTACACCTCCTCTTTTAAGTTCTCATTTAGAAAAGTAGATTTAACATCCATCTTATACACCTCGAACCCTTTGAATCTTGTATATACTAGAAATAATCAGATAGCCTCCAATCTTGCTACTGGAATAAAGGTCTCTTAAAAGTCTAACCCTTCTAATTGAGAATACCACTTGAATACCAATCTATCCTTATTCTTAGTGACTTTTCCATCTTGATTAATTTTTTCTTAAACACCCATTTTGTGCCAATGACATTCTTGTCTTTAGGCCTAGGAACTAGTTCCCAAGTCTCATTATTTTCTATTTAGTCTAACTCCTCATTCATAGAACCTATCTAAAAATTATATTTTATTACTTCTATAAGTTTATTAGGTTCAATATTAGACAAAAAATCAACATTCTCTTGATTTAAGTTACTTACTAGCCTTCTTATTTGCATACCTACATTCTTATTTCTAATGATATGTGATTCAGGATGGTCTCTCTAAATTTAACTTGAAGGACCTTTTGAATCTTGTCTTTCCTCAACTTTTTCTTCTTCCTCATATTTCTCTATTGTTTCTTCTTCATTCTTGAGTTTCAAATTATTTGATGCAGCCTTTGACTAAGAGTGTAACTTTTTAGAACTTTTCTCTTCAATCTTCACATTGGTGATTTCCACTATCTTTTGCAACCTCTTATTATAACATCTATAGGCTGAGCTTACAAATGATTATCCAAAGAATATTACTTCATCATACCTAGAATCAAACCTACCTAAGTCCTCCTCATCTCTTTTATTAAAGCATTTACTTCTAAACACTCTAAAGTGTTCCACATTAGTAGTTTTTACTTTCCATAGTTCATAATGAGTTTTATTGCTAGTAATCCTTATCTATCCTGTATTAAAAATTCATAATATAGTACTCACTACCTCTCTCTATTATCCATTAGGTAATTTTGATTCATTTAGACCAGTCCTTTCCATTTCTTGAACTATTTTATTTTTTCTTTCCATTACCCCATTTTACTGAGGTGTCTTAGCTATTGAGAACTATCTCCTTATCCTATGGACCTTATAAAAGTCATCAAATTAATTAGACCAAAACTCTCCTCCTCTATCAAATATTAGAATTTGATCTTTTCATTATTTTTATTCTTAACTAGATCCTTGAATTCACTAAACTTATCAAGAACTTCTAACTTTTAATTCAAGAATGCTACCCAAGACATTCTTCTGTAGTCATCTATGAGTAATATGAAATAGCTATCTCCTTGAATACCTTAGAATCTCATAGTTACACATAGATTAGTGTGTGTTAAATCAAAAGGTATTGTACTAGAATACTCCTTAGACTTGAACCTACTTCTATTCTACTTACCATGTTTACATGCCTTGAAAAGTGTGTTTGTAGGTTTGGTGATTTTAGGCATATTCTTCATAGACTTCTTAAATATTATCTTGACCAGAGAATCAAATTTTTGGTGACCCAACCTTCTATTCCATATCCAAAATTAATCCATATTGCTCATAAATAATATCTCCTTATTTATATCCTTTTAGCATTGGTAATTAGCCTTCCTAATTTATCTCTCCTTATATCACACCCTCTATCATGAAAGGTTAGTGAGTTTCCTTGGTTTCAAATATTAATTACAATAATAAAGTTATGTTTCAAGCATTAAAAATACAACACATTCTATATCTTGGTCTTCCCATTATCCAAACTCAAGATACCCTTGCCAATAATATCGGTAGTTGTATTATCTTCAAACCTCACTGTCCCTACAACATTATTCTTCAATGAAATGAACTTGATCTTGTCCCCTATCATGTGGCTTGAGAAACCACTATCTATATAATATTTCATGCCTTAATATTAGATGCAAAAGGTAGTCTAAGCTAACATAGATTCTTCTCCTTTAGTCTTTTGCTCTTCCTTCACCATGTCTATAGGGTCTAACTTCTTTATTCACTTCTCAGTGGTATGAATATATAACCTTTTGTCTTGACTAATATTACTCATAATCCTCATCTTGTAATCCCTTACAATATGTCCTCTATGATCATAATTATAACACATAATTATGCTTCTACTATTTAAATGAGAATTCATCATATTTTTCCATGAGAAATTTCTTCTAGCATGATGTCTACAATCCATGGCTCTATGTCCATATTGATTGCATGAGAAACAATAACCATTGGAAGGATTCACATACCTTGTCTATCTAATGCTGAATGATGTACCTCTACCTTTGTTGTCTCTTCAAGGAGTCACATTCTTCTTGACTTGTTGATGATCAATTTGAGTCTTAGATTTGAGAGTCTTTGCATAAGTCTTTACCCTATCAGTACCATCACTTCTTGATAGTCCATTATCCCTTGAGGTTTGACCCTCAATTTTTCCTTTTGGTCTTATGTAAACCCAATAATTTTATTTTCATGTGGAAACCTCTAACTATTAAAAATATTACCAAGGACTGTAGTGCTCTTTTCATATTTATAATGTGTCTTCAATTTGATTGTTGATTGATCCAAGTCTACCTTCAAATACTCCAATTTTATTCTAAACTTGATGCATTAGTCCTCCTTGGTTTAAGACTTGTAGTGACAATCTCAATCTAAGTTTCCAACTATTTGATTATCTACTCATGTTTATTGGCATTGTTACTTACTCTCTTTTCAAAGAGAATAATTTGTTCCTCATAACTCTTAACCAATGATCTCAATTTTTGATTCTTATTTTTTTAGAACTTCAACTCCTTTAGAGTAGTCACCATTCTGCCTCAAGGTTCACTTCATCTAATTATTCATCTTTCATAAGACTTTTTTCCTTTTGAGAAACATTCATTGTCTATTTCTATAGACATGAATAAAGTTTCATTTCTATCATGATCATTACTATCATCATCACTATCAAATATACTTGTGTCACTTATATTAGAGGAAATACTATCTTCTTTGTTATAGAAAATTATCTTTTTCTTGAATGATGCTTTCTTGAATTCATACTTCTTGAAACACTTTTTTCTCTTGTCAAGATTATAGAACTTCTTATCATTATGATCAAGGCATCCAAGGAGGGTGGTTAGATCATATGTTATCTTCATGATGAAATCAACTCAAAATGAAAGCAATAACACACTAGCATTAATAACACTACCTTGCCTAGATCAAAGGGAGGAGCATGGTGAAGAAACACAAATGAACAAAGTACAACTAAAAATGAAAAGAAATTACACATAAATTCCTTACCAAATATTTAAATGCTCCAAGAGGATTATTAATTTGGCTTGCTAGATTGTGCTCAAGACATCTTCATCAATGGGTCTTGGCTATCTCCATCTCCTATTGGCATCATGATCATGGTTTTGGATTGGATTATGATTTTATATGGTGTGACTTGGCTTGATTTTGGCATTATAACATTATGTATTTGCTTCATGAATCAAATCTTACATTATAACTCTAATATGTTCTAAGCTCTCTAAATGAAGATGTCTTTACTTATATTTATAGGCTTTGAAATCAGCTTAAATGAGTTAAATACTAACCTAAGATTGCTTAATTAACCCTAGTAGAGTTAAAAGGTGTCCAAACCTCATGATTAGCCTGGAGTAGGTGTGCTTTGAGATATTTTGGATTTTGGAAAACTCACAAAAGGTAATGATTACTTCTTAGGATATTATTTGATTTTGAATTTTCCTTTTTCATATTTCATTTATTTGCTCATGGATTAATTCATTTCGGAATTTATTAAGATTTGTATGTTAATTAATCCTTTTTAGGATTTTGAATATTTTTCAAGTTTTGATTTAATTCAATGTGGAGACTTTATCTATTTAATTTATTTTTGGTCCAAATTGATTTAATTTCATATGATGAATCCAAATTTTAGACATTTAGAAAATTTTAGGCTAAATGTTCAATGGTTGGTAAGAATTGATCTAAAGTCAGGTATGAAGCCATTAGTGGCCAATTTTAAGTTCTATAGTTTACCCCTATTTGGGAAGGCATTTTAAGTTTCAATCATAGTAGCATCTTCTCAAAGTATAAAAATGTTATTTGTGCTTACAAATTCAATGGTAATGGATGAAATGTAGGGTGCCCCCTTCAGGGAACAATTTGGAAAAATGGTAAGCAAATGGTCCCTCTAAAAAAGTAAATGAGGGGACCAAAAAAATGAAAATGATAGGGTGATAACACAATGATGTATCTAAATTTGATCAAAATCACTGAGAATTCAAGTGGCATGGTGTACAATGGTTTCCCCAAAGGCAGTTATAAGCATTATACCCTTATAGTGGCAAACATGGTATGATAACCTAAGGATTTGCCCAAAGATGGTTATAATTATTGATAATATGGAATTTACCCCATTAGTATAGATAAATAGGATATAACCATACCCCAGGTTGGCATAAAAAAGTGAATGAATTTCCCAAAGGTAGTTATAATCATTAACTCTCAAATTGGTGATAAGGAGATGTTGATACTTCCATTATTATGTAGACTTATTGAAGCTTATTTTTGTTATATCACTTGATGATAGGTATCATGATAGAACACCATGAGGACTTGGCTAAAGTATGCATAAGGACTGACTCATGATATCCAATACTCAATTAAAAATAATGCATCAATAATAAAAACTATGATGATAATGTTGATGTATGAATATGGATGAATTTAATAATAATTATACAAGTAACAACCCAATGAACACAAATAGACTTGAATCAAGGCAATAATACTTAAAGCAAAAAAATAGGTACATAAACAAAAAAATAAACAAAACACAATAAAAAATAAATGAACAACTGATGATTAGTCACAATGTTAGTACAAACAATGTGACATAAACAAGATGGCTAACATTGACCTTATAAAATAGGTAATAACTTAACAAAAAAATGAGATGTGGGAATAGAAGAAAAAGAATGGGGTCGTTGAGCTATCTTTATATACATTATGAAAGTAGATGTTGCCTACATAGTTCCTTGAATGATATATCCATTCAAAAATTTAGGCTAAATGTAGTTTCCTAGGAACTAGAATAGAAGAAAATATTTGTAGAGAAAATAAACATGATGGATATGATAAAAGAATAGGAATGTACTTGTAAAATGGTGAGAGTGTGGGATAAAAGGCCAAAAAGGATGGGGAAACTAAGTGATAAGTAATTTCTTGTAACTTATTAAGGGTTCCCAAAATCCTTAAGGCAAAGAAGTGGTTAATGTTTTTTGTTTTTCTAAATTATTTTAAAATATTTTTAGAATTTTGGAGTATCTCAACTAAATCAAGAATGATGAGATACTAAACAGTTCCAAGCTCATAAATTGGTGAAATAATGACTATATTTAATGGATGTTCACAAAATGGTGAGAGTGTAGAGAAAAGGGGGACTAATCTAACCTCAACAAGAATTAAGCATGACCCACATAGTCCCAAAATGGCCCTAGGTCAATGTGTTTTCACCTTATAGTAGAGGAATCTTGATAATGTAGTATCCAATTCAAATAAAATAGGAATAGTTGGCATAATGGCATAATACATCATAGGAATGACTAGTTGGTATGTCAAGGCATAATAAACAAATATTACCCATAGTTTACCAATAGGTGGTTATAATTAGGATACAATGGATCATATTAATGATACTAATTTTCCCATAGGTAGTTATAATTAGTAGTAAGACTAGTGAAACACTGATTTACCTATAGGTGGTTATAATTAGGATCACATAAATAAACATTATAATAAGGGAATAAGAAACAAAGGATGCAACTTCCAAAATTTCTATCTTACTACTCTAAAATATGGCCTCTATTTAGACTACATGAAACAAATACTAAAAGGGATATGACTCTTTGTGATGGATGTGAAACTAATGGATGAACCAAGGTTAAATGGGATAGGATAGGATGAATCAAAACATGCTAGGCTGATAGAACCATAATGGTAAGACAAATAAGTGATAGGATAGTGATATATTGGTAGACTAATAGGATGATAGGATGGTAGGATGGTATACTACAAATAAGAATATTGATAATATGATATAAATTAAAATGGTCCTCATAGACAATACAACAAGTTACTCAAGCATAATACTACTTCAGGTGTATAATGTTTATAGGCTCATCAAGTTCATCTCTATATTGTGTAGCGAGCTTGTATGCTCCTATGCCATAGTTTGTAATAATGGTGAATAGACCTACCTAGTTGGGTTTGAACTTAAATTTATGCTTATTTTTGGTCATGGTATTTTTTTGGTTCTCTTTGAGGACAAGATCACAAATTTCAAAGTCTCTATGTTTCATGCACTGATTGTAGTGGCCATAGAGTTAGTTCTGATATGCTTGAAGATGATTAACTGCATCCATGCATTTTTCATCAAATAACTCTAGCTCTTGTAGGTGAGATAATTGATAGTCTTCATCATCTAGAACATGATTCAAAGAGATACATAATGATGGCAACTTGAACTCAATGGGAAGAATGGCCTCAGTGCCATAAATAAGTATGGAGTGGTACCTATGGGACTACAGTGATTGGTATGGTATGACTAGAGGGTATGGAATATCTAAAGGTGCCAATATTTGTTGACATCATTGACAATTAATTTAAGGATGTTCATAATGCTTTTATTTGATGCTTCTACATGGCCATTACCTTGAGGGAAATATGTTATTGAAAAATGTTGAGTAATTTTGTATTCAACACATAACAATTTGACATCCTTATTATTGAATAATCATCTATTATTAAGTATAATCTCAGAAGGGATACCATATCATCAAATGAGATTTTTGAATATGAATTTGGAAATTTGATTTCTAGTCATGTGAGGAGTATAACTTTAACACACTTAGAGAAATGTTATATGGTAGTAAGGATATGTTTATGGACATCAGATGAGGTGGGTTTTATCTTTCTAATGAGATCGAGGTCCCATGTAGAAAATGGCCATGGTGTAAACATTGGTTTCAAATTTTTGGTTGGGGCATGAATCAAATAAGTATGTCATTGACATTTATCACATATTTTTATATATGTAGTTCATCTGCATCCATCATTGGCCAATAATAACTAGTATGCAAGAGATTTTTGGACATGACTACCCCATTGGTGTGGGATACACATACCCTTCATTAACTTCCCATAATTATAGTATAGATTATAATGAAGGTAAACAATGAATTAGAGTTCCATCAAAACTATGGTGTTACAGGGTTGGTCTAAGTAAGGTATAATATTGGGTATTATGAATGAAGGCTTTGGTTTGCTTTCGAGATAAGTATGGTGGTCAAATATGGTCATGTAAATAGGTATAAAATATTTTATAATTATCAATGATGTCATGGTGATGTCCAAGTGAGTGGATTAAGTGCCTTGATATCCTAAGTGATAATGACAAAGTATGCTTGAAGTTGGCTTGGTTGATCTTATGTTGTGGCATGATTAGAGATGTTTAGGGATGAGTATGGTGTATTTAACATGTGAAATAGGTCTCATAAGATGTTTTTCATGCTTCTAGTACTTGTGTGCATGAGTGAAATTCATCTGGTAGTCCATAGTTATCATCTATACATTATGAGTCTAGTGGCAAAAAATCTGAATAAGCATTTTATTGACATCATTATTGCCATATGTGGATGAGTCAGGGGTATTTGGTCTTATGGTTGTGATCACATTAGTTCCTAATTACTATGAACTAAGTATAAAGTCATGTAATGAAGCATAGTTTAATATATGTGGGTGAAAATTTGGGCTTTCAAGCATTTTGATAGTGTTTTCTATGGGCAAATAGAATTGAGTAAGCATGTTTATGATGTCAGCATTCATACACATGGAGGTTTCATGAGGAAATGGTCACATGGGTTTGTTTATTATTGTGCTTAGTTATTATGTACTAAATCTTAGGTCATTCAAATAAGTGTGAAAAATATATGCAAGTGAAAAGTTGGGCTTCTAGGTAGTTTGACATTGTTTTCCCATACTTAGCCAAATTTTCATGTGGCAAGAATAAGCAAGTAAACATATTGATAAATTTATATTTTACATGTGTGGTAGTTTCAAGACAATTTGATCATATGGGTTTGTTTAGTTTTGTGCCTAGTTTATTTTTTTATAAATTTTACATCATGTAGTAAAGCACATCAATAGATATGCATGTGAAAATTTGGCCTTCCAGATAGTTCATGACATAGTTGGCTATGTGGTAGAAAAATATGAATGAATAGATTTATGGAGTTATATCTTACATAATAAAAGTTTATAGGAGTAGGTTTATACATGTTTGGATTATAATATGTGAGGAGATCATAAGGTCCAAATTTTAGATCATGCATCTAACCATACCAAAATTTATTAAGGTCTAATGTTGGCCTTTTAGGGAGATAGCAATGGTTCCCATATTTAGTCAATTTTGCAAAAGATAAAGATCAAGACCAAATGAAGATCAAATGGTACATAGGTAATCATAAGATATTGATATAATAATTCATCTTGAGATATAAGTTAATAAGTGTATGATGTTTAATGTTGAGCATAGGTAAAGGATAAGGATCAAATGATTCATGTATATTCATACATATTGATCTAACAGTGCGAATGGAGTCAAAGAATTCAAAGTGATAGCCATTTAATGGTGTTAAAGGTAGATATATTTATAATAATATTGATGGTGTATGTTTTATCTAAGAATCAAGGATATGAGATGTTAATCGAGTTTTTGAGGTTTAACTATGATCATTTCAATTAAAATATTTGAATTTAACAAAGGAAAAAACTAGTGCTCTATATTTTGGCCATATCTTTTGATCCAACATGAATTTGACAATTCAGTAAAAATTAAACTTGTAGGTGACTCTAAGGATCATATATAAATATATATTTTAATATTTGAGAGTGTGTAAAATTAAATTTATGAAGGTTCAAATTTGACTTTGTTTTCATGTATATCCTACAAGTGACCTGAGAAGATTATTTGAGCTTGTTTTGATGTCATTTCAATATATTTTGATGAGATATATATTAGGGAGTTCTTAAGACTCCATTAAGAAAATTTATGTTCATTTTGAAGGTTTGATTAATCATATTTAGTATGAACAAAATGTTATAATTTGACTGTGTTTTAGTTTATAATGATTTTGTAATATAGAGAGGTGTTTGAATTGATTAGGAGTAAGCGAAAGGGTACTATAATAGTTAATGGAACTTAAGGATGAATTATAGATCATGAAAAATGGGTCCATGAGTTATAATTTGTTCCTATATTCTTAATTTTTTAAAATAAGTTTCAAAGAGATGAATGGGTCATCATAGGACCTAAAAAGGTGACTTAGGCTTATTTGAAAAAGAGTTGTACTTAAGTGTGACCCATGTAAGATGCCTTAAGGGTTAAGGCATGTATTATTTCTAAAAAGGATTTTTTTTGGAATTTATAATTCATGAATGTTCTATAAATAGTGAAACTAAATGTGATGATTTCTAGACATGAAAGACTTGAGTAAGGCTTGTTGGCGAAGAGGATAGGTTGTGTACTTATTAGATGGGTTGATTAATAGAAGAGTTTGTTGACTATGTGTAAGAAATTTTGGTCATATTTATGATGTCAAAATAGTTATATTGAATCTTGAGGATATACAAAGAGATCTAAGTGTACATGTGAATAAGGAAAGAGATTATGGCTTGTTATGTGAGAGGCCTATATGAGATAGAGAGGGAGTTTGTGTAGGTGTTAAAAAAATAGAGATCCATCATCACGTGTTGAAGACAATAGTTCTAAGGTGGAGGTGTTCACTTCAAAGGGGGGTATAAAGGACTTGATCTTCCTTAGGGGTAGTTACTCCTTGTGAAATAGGTGTTTCACTAAAGGCCTTTGGTTAGGAAGATTTGATCAAGGTTTTTTAGTTCTAAAGGAGTTGACCATTATCTTGTTTGTAAATTATTATATGAAAATTAATCCATGGTGTTATAGCCTTGAGAGTGGGTTTTATTACTCGTGAGAGTTTCCCATAATAGGTATGTGTTATGTGTTTGATCTTGTGTATGCATTGAATGAATGAGCTATCTTATTAATATTGCTTAATCAAGTTGATATATGTTGTTTGTTTAATAGTTTGAAAGGATTGGAATTGAAATTTTAATATCTAGGCTCACTAATTCAACACCTTATCAGTGATTGTACCTATAACATAAAGGTCTGAATACCAAGTAGAGTTGGGACCAATAATATCACAAACCACTATGATGATTGATGGTTCATGAGCTGGAATTAATATGTTTTTAATCATAAATTTGTAGTCTTTTGTTGTATATGTATGTCTAATGAGTGACCTAATGGTATCAATTTCATTTACTATTCTATTGCTTTCCTTTGGGATATGTTCAAATTAAATGTCAATAATTTGCTACTTTAGAGTGTTGACCATGGCCTTGTAGGGAATCAAATTATCATCATTGGTCTAAAAATGGCCTGTAACTAGATTGATGATTAACTATGAATCACCATAAACCTTTAGATGAGATATGTTCCATTGTACTACCTATTGAATCCCTATGTGAGTGCTTCATATTTAACCATATTATTAGTACAAGGAAAGCTAATTTTTAATGACTTAGGGATTATATCCCCATGTGGAGTGATAAAAAAAGGCCTACCCCCATTCCATATGCCATGAATTAACCGTAAAAATACAACTTCTAGTGATACTCCTTAAGAGGTGTTTCAATGATGGTCGTGATGGGTTCATCAAGAAATTATAATGTGAGTGGTTGTGTATATGCAAGGGGTGCTTTAACAAGCTAGTCTATAAGAACTTGCCCCTTGATGGCTTTCTAGTTCACATATTATATCTCAAACTCACTGAGAAACGTGATCCATTTAGATATGATGCCTTGTTAAGCTATTTTAGATAGTATTACTTGGGTGGATCTACTTTTGAAATGGCCATGGTCTTATTGTTCAACATTTAATGGTGTAGTTTTTTAGCTGTAAAGACCATGGCTAAATAGGCTTTTTCAATGGGTGTATAATTTTGTTCATATGATACCAATGTATGACTTATATAGTACATGGCATTCTCTTTTCCATTGTCATCATGTTGAGGTGGAAGTTCCCCTAGGGATTTATCTGTCACTAATAAGTATAGAAGGAATGCTTTTCCTGGCATAAGAGGTAATAGAACTTGTGGATTCATAAGATAGTACTTTATCTATTGAAAAGATTTTTGAAAATCATCGTTCTAAATAAATGTCATACCTTTATTCACAACATGTGTAAAAGAATGACACTTGCTGACCAATTGAGATATGAAGTGTCAAATAGAGTAGCTTTTACCCTGTAAACTAAAAAATTTCTTCAAATTAGTTGATGGTGGCATATTTGTTATGGATCATAATTTGGATAGATCAACTTAAATATCCCTATGAGACATAATAAATACAATTAATTTTCCTAAAGTGATGCTAAATACACATTTCTTACGGTTGAGCCCAACATTGTATTCCCATAGTCAATCAAACATCCTCCTTAATATTGTTGGATGATTGGACTTAGTCTTTAATTTATCAAGTATGTCGATGATGTAGTCTTTGATAATGTCATGCATCATATCATGAAATATGATGGTCATGTCTCTTTGATAGGTGGTCCATGTGTTTTTAATACCTAATAGTATAACTTGATAATTGAATATTCCCCATGAAGTGGTGAACATTGTCTTGTGTTTATCTTCTGGTTCTATTTGAATCTGATTGTAGCTTGAGAATCCATCCATCAATGAAAGAATCTCATAACCCATTATGGAGTTCACAATCATGTCAATGTTTATTAATGGAAAGCTATCCTTAGGGAAAGCTTTGTTAATGTCTCTAAAATTAGTATAGATTTTGATTCCTTATAGCTTTTTATTGATGGGTACAACATTATAAATCCATTAAAAATAGTCAATTGGCCTAATACATCTAACTTCTAAGAGCTTTTTGAAATCTTTATTTACAAATAAAATAATGTGAGAATGCATTTTCCATAACTTTTGTTTCACCGGTTTGGCATCAAGATGTACCACAATGTGGTGAATAACCAAGGTGGGGTCCAAACTAGGCTTTTCTAAATATGCTCATGCAAATATATCTAAAAATTCACTCAATAGGGATGTTAAGACTTCATGTTCATCCTCAGTGAGTGGCATTCCTAATTTAATCCACTTTGGGTCATTTGGAGATGCTATGTTTAACTCTATTATCTTCCACTAGAAGGGTTGAACAATCTTCAAGAATAGTGGGCAAAGATTTGAACTATTTTTCAATGTTAGAGTCCTTTGTTAGGACTTATGATTGAAGTTATCCTAGGCATGATGAATCAAAATTTCCTAATGGGAGGGATGGCCATGTATCAAATGTTGTTGGAAACACTTGAATGATGTGATCAAACACCTACCATTCTTCAAGATTAAACTTAGACCCATAGGTAAGTTCATCATCATTGGTTTCCTGAATGATTTTATCAAAATCCTATTCTTCATCAAGACTAAACTTAGAACCATAGTCAAGTTCATCATTGGTGGTCTCCTGGTCTATATTTGAAGAAGGTTGAACACCCCCATCTAGTGGCACTTGAAACAAGTTTTCACCACTAGACTGACCTTTATCTTTACTTTTTCCCTGGTCCAAAAGTGCCTCAAATATTTTTTCACTTTGGGACCTCAATGTTTTATTTATTTATTTTTGGATAAGGGTGTTAACCTACTTTACAAAATAGGCTTAGGTAGGACTCATCATTTTGGAACTCATCAACCAACACATTAGATTGTTGTTGGTCCTAGTATATTAGTTGGGAATAATATAATAGTAGTGGATTATGATAAATGGATGGTCGAAGGGTAAAAATGGTGTTATTATCAAACATATTAGTTTAGGCTAAGTCAAAAAATTGGCTATGATTGGATTATGTTTCTTTGCCAACATTGTAATCGCTAATCATTGGTGATGGAATTTTAACAAGATACATGGGGTCACCCCTAGGTAATTTGAATCCAAGCCCATAGGTTCCTTTGTACTTAGTAATAGAAATTGGCTCAAGTATTACCTATTGATTTAGCCTGAGACCTCCTCCTTCATAGTCTTGGTTTTTCATGATTGAATTAGGAATGGGATACTTGGATTTTTTTGTAATAATCAACCAATTTTTCATTTTATAACCATGATTCATCACCTTTGGGAGGGTCCTATTCTTGGCTAGAGGTTGATATGAAAGTAACAGGTGTTGGACTCTATATATGGCCTTTACCCTTTCTTTGCCATTGCATGATTGGTTTGGTTCTTGGTATTTTAAAGGAATTTGGGTTGTATAGAAGGTTTACAATTTGAAAGGTGTCATACGTCAAATACTCTCCTAGGTTGTTAGTTGAGATAGTATAATGATTGGACATATTAGGAAGTGGCATGTGGGAAAGAGAATCAAGGGTATCATGGTCAATGTAGTTGGCCTCTAGTAGATCTACAAGTATTGTTTTCCCTTTATCCTACTTGGAAACTAGATTAATTCTAAAATGGTAATTGTAGATATTGAACTTGGCCTCTAGATGTTTTAAATGATCATATGGATGCAAATCTCCTAGAATTTGATACAAATGATTTGCATCCATTATAGAATGGAAGAAGTTGATACACTAGTATAATGTCTGTGAAATTGCATGAATCTTGTGTATCCAAGGTCTACCTAAAAGCATGTTATATTACAAATCAAGATCTAGTACATGGTAAAATGTATCATGGGTCAAAGGTCTGATGATAACTAGTAAGTTGATGGTACCTTGTGATTTTCATTGTTCATTATTGTAGGTTTTGATTTTGTTTGTTTCTAATTAGAGATCTGATGTTGTATACCCAAGAAGCTTGATGAGCTTTAGAGTCATAATATTTAAGACTGATCTATTATCTATGAGTACGTGTTTCACTTTATGTCATATTATGTACAACTCAATGTATAAAGGAATATAATGAATTAGTCCAAAAGATGACATATCAATTTGGTTGAAGGTTACTTATTCAGTTAGAGCTACGTGTCCAACCAAAGCTTGAAATTTTTTAGGATATATGTCATTGGGAACTATGGATTGACTAAGAAACACTATCAAGATATTTTTGTGGATGGTTGATATACACAATAAATCAAAATGGAGATTTATGCTAGCATCTTTTAAAATTGTTCCATAATGTCAAACATCTTTTTTTGGCTAATGGTAAATGGCTTATTCTAAGGTAGAATAACTAGTTATCTGATGGGTGAAGTGGTAGATGGTTGTGGGCTAGTATGACAATCTTTGATCATCATGTTGTGATTACACAATCAAGATTAGATACAAGACCATTATTGCTAAAAAATGATGGTAGACGGGGACCAGATAGGTTAAATCTTAATTGTTGATGAACTTGTGCATGGTCATGGGCTAATGATTAATTATTAGTATAAGGTCCTAACATGGGAATACATGGTTTCTAGTTTGACTATGTGTAGTCCCAGGTCAAGGAAAGATTACTAAAATGGTTTGGTTGATTTGGTATGATTAGAAATGGTCTTGTTTAATTGGTACTTATTCTAAGATTAATAGTAATGGTATTAATGTGACCTCCTACAATATGGCCTACAACTACGTTGTAGTCATGTGCAACTACATGTTATGTTTATTAGTTGTTACTTTTTTGACCTTATATTTTTCCATTGTTTGATGTTATTAGTTCTATTGAGTCTGTTGGTTTGGCCTTGGTTGTTGATATTATTGTTATTGATGTTATAATAGCCATTATTTTTATTGTTGATGATGATTTTTATGTTTGGAAAAAATATTATGATAAATGATAAGGATGTGATTGGAGGTAGAAGATTCATAATCCAATGTGATCTCTCTATTTTCCAACATATTATAAATTACATGTCTAATTTTCACATAATGCTATAAATTATAATCATTAACCCTATGAAAATTATAGAGTTATTCTAGCCTATATCAATCTACCATGTTAGCACCCTCATAGACTTGATCTTTCCAAATAGGCCATCTAATCAAGTTAAAAACTGAGTTTGTGAAAGATTGATTTAATGGGTTCTCCAAGGTCAGTAAAACCATGATGGATAGGCACATTTATCCTTCGAGGAGGATTTTGTAAATTCATAAGCTACTAAGTTTGCTGCATTGGCTATGCTAGTTTAGGTTATTATGCATGTTATGTATGCTATGGCTATTGAAAAGGTTGATGGTTAGGAGTAAGCTAAAAAAGCAATGTAGGTAGATCATATGGTTTTTTCACCATTTAAACATGTCATGACTCTATTACTCCATCACCTATAACATTCTTGTTACAATTTAATTATTTGGGTCTATCATTGTTATTAGCTTATGTTGGTTGTGATGATTACACTTAGACTAGATTTTGATATTGGCCACTATTTTGGTTTTGAGTCTAGCCATTATTTTGATTTTATGAGGTTATTTTAAGGATCCATTTGTTAATGAGGGTTATTTAAATCACCAAACCTTTGTTAATGATCTCTTTGAATGTATGTGAACATTGTAACTCCAAATTATAAGATATCTCATTGTGTAGATTTTTGGTAAACATAATGGCTAATTACTTGTCTAGTAGATTGTGGGTGAATCAGCTTGCAAAGGCTCTCCATTATTGTAGATAGCTTGTGAAGCTTTCATTGAATTTATATTTTGTTTGTGTTAAATCTACCAATGAAGTCTCATGCTTGAGATTATAAGAGAAGTGTTGTATAAACTTGTCTAATAGATCATCAAAATTAGGTACTAAAGTCTTGGGCAACTTTAGGAACCATTCTAAAACTTGTCCTACTAGGCTTTGTAGAAACAACAATAAAAGGTAGATATCACTATAGGCCATTTGTTAGCATGAAATAAAGAATTTTTCTAAATGGGCCTTAGGGTTACCTTTCCCTTTGTATTTGTCAAAATTTGGTGGATCATACCCTAGAGGAAATGGTATCTACAAGTACTCCATGTTGAAAGGGTAAGAACACACAACATCCAACTTGAACTTTTTGGTTTATTTCCCCACTTGCATGAGGGTAATTTAATCCTTCATTTATTATAGTTCTTGTCTAAGAAAAATATTGGGATCATTGTCCTATTAAGGTGGAGGTTCAATGGTCAAAATTGGATTACTTTGACCAAGGTATGATGGAGGTATTTTTTAGGGTATATTGGATTGGATATGAAAGAGACCAGGAATACACATACGTAGGTTAGGGTATGATTATTGAAATTACATGTAGTGTAATGTGATATTCTAGTTAAGGTTGGGTATGTAGGCATAATGTTGGGAATATTGAGGTTAGGATGGTAGGATATAACCATAATGTACTTGTTGAGGTTAAATAGGGACACACTACTAACTAGTCATACATGACTGATTGTGAGGGACTTGTGAACTAGGACCATATCACTAAAATTGTGGCACATTCTACATGAAAGGGAACTATTACCTAATAGGTACTTGAGGAACATTAGAACCTCTTGGTTGTGTGAATCCATTTTGGGAAATGGAAGCATGTTGAAGATTCAACATTTGTCATTGATTAATATTTACATGTTTCTGGTTAGACATTATTTGGTGTTGGATTGACATTTTAGTCTATGACTAAAGAGCTATGTTCACTGCTACTTGGTGAGGTGGAACATTGGTTTCCCCTATTGAGGTGTAACTATGTTTGGCCTCTATTGCATGGTAATGTTTTATGGTGCTTTCTACTATGGAATATTACTAGTTACCTATTTGGGTAGAGTGAGATTCATCACATTTTGTTGTGTCATGGTACTAGTCATTAGTTGACTACTTAATCCTTGTTTTTGGGTGCTAGAAAAAGTAGTTGGTTAAGGGTTAGAGGTATTTAGTTGATATTTGGAAGTAGAAATTCCTACCCCATGTTTTTATGAACCACTAATGGTGTTGTTAAAAGACACATTTTTTGGTTGACTATATGTTTGTACATTAACACCACTTTGGTCTAAATTAGGTGTTGTTTATGCATTGTCCACTATGTTTTGCTTATTATTCTACATAAAATTAGGAGACACTTCCTCAATGTTTGAGGTATTGAACATGTTTTCTACCAAAGTGATTTGCATAAATGGGTCTAAACCTTGATTTTATTTACCATTCAATTCCATTAAAACTCTTATTAAAGGAGCTAAATCAATAAGAGGCCTGTTTGACATGTCCATATTATTAAAATACATGCTAGGTCTTGATATGTCTAGTATGTTGTCTTCATTTGAATTAAGTGGTCCTCTATGATACCTCTTTTTTTGACAAGCATATGAGTATCTTGATAGGGTATTGGTACTATGTTATTAGGTTTGCTAGAAGAGGCCTGATCATTGTTTTGATAAGGCATGTTATAAGGCCCTCTTAGTAGACGTGGAAAATTGTCATGTCATACCTCATGGTTTAATGGAATTTTACCATAATGAGGTTACCATTGGATTTTTTTTTTCAACTATAGGTACACTAGCCAAATATTGGGCCATCTATACTTGATCTTGCTCCGTATATGGATTCATGCTAGCCAAATAATTGGCCAAAAGATCTTGACTATGTTTCCCTATTTGAGTCTTATATGGTGGATAGGAATATATTTCCCAAATAGCATCATCTCCATAAGGGTCTTTAAAAAATTCCTCTTGTGTGCTAACATTTTTATATCATGTATTGTACATAGTTTCACTATGTGTATAGTGAGCCATGGTCAAATCTATGATTAATGTTTCATAAAAAGATGGGTTAGAGTTATGAAAACTCTAAAAATCTATTTATAAAAAGAAAAATGGGTTAAAATCTATCTAACTTGGTTGAGGGTGTAGCTATATCTCCAAAAATCCTGATGCAAAGATTTGGTAAAAATAGCATAACATCAAATGTCTAGTGTTAAATGTTTTACACAAACAAGGTCAAGTAAAATGATATAAAAATAAGATGTCCATTTTAATGTCCAAAGATGTTCCAAATAGGTCTAAACTATGAAAGGGAAAAGAGTCATTAGGTTTTTTGTCTAAACACAAAGTCAAAAGCTAGTCTCAAATAAGTTGTGCTAGGATTTTTGGCCAAACACGATGTCAAAAGCTAAACTTAAAATAAAGAGATGATGATGATTGATCTAACAAAATTGGAAGAATTTGACAAAGACTAGGCACTTGATTCTACACAAACATGATCTTATTGGTATAAAACACTAAACAGAAGGAAATTTGAAGATGAACTGATTCTATAAAACAATTGCACAAACAATAAAGTTTCCAAATTTGAGTAATCAATTAACCTAAGTTACACAACCCAAAAGAGAAATATTTATGAATCATCCCCCATGTGTTGAGGCCTAAACAAAAATAAATCAATGTTTGGATCTGAACTTTTAAAAATTAATCAAAAAATAAACTAAGGTAAAGTAGGGTTTTGATGACCAATAAGCTAGGTAGTTTTGAGCAGTATAATTGTGCTAAATAAAGATCCAACAAGGCATAAATGAATAGTTTAAATAATGATAATCAGGACACAAGAAAAGGCAAATCTTTTTAAATAATTTGGGTAGTGTAATGGCATCATATCTCCCAAAATATGTGACAATGGTTGATTATTTCAAGAATTGCTAAGGCATGAAACTTGAATTGATTTGGGTATCATAATGTTACCCATCTCAATCAAGTGCCTCACTAAATATTTTGACACAAATGTTTTCTAAGTTAAATCAAGGTGTCAAATAGATGGCATACTACCTCTTCAAACAATGGAGTAATGTTGGACACAAAACTCATTCATGACAAGGTATAAACAAAAATGTTTTAGTTCTAACACACCAAGCAATAAAATAATAAATGACATAAATATAGCTAAGTATATCATCCTAGATCTTATAAAGGCGTGGAAAAGTGGGGTTGACTAAATCTTACAAGTTAAAACCATCTATATTTATCCCATGAGTACAAAATTTTATGTTTGTACACAAGAGAAGCAACATGTCAATTAGATATGTATTAAATGGCTTGTTGTGAAAAAGTCTTGTCATTTTCACAACCACTACATCCATCAATTACTTAGTGTAGTGTGATGTCCTAAATGATCATATGTTTTGGGCCATATTTCCACTAATGGAGATGGTTTAACCTCTCAAACCATCATTCCAATAGGGCAATCCTAATTTATATACCCCCATAGAGAGGGGTTAAACACTACCAAGAGCTAAATCCCCATGTCAATGATTCCCTAGATAACTTGTGAGAGGTAATGGCACCCCATTCATAAGCCAAGATTCATGAAAATAAAAGACAAGTAGAAAGACTTTAGGGTTTATTTTAGATCACCCAGTACCATATGCACTTTAGGGAGATCCTAGGTAACTTTATTTCTATGCCTTGGACTAGGCACTAAATTCAATGGAAAGGTGATTTTGATCCCACAAGTTCCCTATAGGGGATGGGGGAGAGCATACATGCACTATAATTTTTTCAAAATAAACAATTAAAAAACAAGTTTTGAAAATAATTACAAGTGAGATTTGATTGTAAGCACCTAATTGAATGTGACATTATTCGTTACTAGGGTCCTTGGCCTTAGTGTGAAAATGGAAAGAATTGCATAAAACTAAATTAGGCAAAAACATCTAGGGTTTTTTTAAGCCCAAAATTGAATGGTTCAAGACTTAGCCTAAGTTCATGTTTAAAGCACCAATTTGAAATGCTCAAGACTTAGGATTCATTTTAATCACTAAAAATAAAGTGTTCTTAAGACTTAGCCAATCCTAGATTTATTTTAAACACCAATGTCTAAATGTGTGAAATCAAACATGTTCATTTTAGAACCCAAATTGAAATGTGCAAGATTTGACCAAGTTCTTTTTAAAACCCAAAAAAAATGTTTGATTAGTCTAATCATGTAAATTTGGTGTTAACATTGATCATTCAACTTGTAAGTGTTAGATAATTACCCCTTATTTTGAATCATGTTTGTTTTTAAGCAAATTATTTTTGAAAAAGAGCTCTTAGATTTTTTAATTTAAATCACATAATGATCAAGGCTGATCAGAAATGATCAACAATGGTTAAGGGAAACCATGGCATTCAGTTTAAGGAAACCATGAAAGTCATAAAGAATCATCACTAGTTGATTAAAACCATCAGCGATCACTTATGAACCCAAAGGAAAAACCACACATGAGATAAAATGTTAGGTTAGGCAATGATTAGATTAAATTTGATTAAAAAACTACAAGGTAAAACTTGGTAAATGGATTTAAATGCTCTTGAAACTTAGAAATTAAGGATCTAATCAATATAAAGACTCAAAATATAATATTTTTGAACTTTTTCCCCTTGGAATCCAACCATCGATGTTTACAAAGACCATAGCTTTTTTGGGTAAAACCTACAATGATTACACAAAATCAATGTCGGTTAGTCCTTATTGGTGTTGGTCTCTATGTAGATCTTAGAAATATAAAGAAAGAAAAATATGGCCAATACAAGGTTACAAATGCAATTTTAATGAGATTTACACATCCATTTCTTAGTTTAAGACCTGTATATTTATATCCTTGCTATGTGGGGTACTCATGTTCCCACCGAGCATGCCATTTATGATCAAGGCATCTAATGAGGGTGGTTAGATCATATGTTAGGTTCACAATGAAATCAATGAAATTAACTCAAAATGAAAGCAATCACACACTAACACTCATAACACTACCTTGCCTAGATCAAAGGGAGGAGCATGGTGAAGAAACAAAAATGAAAAAAACATAACTAAAAATGGAAATAACTTACACACAAATACCTTACCAAATCCTTGAATGATTCAAGAGGATTCTTCATTTAGATTACTCGAATTATGATAAAGAAGTCTTCATCGATGGGGATTGGCTATCTCCATCTCCTCTTGGCATAATGCTCATGGTTTTAACTTGGATTATGCTTTGATATGGATTGAAAATGGCTTGGATTGGCTTGATTCTGGCATTATAACACTATGTATTTACTTCATGAATCAAATCTTGGATTATAACTCTACTATGTTCTACGCTCTCTAAATGAAGAGGTTTAGGCTTGTATTTATAGCATTTGAAATCAACTTTGAATGAGTTAAATCCTAACCTAGGTTTTCTTAGTTAACCCTAATAGAGTTAAAATGTGTCCAAACCTCATGATTATCATGGAATATGTGTGCTTTGAGATATTTTTGATCTTGGACAACTCATAACAGGTAATGATTACTTTCTAGGATATTATTTGATTTTGAATTTTCCTTTTTGACATTCCATTTATTTTCTCATGGATTAATTCATTTAGGATTTGATTAACATTTGAATGTTGATTTAATCCATTTTAGGCTTTTGAATATTTTCCAAGTTTTGATTTAATTCAATGTGGGAATTTGCTCCATTTAATTGATTTTTGGGCCATATTGATTTAATTGCATATGATGAAGCCAAATTTGAGACATTTATAAATTCTTAGGATATATTTTCAATGGTTAGTAAGAATTGATCTAAATTTAGGTATGAAGCCATTGGTATCCACTTTTAGGTGTCTACAATCATCACCATGATGTTCATCATGCTCATTATTATCCTTGTTGGGATACTTAGATGCAAAGTGACCAATCTTACCATAGTTAAAACACTTGAATGGAAACTTGCATTTATACTTACCTAATCCTTTCCTTATTTTTTTGACAAACATGGATTCTATCTTATCATCATCAATATATGTATCAACATCATCCTTGGCATTTTAACTTATGAATTTTCCTTAGATTTGAATGTAGCTTCCTTCTTGGAATGTTTTCCATCACTTTTTCTCATTTCATAGGTAGTTAGGATGCCATTAATTTCATCCATCTGTAGTATATTGAGATCTTTGATCTCCTCCAAAAAAAAAACTTTTGAATCAAAATTAGATGTAAGGTATATTAATAACTTTTGTACTACTATTGATTCTTTCAACTTCCCTCTTAGACCTCTAATGACATTTACCACTTCATCTACTCTTACCAGATAAGATGTAATGTTTTCATCCTCCTTCATTTCCTAAAATTTCAAACTACCTTTTGTGGGTCTATGATTTTTCCATATTTACTTTGGTGTCTCCTTCATAGATGGTTTTGAAAATTTCCCAAATTCCTATGACTATATCACAAATGCATAACCTTTAAAAAAATTTCCTCTAAAATACCATAGAGGATGGCATTCATTATTGTAGAGTTATTTTCACTTGCCTTCTTGCCTCTTACATCAATTGGTGGTCTAGGAGGTGTAGTGAATCCATACACAATAAATTTCCATATGTCATATCCCAAGGACACTAGATAGGTCTTCATTATGGTGCTCCAAAATGCATAGTTAGTCCCATTAAAGAGATGGGCCTTGTTGGAAAAACCTCCTCATACTTGATAATTATGCATGTTTGTACTTCTAGTATCTTGTTTAAGCTATTAGGCCTACTTCAAAGTACCAAGATATAATACCAATTCTTGAAAGCACAATAATTTTGAGCATGGTCATTGATGTCTTAGGTTATCATTGATGTCAAAAGAGATCATGTGGTAATAGTGCATAAATGATAAAGAAGTTGTGTTTGATATCTTAGAGAGATATGGCACATGTGTAGGTTTGTAAGGACAAATAAGAAGTTATGATGAATCCATATATGTATTAATGAAGTTTTGGTATGTCATTTGATCATTTGGAAAGATAAACATTCATATTCTATATTAAAAGAAGCTAGACCATCACTACACATCATGTAGATATGAGTGATCCAACAAGTTTGTGCATTTTGTGCAAGTAATCAAAAATTCAACATTGGTTAAATTTTTTCATGGAGATTTTTTTTATAGTTATAGGAATGTACTCTAAAGATTTTGAGTTTTAAAGTGTTTTCTATTTCAATATATAAACCTTCAAAGTTTCTCTATTAGACTGTGATGGACCAGAGACTCATGTTTAACTACATTGAAGTCTGGGGTCAATAGTCAAGATAGATCTATGGTGAGCATTAAAAAGATATAATAATGCAATTTAAATAATGTATATAGATATAAATGGTTTAATTCAAATTCAATATTCAAGATTACATGCACTAGTAACATGTGTCATAATCATGGAGTTTGAGCAATAGGTCTATAATGAGCATCTAATTTGATAGACAAAGATCTAACAGTGAGTACATGATCATCCAGACTATGATCCAATGAAGTGTATTAATTTAATAAGTCAAAAAATTAATCAAAAGGCCTACAAGGATGCCAAGTGGTGGAAGTTTATTGAAGATTGACTGCAAGGTGTGTAGAGGGCACGTGGGGCTTCCAAGTGCAATGTTCATAGAAGCACATATCTAAGATCAATGGTGAGTGATTCAAGGTAAAGAATAGAAGACTAATAAGGAGATAAATAGAGGGGAAGTGATCTATATTTTATGGAGTATGAGATGATGACAAGTGTCAGCTATTTTTTATTTACACAGTGACCTTTAGAATTTGAATATTCAAATTAATAAAGGAAAAAGTAGTCTATATTGTTTGAGATATAACTTTTGATATATGCAAAATTTGATAATGGTGTAAAAAGAAAAGTTGTAGATAATTTCAAGGGATATCCATAACAAATTTTTTTTAGGTTTGAATATATATAAAGATGCATTTATTATAGTTATAATCTAACTATTTATTCATTCTTATGAATATAATATCGATTAAGCAATTTGTGCTTTAGTAGAAGAGTGTTTTGGTAAGAGTATTCATTTGAAGATGTCTTAGAGGTCATATGGAGTGGATACATGTATTTTAAAGTGATATTGTGTTATTATTTTTCTTGATGAATTGATAAAAGTGTAATAGGTCTCCATAAGACCTATAAAGGCTACTAAGGCCTAATTGAAAGGTATAACTACTTAAGTGTGACCCATGGATGCTATGGACAACCTATGAATATGGTATTAAGCTATGTGTTGGCATGATATAATTTTTAAAGATTAATTCAAGTATTATGGATAACCTAGAAGTTGATATTCATGAATACTCTATAAAGATTTAAGGCCAAGGTAATGGTTTCTAAGCTTGCATATGGATGCATTGAGAGAGCAGAAGATAAAGATGAATAAAAGAGATCAGAGGGATTGTGCTCAGTAGATGGAATAAATTAAAAAGTACATTACGTATGAGGGAAGAATCTTAGAGTGATCCAAAAGGGGTGTTTAGATTAATTTATTAAATAATCAAGTTTGAGTCTATGTGAAGAGTTGAAATAGAGATGTTATACATTATTTCTCTAATCAAATTGAAATACGATTAGAGTTTTGGAGTTGTTGATTTAATAGGTGTTTTGTGGGTGATTATTCATAATTAGGGGTGGGTACTCCTTAGTGGTTGATTCAATAAAAGGTCTCATGTTTGTGATCATCTTATAGGAAAATTAGTCCATGTGTTTACAGGCTTGAGTGTGGGTTTTATTCCCAATAGGGTTTCCCACATAGATCTTGTGTTATGTGTGTGATCTTTATTCATATTTCTTATTCATTTTTATAGACATATTGTATGATTTATGAATCCTTGTTATCATTGATTAAGAGTTTGAAATTATTATAATTAAAGTTTGAAATCTCATGCATCATTGATTCACCCCGCTCTCAATGATTGTGCCTCCAATAATTGGTATCAGGTCATGAGCTTTATTACAAGTTTAGCCACTTGAAGGTGACCTAATGTATAATATGTAAATTCAACATAATTTGGGTGTCTCTAAAAATCAAGATTTGTTGTTTAATGGGTCAAATTATGCTTTTTAAAGTGTAATGTTGAGGACATACATCATGTCTCTATGGTTTGATACTTGGAAAAATATCATATATGGTTATAATACACCATCTACTCCTCCAATTAGTGTTATTAACAAGAAGTTGAGTGAGAATAATTATAAAGATATGAATGCTATTATTTGTGGTCTATCCAAGGTTGAGTTCACCAAAGTGATCCATTGCAAGTTTTCCAAGGATATTTGGGACAAATTATAGACTATATATGAAGGAGATTCAATGGTAAAACTAGATTAATTGAAGAGATACCAAAGGTAATATGAAGGTTTCAAAAGGAAGGAAGAATATATTGTGACATCATGTCTTCTAAGGGTTAATGATGTAGTAAACATGATCAAAGGTCTTGGAGAGGTGATTGATGAAGCTACTATAGTATAGAAGGTATTGAGGACTCTTAATCTCAATTTTGATTTAAAAGTTTCTACTATACAAGAAAGTCATGATCTCACTCAGTTGAAGATGGATGAAATACGTGGCATCCTTATTGCCTATGAGATGAGAATGGATGAGGACAGACCTCTTAAGAAGGAATTAGCCTTCAAGGTGATCAAGGAGATAAAGGCTAAGAAGAACATGTTAACTATTAAATATTTTTATATTAATGAAGATCAACTTGAAGCCATGATTGCAAGAAGATTGAATGCAGGATTAGGTAAGTATGAATGAAAACATTCTTTTAAATGTTTTTCATGTGGTAAAGTTGGTCATTTTGTAGATAAATGTCCACACTAGTTTGAACTAAAAAAATATTATAAGGAATCTCATGAGGATGAACACAAGAAATCTGAGGGTCTTATTAAGTATAGATAGTTCTTCAGCAAGAAAAATGGAAAGAAGGAATCATACAAAAGTAGTAAGAGCCTTTACCATGAAGAAGATAGTAACTCATCTACAGAAGAAGTAAATGCATCTGATAGTGATGATGAAGGTGAATTTTCTTTAAGTAGATATTTCTTTGGTAGATATATCTCAAAGGAAGAATATCAGAAAATTACTCTTGAAGATAAATATCTAGATACTGTGGAAGAAATAAAGATACTACAAAGAAAGAATAGAAAACAAGATTTCTTGATCAAATCCTGAGGAACAAATTATATATTTTGAAGGAAAGCTGAGTATTGAAGTCAAGGAGCATGATGAGATTACACAACATCTTGAAACATAGGTTTGTACTCTTAATGGATAAGTAAAGAGTAAGGATGAAGAGTGTATTATGTATCAATCAGAGACAGTGTCTTTGTAGATGAACCTAAATCAATCTATGAATAAATATACAAATAATTATTTAGATAATAAGGATGAATTGATGAATTCTCTTGAATATTGAGATGAAAAATAACAAAGAGATGATGTCACAAATCAAAGGACTATGAAGATCAATTCAGTGTGTTTTGAAGAAAGAATGAATTATGACACTAGGAGACATGGAAATATTATCAATCATCTCAATAGTCAATTAGAAACTATGTATACAAGCCTAAGAAACAAAAAATATAGGTGCCTAAGGTATGTGATTGAAATTGAGCCATTAAAATCTTAGTTAGATAAGACATCTTGTAAGGTGAAGTTGTTGTGAAGTATGAAAAGAACTCAAATGATCTTGACAATATTCTAAGTAGTCAAAAGTATGCTAGTGATAGATCTAGTATTGGATACAAATAATTAAAAAATAATGTAACTAAAGACAATATAAAGGATTTGAATATAAAACATTAGTCAAAGAACAAAGGTATTGATAGAATGAATACAAATCAGATCAGACAACCAAATGCTATGAGGTATGGAAATTTCTATGGTCATTGTTACTATTAAAATTAATTTAGTCATAGGTCAAGATATTGTATAAGATCCTAAAATAATTAATTTTCATAGAATTATTAGCAAGACAATGGTAATAATGAATAACAACATCACTCAATATAGTCAACAGGTTCACAAGTAAAGAATGACATTGTTTGCTACAAGTGTCAAGGGTTTGGCCATATTGTAAAGTTTGTAATATCTTCATCAAGGGACAAAATGATTAGGTACATAATAATGAAACTACAAGGAATCATCTTATATCTCAATCACAAGATATGTATAATCTAATAAACCTCATTGTTTAAAATGTCATGAGAGAGGTCACATAACAAGGTTCTATAAGAATGATCAATATTCTACTTCAAAAGTTATCAATCCTATCATGAAGAGAAGGAATAATAGTGAATGGAGGCCTAATAAGGTAAATGAAAAATAGGATCAAAGTGGATTATTTTCCATGATATAATAGGGAACAAGATCAAGTATCAAGGAACAAGCCTTATCTACCAAAATAGACAAGGAAATCAAGTGAGATCCTGAAATAAAAGAAAGAAATAAGGTTGAGAACTCATTCAAAGTCAATTTGAAGATGAGGAAGGACTAAAAGTCAATTAAAATGATGGAGATATTCTTTAGTTCCTCTATTAAAAGTGGGTGCCTCTTCCTATGCTTCTTAGGAGATAGCTTTCATGTGTGGAAGTAAGTGTGTGTGTTCTAGGTAATGATCAAAATGTCAAATTAGTATAAAAGTATGTCTTCTTAAGTTTGATAATGTGAAAGGTATGTATTGGCTAAGGGATAACATGTGTGAGATGTTTCAATTTCAAAAATATTTTATAAGTATGGTTTTATAACATATGACATGAGATGAAACATAATGTTAGGGGGAGCTTTCTAAGCTTTGTGAGCAATTTCTCAGGTCCAAAGATCAAGGAAGTCCAAGTTAAGATTGGTGTATGTCAAATAGGGAGTAATTGATTTATATGCTTTACATTATGCAAGTATCCTGAGCATATATAATAGTATCTAAATGCACACATGATGTTGTGGAATGATTGTTGGCATGTTGAAGAAAATATCCTTTGTCATTAATGTCAAAAAGGGAAAAAGATCAAAATGAAGATATTATAAAGAATAAGAAGTCATTTTGAGGGTGTTTTTCCATAAATGAAAAAGGGGGATATTGTTGAGCATGGTCATTGATGTCTTAGGTTGTCATTGATGTCAAAAGAGAGCATGTAATACTAGTACATGAATGACAAAAAAGTTGTGTTTGATATCTTTGAGGGATATGGCACATGAATAGGTATGTAAGGACAAAGAAGAAGTTATGAGGAATCTGTAGAAATCTTAGTAAAGTTCTGGTGTGTCATTTCATCATTTGGAAAGAGAAACATGCATATTATAGCTTAAGAGAAGCCACACCATCACTGTACATCATGCAGATATGCATGATCCAATAAATTTATGCATTTTATGCAAGTAATTATATATTCAACATTGGTGAAATTATTTCATGGAGATGTTATATATAGTTATAAGAAGGTACTCTAAATATTTGGAATCTTAAAGTGTTTTCTAGTTCAGGTTATAAACCTTCAAAGTTACTCTAGCAAACTGTGATGGACCAAAGGCCATCAAGTTTAACTACGTTGAAGTTTGGGGTCTTATAGTAAAGACATATCTATAGTGATCATTGAAAATACATAAAGGTGTGCACTAAATTATGTATATAGAGATTAATGGTTTATTTCAAAGTCAAATAGTCAAGATTGCATGTGCTAGTGACATGTGTCACAATCATGAAGTTTGAGTACTAAATCTACAGTGAGCATCTAATTTGACAGATGAAGATCCAAGAGTGAGTGCATGATCATGCATATTATGATCCAATGGATATTATTTAGTTAATAATTAAATATAGTGATTAGAATTCACATGGGTTTTCCAAGTGATGGAAGTTCATTAGAGACTGACTGTAGGGAATGAAGAGGGCACATGGGACTACCAAGTGGCACGATCATGGAAGTATAGATTTAAGATCAATACTAAACAATGCAAGGTAAATAATAAGATAATTTTAAGGAGATAAATAAAGCATAATTTATCTAGCTTTCAAGGAGCATGAGATGATGACAAGTGTCACTTGTTTTATATTTACATAATGACCATTGGAATTTGAATATTCAAATTAACAAAGGAAAAATCAATCTGTATTGTTTGAGCTATAATTTTTAAAATATGAATAATTCAATAATGGTGTAAAAATAAAAGATGTATAATATTTAAAGGTTTATCCATTAAAATTGTTTTATAGGTTTAATTATCTTTATAGATTCATTTATTATAGTTGAAATCTAACTATTTATTTTTTCTTATGAACATAATATTGATTAAGAAATTTGTGCTTTAGTAGAAGAGTGTTTTGGTGGGAGTGTTCATTTGAATGTCTTAGAGGTCATATAGAGTGGACCCATATATTTGAAAGTGGTATTTTTTTATTTTTTCCTCTTGATTAAGTGCTAAAAGGGTAATAGGTATCCATGATACCTATAAGGGCATTTAAGGCCTAATTGAAAGGTGTAGTTGCTTAAGTGTGACCCATGGATGTTATGTCTAACTTGTGAGTATGGTATTAATCTATGTTTTAACATGATATAAGTCTTAATTTTTAAGGAAAATATTATTTCCAACCTAAAATTTGATATTCATGAAGACTCTATAAAGAGTGAAGATCAAGGTAATGGTTTCTAGACTTGCATATGGATGAGCTGAGAGAGCAAAAGATAGATATGAAGAAAATAGATACAAGGGAATGTGCTCAGTGGATGGAATGAAGTAAAAGGTATATTTAATATGAGTGAATAATCCTAGAGTAATAGAAAATGTGTGTTTGGGTGCATTGATTGTATGAACAAGTTTGAGTGTGTGTGAAGAGTTGAAAAATAGGTTTTATACATTGTTTCTCCAATCAAATTGAAATGCAATCATATTTTTAGAGTTGTTGATTTCATGGGTGTTATGTGGGTGATCAACATCTAAAACAAGTTGGTGCTAGTTCATACATAGGGGTGTGTGTTCTTTGTGGAGTGGGTGCTTCACTAAAATGTATCATGTTTGTGATCATCTTATAAGACAAGTAGTCCATATGTTTGTTGGCTTGAGAGGGTTTTATTCCCAAGAGGGTTCCCCAAGTAAATATTGTGTTATGTGTGTGATATTCCATAATATTTATTATTAATTATTATGAACATCTTGTATTCTCTATGAATGCTTTTGATCATTGATTAAGAGTTTGAAAGGATTATAATTGAAGTTTAAAATATCTTGCATCACTGATTTACCCCCCATCTCAATGATTATACCTCTATTAAATCAATAAGAGGGGGATGAATTATTATTTAAAAACTTCATTTAAATTATATTTTAACATTATGATGAGCATGAAATAATAAAACACATGAGCATGAAACAACATAGTGATATATCAATGCATAAAGAACTATTCACATGAGCATGAAACAAGAAAACACATATATAAGTGGGAAACCTCAAGGGGAATAAAACCCACTGTGATCTATAAAAAATTAATACTTTCCTATAAAACAAAATATAAAATTCATTTGAGCACTAATTCAACTTGGAGCACCAACCCCAATAAAGTCAAGCACCCACTTGACTAGGCTTTAGCAAGCACCTACTAGAAAGGAAGCACCAACTAAATAAGTGACTCAAAACCAACCCAAAAACCTTATAAGTCTAATAATTTTAACACATATGATCTTATATTATGTTCTAAAATTAATTTCAAGACCTTATTATGCTCAATTATGCAAGATTTTATTTGCTTGTTTTTATATATTTCTAAATAGGCCTAAACTTCCCTGTATATGTACTAGACACATGGTCACACACCACTTAGTTGGCCACACACATTAAAAATATTAGATTTTTCATAAAATAAGTATTATAACATATTATTAAAATGGTTCAATCATAATTTTAACCCCTTTTGATCTGCAACAACTCAATCAAGCCTTACTCTTTTAGGTCTCATGGAGACCTAATTGCATTGGGTTTGTCCTTTTAGCGCTAAAAATTGATCTTATTGGGTACATATGGCCTTATAAAAAAATAAAAAACATTAAATAACTTATATAATGAAATATAATAACCTTATCCATGCTTTATTAGACCTGCATCCTTTATTTATTCCATGAAATATCCTTTAGGATAAATTCCCCTATTAGGCTTGTGTACCTAAAAAATCTATCTTGAAATAATGAAGCTTAAAAAACCTTAAGATAATAAAATATTATAAATGAAACATGTATAAATATTATCCATGACCTCAGGGTAATAAAAAATTATTGGAATACCTTCACTCAGGATATAAAGGCTCAAGAACATCTTTGCAACTTGCTTACTCAAAACTACCAATTCACCTCAAAAACTAGTCATGATGAATTAGACCTCCAACACCTATGTAGACACTTTTCATGACTCTTGATGAATAAATATTTTCCTATGAGATATATATAACATAATTGAATATAAATTTCATATGGTCTAATGGAAAATATTGGTCTTGCAGACCAATTTCTTAACCTTATATCTCACAGTCCTATCTGAACTAGATAGGCCATTTTTTGAGCAACTTTTACACCACATAAACTAACCTCAAAAGATTATAAAATAATTATCTTGACTTATAATTCATAAATAACTTCTTCATGAACTTTATATCATCAATTTATCATACACAAATCCTCAAATCTATCTCTTCATCTCTGCTTAGGTTTTACATTATTCACACCATTAGGTCTGTCTACGATTGGATTACTTAGATGACTAAATTAGAAAAATTTAAGGGTAAAAATTATATATAAATCATCATGGAAATGTAAAATTAGTCACTATATTATTATACCATCTATTTTATTTTCTTAACCATTTTAACTTTTGAGACCTACAATAATTTCTTGACAATTAAGTTTGTATCTATACATTTTCTCTCTCATTTCACTAACCACTACCGCCTAGAGATATGTAGCAAAGTTTAATACATGACCCAATATATTATCTAGGAATTTCAATCCATACTGATATGTTTTGAACAAAATCTTTCATATTAGGTCCTTATTAGAGTTTTACATAGGTTTAATATAGGTTTTAGTGTTAACAATTGTTCATAAATGACTACCACTTGAATCCAAAAATAATGCTTATAGATATTATATATGAATATTTACCAAATATAATTAACATATTAGACTCCCATGAAAAGGTTACACATGCCAAATAATGTCTGAAAGTGTTTCTTGGGTTTGATACCTCATTGTATGAACTTGAAAATGCCTAAAATAGTGATTCATGAACTTTTATTTCAAATATTGACCTAAAAATTTGTGATCATGCCTCAAAAAACATATATCACCTATTTACATGCTCAAATATTCATATTTTCCTTTAAATCTGATCTTCATACCTCATTAGGCCAGGCATTGTTTAGAAGTGGTCTAGGTGCAGATTTAGACTTAATGTCCTACCTCTATAGGCTCACCTTGAAACTATAATGAATGATTATTTACCTTAATTACATGATAAAAAAATTACATACAACCTTTACATGCCTATGTTCATTCATTTCACCATGCACATACCTCTTCATGTCATGACTAAGTTTCAGATGCACTTGACATCAAAGACCTGTACCTTCCATGAAGACATAAGACATTAGTTGACTTCAAGTTTTTCTTTATCATTCTCTCATGATAATACTCTATCAATAAAAAACTCTAAAATCACACAATTCCAACTATATTTAATTACCTTTAACATAAACCTTCACAAGATGAACCTTTGACATCAATGACAATACTCAACACTTAGATAAACCAATATGGAATTGGTTTTTCATCCTCATAATGGTAAAAATTTGTATATTAAATTAAATTTATCCTACTAATTCATTGATTTGTTTTGTTTGGGAATGGAATATATGAGGTTGTATACAGTGAGTTTTGTGAGGAATAAACACCTTATCAAATAAACTATGTAAGGCCAAGATCCTGACTGTGAGGGTTTCTTATAAACATCTAACTCAAATTGACTCTTTTAGAGACATAAAGGGTATCCTAAAAAAATTTAACACATTTTATATAGGGTCACAATGGATAAAATAAGCTAAAATATGACAAATCAAAAGCAAAAGATGTGATTTAGTCCTAATATGCACCTATAGGTTTGTCACAGGTAGATATGAGCAAAAACATACTTGTGATTGTTGGTTGAGGTGATAAAAGGTTTTTGAGGTCTAAAAGAGTGTGATAAAGGTGTGTATCCTTACTAATACCAACAAATAACACCAAATAAAATTAAAATGAGCTTAAACTCAAGGCTTAATACCCCTAAAATCCTAATGTGCACCTAAGAGTTTGTGTGTGAAAAAAATGAAGAGAGCAAGTAGGTTTGGGAATCAAAGTATATAAGATCTTATGAGAAGAGAGGAACTTGGGTAGAGACTCATATAAGATTTAAACTTGGTGAAATGAAGGTAAAATTCTAAAAAGAGGCCATTAGGGTTGATTATGTCTTTGTATCTTTTTTCATAGGCACCTAGAGTGGTTTTTGTCATGAAACACACTTTTTTAGATTTTGGTGACCCTAACTCATTTGAAAAAGGCTTTCAAGACTTGGATGATGATTCAAATTTATTTGGGAGCCACATGTCAAATTTATGACACTTTTTAGGACTTAAAAAGTTCAATTTTTACCTGGAAGCCTTCAAATCTTTGGATAAGTGGGATGCTACCAAGTCGAAAGATCATGGTGACATATTAAACCAAGTGACTACATACAACAATAAGATCCTTAAAATGTGGGTTAGTAAGATCCTACCACATGGTGAGATCTCAATGATCCACTAACCCATATAAATCTATACCAAATAATACCCTCTATGTGAGTGAATTAATGGGATGCTACCACATGACATGATCTTGATGACTCACTACCCTAAGATGGTCCATATAATTTGTTAAAACATCAATCCCCTATGTAAACAAGATTATTCCACATGGTGAATTGTCACTTCACTATAGCCAAAGTAAAATATAGAACACATCAATCCCTAGTGAAGTAGTATAAGAACATATACCAATCACATGGCAAGACCATACCAATAGAAGACACACTGGTAATGACATCAACTTGACACTATCTTAAATTTGACATTCATCTAGCCTGTCAAATGTGTCAAAACCTAAGATGGGATCTTGAATTTAAATTGATTTGTAAAATCAATATGTAATATTTTTCTCACTAAAAATAATTATAAATCGTGGAATTCAAAGTAAAATAGATTGGTATCATTAATCAAGTTATGGTGTACACACTAGGATCAAGCATAGAGCACAAAAGATAAATATCTACCTTAAATAAGTGTAGCTTGTAATGGTTAGAGGCATGGTTTCAACTACATAGTATGTGGGTTGTTGTAAATCTTAATGTAATCTAAACTAAATTCTATTGTAGGCATTCATTACAAATTCAATCTATCATGGTCTTTGATATTTTCAAGAAGGAATTGAGTGGGATTCATCCCAATTAATCTCAAATAGACCCACCCCATTGATGATTTATATGACTATCCCATTAGTGAGATGAATTTGTAACTCCATAGGCCTACATGTCTATATAAGATCAACTCATACATTATAATAGGGGTTAATATTTTTAGAATTAATAAGACTATACTTGTATAGTTCCTTTTAGTCTTAACATTAGAGTAATGGACCAGTCACTTGCTTTCATGTATTTTTATTGCTTTTGAGATTAGTTTTCTTAGTTGAGGCTATTTGGAATTGTTTTATTGTTCTAGGAAATTAGGTGTTTAATTATTAAATAATAAATGGGTCTAAGTGATGTAAATTAGTGAATAATATGCTTTAAGTATCCTACTAATTTGTGTAAATAAATAGTATTTTTGTCTTTTCTAAATATAGCAGGAAGTGAGAAAAAATAGAACTTAGATTATTCTAGTTGATCTAGATTGAGACAGGCCCTGATACTAGAGGAGTATGATTGGAAAATAAGATATAATAGGTTATTGAACTTAATTTCTAGGTTGGACAGGAGCACTAAAAGTGGACACCCTATTGTCTATCATTGTAATCCTATTCTAGTGTTGTTGTCTTGAGGCTAAAAGCTTTCTAGGTTCTATTTGATAGGCCTATGTTACCCTATCTATAAATTTTTGAGGCTTAAAAGCCTATAGAGCTCACTATGTGTCTGCTTTAGTCTTCAAAACCTTAGGAGCTCTTTTTTCTTGAACTTGAATGGAAACTTGGGAAAGAGAGAGAACGGGTTAGTGTATAAAGGATATGCTTGATGCACTTACACCCTATGTGTGGGCATGTTGCCTACATACCAATACTCTAAAGAGGGATCAAGTTAATTGAGTTCTCCCATTGATGTGATTGGTACATTTATGTGTGATGTATGCAACTAGATGTGAAATTAGATGTACTTTAGATGAGTAGGGACTGGTATGAGTGCTTGAAATGCTCTTGGAAGGTTGTATGCAGAGAATAAGGAAGAGTACTTGAGTGTACTTGCTTATATTCTTGTTTATTTCCTATAAATGAGTGTCAACCCTTATAAATTGCCTTTGAACGACATTTTATAAGGTAATTAATGATCATGGGTTAAATAAACTTATATTAGGCTGATAAGGAAAAATATAAGGATTTAAAAAAATCTAATCGTTAGAGGTGAAAATGTATTTGGACAATAGTGCCAGAAATAAGACACCCTATGTTCCAACACTCCTATCCAATTTGGGTGCTATTTTCCTAAGGAAATAATACTTGAGGGATATATTTGGGCCTAAAATGGCTACCTAGGTCTGAAAGAGCTAAGTCTAGAAGGTTGTAGATGACTGAAAACCAATGAAAGAATAGTCTAGAAGGGTTATGTGAGCAAGAAGGAAGACCTATGGGTTGGGTGTCATTATCCATGCCTAAGTAATCTAATTTTGCATTTTATATGACTACATTGCATTTTAAATTACTACAAGAATCCATGTTTGTAATTCACATGAGTATATGATAAACTCCCAATTTATCCCTTTAATGGAAATATTTTTATCTGAAAGCTTTATAGTTTGGTAAACTTGGTCTATGATTGGACATGGTGACCTTTTTTTTCCTCATTATCTCTAATGATTTATTCTATATACTCTTAAACCATCATTAGTTAGATTTGTGCTAGGTTAGGCTCAACTAAGTACTTATTTATCTATAGTCTCATCTATTTAAGATGAACATACCAAATCCATTAAAAATGAGCTATTTTCTCTTTTTCCCTACCCTTTCCTCTTTTTTTATTTAATAAACTATGTTAGTTTAGTTTTTGAAATTAAATCCAAATTTAATGTTTTACCTTGATTGAATGCTACTTCTTTTATCTATTTATCATTTATGCATTATTAAACCTCTAGGTAGTAGACATTTCCTTTTGAATCAGTTGTTCATATTCATAGTTAAATCCTTTTGTTGATTACCTTAAGGCATAATCTCTTAATTTAGAATGCATATGATTAGTCTAAAATACTCACCAAATCTCCTTGAAAAGGAATGGTCACAATGAGTCAATTGGGTTACCTTATGTACTAAGACCTAGTAACAAAGACTTTAGGGAGTTTTTTTCATGCAAGTCTATTTTAAGGAGACATAAGGATTAATAACCTCCACATATTGTTGGTCATGTCAAGATAATGATCAAATATTTGGTGTTAGAAGGAGGGCCAACTAAAGTGTTTCTAAATTTATTTATTTTTAAATATTTTTTGAGTAATCTTCCAGGTTATAAAATTTAGAAGATTGATATTTTGAGTCATCTGATGGCCATAACTTGGATAGGAGGACATAAATTTCATGTAAATGTTTCAATACCTTCCCATGAATTGCCTAATAATGCTTATAAATTATGTATGAATTATATCCATGGTGGGTTCAAGACTATTTAGGAGTACATCAAGGCTTGTAAAGAAGCCATTATCAGAAAGAAGATTCAACATGAGGATTTGGCTTGTCACTTATTTCCCCTTTCACTAGATCAAACAAATTATTCTTCTTATATTTGTCTACCAAAAAGGTTCATCATCACTTCGACCATCTTTGAAAATTTATTGATTATCCATTTTAGTGTCCTCGTTTACCCTTATATCTTATTTTATCAGATCTTCCATAATCTGTAAAGAGAATAATGAGCCAAATAGTGTGTTTAACCATAGATTCTATCAGATATACACTAGGTTAAAGGATCCTTTCCTAAAAGTATATTATGTAGCTATTGGATTATATCTCAATGTATTATATCCTTTAACTTTCATATTCATTATGATAAACCCATATGCTCTTGCATCATTAGTGTTGGTCTACCAAGAGGATGCCAATGTAGAAAAATAGTTAATAACTTGATGATTTGATGCCTAATCTTACTATTCCTTAGGATAGCAAGGAATTTATGCCCTAAATCCTTAAATTTTCATGCCTAAAAGTCAACCCATGGATAAATATGTGACTCATAATTAAGTAATTCCCTAGGCCTTCACCCAACCAAACCTCCTTGTGATAAATGAGAGCCCTATTTACTCTATTAATGCATGTAACTTAGTTAATTATATGTATGGCCAATAAGCTAATTCATATTATTTTAGTGATTCAATATGTTTGGGTTATATTACTAATCAAATACCATTTTTTTGAGGAGATCATCAGGTAATGCATAATCCAAGCTATGAGGCTACATACTTGAATTCACCATTTGAAGTTTGTTAACCTAGATGTATTGTTAATGTTGAGCTAATCATTCACACTAATAACATCCCATTTAAAATTCTTAATCCATTATTTTAAGGCTAAAATAGTGGTGATGATGAATCTAAAGATGTTAGAGAATTAATCTTAATCTCGGTCCTTGTTATAGATTTATAGGCTTATCGTAAGTCTTTATTATGTGTGAATTTATTATATTTTCAAATGCATTTTATTCCACCTTTATGAGGTGTCACTCACCTCTCTAATCCACTTGTTGGATTTAGAGTTTCTTTCATGTAGCTCTCCCTTTTCTACATGGCACCCTCTCTTTGTAAAGGATTAGGACACAAGTGACACACACTTGGAGGGATTGGAAGGTCATAATGGGGTCCTATGTAACTTTTATTTTCGTCATCTAGCTCTATAAAAGATCCCTTCCTCTCCTCTTTTCCTTATGAGAAACTCATAGTTCTCTCTCTTCTTCTCTTGTCCTTTTGATTTAATCTTGTATTTATTGAATATTTTGGTAGTAAGCCTTCTAATAAGATTGCATAGGTTTTTCTCTAATACATTTGATTTCCCACTTTAAAATCTATCTCATTTTCTATTTACTCTATAAGAGGTAATATTGATTCTTGATTTCATTAAATTATTCACTCTTTTTTGTCATTGTTAATTGTTCTTGGCATAACTCCTAATATGTTATCAGAGATATATTCATCTTATTGACATTATTTTTTAAAGAGTGTGCAGGTTTTAAGAGATTTCTATGATTTTTTTTAAGGGTTCCACTCTTTTATTCTCATCAAATCTATTTTTTTAACATTATTGCTTGATTTTTTTTCTGTAATTTGTATTAGTGTAGGTTGCTCCTAGGAGGAGCATTTTAAATTCCTCGCCTAATTTTAAGAGGTCATACAAGTAGGTGTTGATACTCTTTTACTCAGTTCATTTATTTCTAATTTATAACAACCATGCTTATAAGTATTTTATTCTAAGTTTTTGTTTATTCATTAATTCTATCTCATTGTTATATCTCTATTTTTGTTATAGTTTAGTTTTTTAGGATTTATTTTTCAGTCTCCTTGTGTTATTGATCAAGCTTTTCATGTTTTGCAAGCCTAGTTTTTGGTTTTTTTATAAGGGTATCACCCTTCTTAGATATGTATTACTCAAATATTTTAGAAAGGATCCATTTGAGGAATACCTCCTCAAGTTTCTCATTTCAGTTGTGTTACTCCTTTTTAGCTTTTCATGCTCTCAGTGTATTTGTGATCCAACCTATCACATTATTCAATGATTGCTTGCAATGGTATTTTATGCATTGTCAGTTGTAAAACCTCATCTTTTCTTTCTTTTTTCACTCAATTTTTTTGGTTGGTCTTCATGATGTTTGGCCCCTATGCAACTCACATTTTTAAAAACTGTTATCCTTAGTCTTTTCACTTTTGGGGTTTTCTTTGAATTTTCACTGGTTACATTAAAACAATAAAGTAAAATATCTAAGTCTTCACTAGTTTTGCTTTTTATCCTTAAGTTTTTTTTATTTTGGTAAGTCGGTTTTCTATTTCAAATCTTCTCCCTTTGAGCATTTTTTTGGGCATCTTCTAAGAGCCATTTCTTTAACAATCTTCTTTTAATAAAAAAATCAAAAGCTTTATTATTAATTCATTGTACATAAATACATTTTTTAAAAATTATCCAAGAGTTAAATGCATAAATAAAGTAATAAAATAATTTTTATATGAAAATTAATAAATTAAGCAATTAAAGCTTCCCAAATAATGTTTCTGGCATGTGGAGATTTACCTTTTTGGGCACTAGTTCTAAGAGTTTTTAACTCTTGATTTGTTTTGTTTGTTATCTCATGGCATATGTTTTTTAAGTAAATCCATTTTAAATTTATGCATTAACATTTTCTCTTCCATAAAAAAAATTCAAACTTACTTTTAAGTTTTCTTTAATTGTTTGATTTTTTAAAAAAAAAATCTTATAAACTTTTCACATTCAAATAGGAATCTTGTTTCAAACAATTCCAATATTCTTAACATGTTTTTTGTATGGGTATTAGAAGGTTATTTTACTCCCACGTGGAAATAGTTTTGAAATAAAAAATTCTATCTTTTGTATTATTTTGATTTAAGCTTTTATTCTTAAACAATTAAAGTGATTTAAAAACAAAGTTAAAATTCTTTGTTAGATTATTGAACTCTTGGTTTTTTTAAATATCATATCCTTAATTTTATTATAAAAATTTTGAGTTTTTGGTTTTGACTTACATTTACAAGTTAATTTCTCTAAACATTTAGCATTTTCCTTTTTAACCAAAATGAATTTTTTTAAATGTGTTCTAGATCAATCAAAATTCTGTTATTGATTCTCTTTCCAAACTAGTGCAATTTGTGATGTTCATTCTAGTGGCTTTTAAATCAGTCATTTTTTATAGAATTTATACAAACTATTTATTTTCAAAACATTTAAATAAATTATTTTAAATAACAAATTACAATTCAACATGATACTATTAATTCTTTACATCATTCCATTAATGCACTTCAAAATGCTTTTCAAAACAAAATAGATAATATGTAATGTTCTTTTGATACTTTCAATACTAAATTTGCATCTTTTACCCATGATATTAGTTTTAATCATGGTGAACCTTCTTGTACTTTTGAAATGCCTAAAATGTCTTTAAACACTTCTCTTACAAACCCTGGATTAAAATTCATGTAAAATATAGACTATTCAAGTGGTGCTCTTAGTAAATGTCAAGATGGTATTCTAGAACCTCTTTTGCCTACTTCCAATGCAAATTATAAAGGTATCGATTATGTTGATTTTACAATGTCACATACTTATAATTTATCATCTTATTATCCTCCGCATAAAATTAATTATAATGCAACTTATTTTGATTATACTACTTATAATGATTATACTTTGGTTAAATCTATTAAACCTTGTGTGCATTATAAAAAATATGGATATCATATACATAAATGTTGGAAATTACATCCATGTAAATCTTGTGGTAAATTCATACAATACACATTGAATTATTATAAAATGACTAAATCTCCTACCTCTGAGGGTAAAACTATTTGGATTACTAATATTGATGAATCTTCTATATACTTTGATTTATGCTATTGTGATAATTCTTCTAATGCTCCACATAGAATATCTTTTGCAAGTGACACATCTTATTTTTCTCCATTTTGATTAAATAAATATCTTTTTGCATTATTTACTTTCCTTTTAAAGGATATACACTTTATTTAGAGATTTTTTGACTAACTTGTTTTCATGCAGGTTAATGCCATTTTAGAATGGAAGTTGTTTTTGATCAAATTTGCCTAGTTGTAAATCTACTTTTATTAATTTATATATGTATATTGTTTTTTTTACATATTAGATACTTAATTTCAAATATTGGTGTTATCATGCTTGTTTTGTAGGTTTGTGGATCATTAATCCTTTTTGTTGGTCTTTGTTCTATGGTAGATTGACCACCTAGTCTGAAAAGGATTCTTAGAGATTCCTAGTGATCACAATTTCGTCCTTGTGACTTTTGGCAACTCCTCTTATTATTTCTAATTTTTTTTTAATTCCTCTTGAAGGAATTTTCTATTAAGGGGGATTATTATGTAATCTTAGGGGACTATTATGTAATCTCAACTGCCTTCTTTGTTTGTAAATATTTTTCTTCACTTTTTAAACTCCAAATTAAGTTTAAAGGGGAGTGTTGGATAATTAATCTTAATTTGGGTCCTTCTTATAGGTTTATAATCTTATCCTAAGTCTTAATTATGTGTGAATTTATTATATTTGTAAATACATTTTATTTATATTTTTATGAGGTGTCACACACCTCTCTAATCCACTTGTTAGATTTAGATTTACTTACATGTAACTCTCCCTTCTCTACATGGCACACACTTCTCTCTCTTTGTAAGGGATTAGGAAACAAGTGGCACACACTTGAAAAAATTATAATGTCATAATGGGGTCTTATGTAACTCTCATTTTCCTCATCTATCTCTATAAAATAGCCCTTTTCTCCTCTTTTTCTCATGAGAAACTCATAGTTCTCTCTTCTTCTCTTGTGCTTTTGATTCCATCTTATACTTATTGAATATTTTTATATAAAGCCTTATAATAACATCACATAGATTTTTCTCTGATACATTTAGTTTTCCACTTTAAAATATTTGTCTCATTTTTTGTTTGCTCTATAAGAGGTAATATTGTTTCTTGATTTCATTAAATTTCACATTCTTTTTTGTCATTTTTAATTGTTATTAGCATAAATATTAATAGAAGATGAGGAAGTAAAAACTATTGAAGGAAAATTAATGTCTAGAAATGCAATTAATAAAGAGTTATCCACACAAGGGTAAAAACATGAATCCTCTTGGTGTTATCTAGAATAAGAATTCAAAGAGATAAAATATCTAAGTGACTAAGATGTAATCTATTCTCCTAAAGCATTATTGTCCTATGTTTCCATCTCTCCATTTGAAGAGTTGATTCAATATGGACAACCTCTCAATAGTATCACTATGATGCCCACACCATATTAAGAGATGAACAAGAGTGAATAATACAACAATGAAGTAATTTCTACATGTAAAATAAGTGGATTATAAAAACCCATAATGGAAAATATGCTAGTTTTAAATATCCTTACATTTGAACCAATTGGAATGGGCTTAAAGTGTGTAGTCATGGAGAAAAGAGGTATGCCAATGTAAATCAAATTTAAAATTTCACATCTTTCATGTAGTCCTTTGCATACCTCATCCAAGTGTGATAAGGCCAAGCTATCATTAACATGGTAAGAACCATTCCCATTCCTCATTGGTAATAAAGGTGAAGATCAAGATACTACCATGACATCAATTACAGTCAAGAAACAACCAACCATGGGTATAACAACTGGTTTCCATCAAGAACATGCCATTTTTAGGTTGGATCTTCTAATCGTTTTGGTATGTATGGATACCCAACCCTATCCTCACTACAATATAATGCATGGACTAACGTATTTTATTTACCCTATTTTGAGTATTTTCTACAAATTAAATGTGCATACATTGTTAAATTGCATAATCTTAGTTTGTTGTATTTGGATGAAAATAGCATAGATAAAAATCTTTGGAATAACATACATCAATGTAAAGGATATCATAGATATGATTATATGTTTCGTTTTTCCTTATCTAAATCTTAAAAATTAGGTGTTTAACTAGTTCAAGCATGAAATTGCTTGAAATTTTTTTATAATTATTCTTCTCCTTTCCATTCCTTTCTTGTTTACTTTTTTATTTTTCCTTCATGTCCCTTATTATTAGTTTAGTTTTCCTTTATTATTATTTTATCTAGTCATTCTATTTTTCCTAGTGGTTCCCATGTTAAATCAAAGAGATGGAATGAAATGTTGTTGCATAGATAGCATAGACGACACTCAAAGAGCCTAATTACAATTTTAATTGAAAATCTTGTGTGAACTGATGTGATTGATTTGTTCATTTCTTGAATTTAAAAGGTCAGTGATTCATAATAGACCTTGCAAATTTAATAAATCTATTTTTTTGCTAAAAAATAGCTAATACACAATTAAAAGTCTAGAGAAAAATTCATTGTTGCTTCAATTTTGATTTTCCTTGAGTTGTCATGAACTTGTTGATTTACTTATGCCTATCACTTGGTCCCCAATCCTCTATGGATTAAAATAAAAAATATAATTTCAAATTAATCTTTACCCTATTACAAAATCTAAAAATAATACTTGAAGGGTGATCATAATAACCTCAACCATAGGCTTTCTAGCCTTATTGGTAATGGATTAAGGCCTTTAGAAAGGACTAGAGGTATCTCTACTAGGGATACAAATTCTTGACTAGTAGTAGAGCAATTATCACACCACTTCCCCCAAGTTAAAATATAAAATATGTTTTCCTTTATCAATTATATCCTTATAAAAATTTGAATTACTATGTGTGATTTCAAAGGAAATGAATTAGTCACTTAATCACACACATATATGGTCTTTGGTAGTATTGTAGCCTAGTATGCCACAAGTTGAGGAAAGCTTTCATTCCTTTAATTTTTTTAATTTCATTTTAAGTAATTATTTGCAGTTAATTTTTTTTATTTTTATAAAATCAAAGATTCTAGATTCTCAAAATACTCAAGAGTATTTCCCAGTAGGAGTCACAATTTATTGTTGCTTGCACAACACACCCCATTTTCAAACAAAAAATAAGGACCCTCTTTTTACTTTGAATTCTAGTATTATATCTTGAAGGAGTTTAATGATTTGTTTGTCTAAATTTTCATATTGGGAGTGTATTTTTTCTAGATATGTTGATTTAAACTTTGAATTTACTTCATTGTTTTATCCAAGTCTGAATAATAAATAATTTTCATCATAAACACTTGGTCTAGAAATCACATCTAGGACTAGTTTAATTCAAATATTTAGGTTTACCTAAAATATGTTAATTTTTAGTCTATCTTGTAATTGTGATTTGAAATAAATTTAAAGCTTCCTTTTAAACCATTTTGCCTTAGGTTTCTACAAACTATCTAACTTTTCAAAGTTACTACAAATGTTCCCTTAACAATTTGGTTCATGGTTAATTAATTTCATGACAAAATTATAAAATGTTTATAAGGTTTTACTCTTCAACTTAGTTAATTTTTAAAATTTTAGACTTGTTTTATGATTAGGTAAGGTTGTGAAAAGGGGTTTATTTATATTCAGTAAATTTGTCCCTTTTGGATCCATTTATGCTTTAATTTATATTTTAAAATGGATAAGTATTTTTAATATTTCACCCTTTAACTTAGTATATTTTGTTTAAATGGAAAATATGGATTTAGAATTATCTTGTTTAACTTAATATATTTGTTTAAATGGAAAATATGGCTTTAGAATCTAGATTTAGATTTATGTTTCACCCTTTAACTTAATTTCATGTATTTTTCTACTTTATATATTAGATTTTTGTGTCAAGACTATTTGGAAGCCATGTCTATAACTCACATGAATATATAATGAACTCATAATTAATCCATTTAATGGAAATATCTTTACCTAAAAGATTTTTAATTTTATAGAATTGGTTTACACATGTATATAGTGACCCTATTTTTTCTCATTGGCTTTACTACTTCATTCCACAAATTCTTGGACCATCCTTAATTAGAGCTATTATAAGTATATCTCAACTAAGGACTATTTATCTAGGGACTCATCTATTTGATAGGGAAATCCATTACAAAGAGGGATATTTTATCTTTCTCCTTTCCCTTCCCTCTTTTTTTTATTTAATAAAATTTATTAATTTAGTTTTTGAGTTTCAATCTGAATCTAATGTTTTACCTTGATTTCATGCTCTTTCATTTATCTATTGATCATTTATATATTATTTAACCTATAAGTAATAAACATTTACTTTTGAATCAATTATTTGTATTTATAGTTAGATCATTTTGTTGTTTCCCTTAAGGCATAAGCTCTTCATTTATAATGAATATCATTAGTCTTAAATACTCACCAAATCCCCTTGAAATGAAATGGTCACAACAAGCCAACTAGGCTATCTTATATACCAAGACTTGGTAACTAAGACCTTGGGTATATTTTTGATGCAAGTCACCTTTTAGGAGATGTGGGGATCAAGAACCCCTACCCATTATTTATTGGGTCAAAAGACTGATTAGTAGATATAGATGGGAATTTTTATATATTGACAACATCATTATACAAACTTGACAAATTTTATTTACCACATATCATGGACACCTACATAACATAAAAAGAGGGATCAAGTACATTCAATCCTTAATTTATTGAGAAAGTCTAAGACTTCACAAACTTTATAGAGCCACACTTGTTGGATGGAAGCCAACAGACAATGGGTATTAGAAAACATAATATTTTTAGGTTCCATGTTGTGGATGACATACCATTGATAGAATATAAATAAAAAATAAAGGATATCTAATGGTCTCATCTAATCATAATATGGGATACAAAGGATAATTAGGTTAACTAAACGTATTGAAAGGGAAGCCTCCTCTAACACCTTTTAAAGAACTCAAAGAAATAAAATATCTTAAAAAGATAATAAAATCATACATTGAACATTATGGAAAAATCAAAACATCTATAGGTAGAGAATACTAGATTCCAAAGATAACATATTGGGAAAATGTTTTACGTGCTTTAGATAGACCATTTTTAACTTATATTAGGACTCAAATCTTTATTATTGACCTCCAACAATATAGGACAATAACATATATGACCAAATAATAGGAGCCATCCATTTTTAAATACAATAATATATTAATCAACATATCCAAAGTAATAATTATATTTATGTTGGGTCTATTTGTGGAAGATCTAAAAAAACATTCAATCTATTAATGGATGTCTATGTGGGACAAATGTTGTAGGACAAATAGTAAATGAAAATGAAAATATATGGATGGGAAGGGAAGATGGGAATATTTACGTGAAAATAAAAAATGATAATGTGACTCAAAATGTGAGGATTAAATATTGGAAACCCTTAGCGAGAGAAGTTATTGAAGCATTATATCATGATTATTTACACTTAGTAAAGCATAGATCAAATCAAATTAAATTAAATAAGACATTGATATGGATATCTTCATTTGGGGATTGACACTAAATAAAAAAATGGAAAGGTGGATTGATTAATATTATTTAAAAGGACATGAGGACATTGAATCATACCTTACACTACTTGAACAAGGTAATAAATATTAAGGTGAAACTATTTAAGGATTAATATGTCATATCATAATGGCCCGAGATGTGGGTTTTTTAAAATTTATATTCTAAATCATGCTCTAATAACTTGGCTTGCATTTATACCATAAGTGTTTACTTTGAATTTAATGTTGATATTAATTTATTCTATTTTACTAGCTTCTATTTGATCAATTTTTATTCAATCTTTTTAACCCTAGTTCTTTTATATATTCTTACTATTAACCCAGTAATGAGGTAATCATATTTTTATTAAATAATAATGTAAGATTAATATTGTTTTTAGAATATATATATATTTTTATAAAAATGGACCTAATAATATATTTTTATTAATTTTGAAGAATGTAATCAAAATAATTTCTAAATAATTTTCATTTACTATCATTATTTTACTTAAGTTGATGGGAGATACACTAGTAGTGATGCAACACTATAAGTTTTGGGATTCTTTCACACTAAGTTGATAATATGTATTTTTTAAAAACAATATAATTTTGTTATGCAAGGAGGATAGGGTTGTGAAGCATTGAGATAAAATTAATTATTTTCAAGTTTAGGTTTGGGTCGTCTAGAGTCTATGGAGTCATTGAGGTCTATTTTGTTCTCAACATGGTATCAATAAAATTCATGGATCTGTTGAAACATTTATTCTACTTTATCTCTCCATATGTACACCTTTTTATGTTTATAATATGATACCATACTAGGGATCAAATTTTAGCTACAAGATAATAGGGGCCTCCTTGGACATGTGAATTTGTGGCTTTCACATTAAACTATGACTAGGTTCATTAGTCATGAAGATATCATGTACTATGTGACACGAAACTAAAATTTATGAACTTTGATTTAAAACATATATGAATGGTCACATGTTTTCATCGATTAAAAAAATTATTTAACATTGATTTATATAAGCATTCAATCTATTGATGGATGTGTATGTGAGACAATTGCTTTCATTACAACCAATGAATTAAAATTGAAATATATTTATGGGAAGGGTAGATGGGGATATAAATTACCTTAAAGTAGAAGGTGATAATGTGGCTAAAAAGGTGAAGTTTTAATATTTTAAATATTATATAAGAGAAGAAGGTGAAGCATTGTATCGAGATTGTTTGATTTCGAATAAAACATAGACCAAATTAGATCAAATTAAACAAGATGTTGATTTGGAAAGCATCATCTAGACATATACACCAAATAAAAAATGAAAGGGATGATATATTAAGATACCTAAAAATATATGTGAGGATATTAAATTATACCTTGCACTACTTGAACAAGGTAATGAATGCTTAAAGGTGAAACTATTGAATATTATAAAATAATACGTCATATAATCTTGCCTTAGGATGTGGGTTTTTTTTAAATTATTTTTGAAATCATGCACTAATAACTTGACCTTACATTTGTACTATTTTTAGTATGAATTGAGGATTGATATATATTTCATTAAATTATTTATCTTACATGTGGAATACTTACATTAAACCTTCAAAATTTAATGGTACTATTTATTAAATATGAGTGGAAGATTAAAATTTATTTTTAGAAGATTATTTTTCATAAATATCAAGCTAAGAACATATTTTAATTAATGTTTTAAGTATGTAATATTTTTTTGTAAGTGAAATTATTATCATTATTCTATTGAATTTCATGGGAGATGTGTTAGTAGTGGTGCACAATAAAATTTAGGGTTTTCACTTCACATGTTAACATTTGGGGTGTTTTAAAAACACAACATACAAAAGCTAGTTATCTTTCCTTTATATTAGTAGCTTCCCTACACATTATTAATAAATAAATAAATAGTAGCTAAAACATTTAAATCAGATCAGTGTGGTTGTGAAGTGATTAATTATTTCACATAATATGTTGGTACATAAAATGTGAACTTTTTAAATTTTTATTAATGTATGTGATAATTTTATGAAACCAAAGTTTACATAATGCAACATTCTTGATATAAATCTGATGATGTATTAATCTCTTGTTTTTTGCTCATCAAGAAAATATCTAGTTCTCATCCCTCATATTCATTTTTCTTTATCTCATAGGCACTTAAAATACCCTCTTAGTGACATTTTCATCTTCCCTAGGTCTCATCTCTAGAATCCTTAATTTGTTATGGAACCATCACTTCTAGTGATAGGACCACCCACCATAGTTGTGAAACTTCCTTATCCATGATGGGTTTTGCGGGGCAATTTTTTAAACCACCTTAGTGAACTCATAATATAAAGGTAGTTTCATTTTAAATATAAGGTGGTTGTGTAACACTTAGAGGTAGTTATAGGCTTTGGGGTGATGATTTTATAACTACTCCTATAGGAAAGGGTGGTGATGAACCCTAGAAATTTAATGTTTTGAACATCTATTGCTTACTCATATCTTCTCTTAATATGTGATTTTTGAGATTATCCCTTGTATATTCTTACTCAAAACAAGTTTAATACATGATACATATATGTTACTATATTTCATAGAATAATGAGATTTGGATTTGTGATTCAATTAAATATGATTATATTTTGTTATATGATTATTAATTATAATATTTGTTTGAGAAAGTTCAAAGGAAACGTTAATATTCCTTGAATCAACATGGGTAAATACATCCTACAACTGAAGGATCATGTTTAGTGTATCCTATAGCTAAAGGATCTTATTTCAGTATATCATATAACCAATGATAAGATAGAACATCAACATGGAAATCATATAATTATTGGTTCAATCTATCACAACCATTAATTACCTTCAAAATGCTTGTGGATATTAAAATATGAATAAATTTAAACTCACATAGGATACCACTACCTACCAACTCTTGGAGGTCATAACAATAATATTTAACTTCAAAATCAATTATATTAGGGTATCTATAACCAATTTTGGTTATAAATAGCTTAATATATTTGATGAGTTCTATTTGGTATAGTATAAACCTTGAGAACCAATTAATTTTCTAGTAGCCTAATGATCTTATTATAACTATGAACCGTTTATGATTTATTATCTTTTGCTATTTTTTTTTTCAATTTATAGATTAAAGATTTAATACATTCATAGATTTAAGGATTAATACTTTCTAGTTTAAAAATTTCCTACTTTATAAATAAAGGTTTTTCTTTCTAAAAATATTAGAATAGATAAATTTAAAAATAATGTAAGCCATACTAACTCTATGTAGGTAGGGTAGAAAAGAACAAAAATGAAGGAGATTGATTTACATGCAAAGATAATGGGATTATTTAGGAAGATTCCTACCTAAAAAATTAGCCTATGCTTCAGTAATAGAAATACATCCTGCATAAAATGACTAATGTGAGGAGGTTTCTCAAGATCATCTATTAATAAAAGACTTATAAAAAGAGGAATTATTGGTTGGGATAGTAGCACAATTTGAAATTTTTGAATAAGAATAGGTTCATACCCATGAAAATGACCCCTCTATATCATATTTAAGAATTACCACCCTATCACCTCATACTCAAGAATTTATCATTTATTTCCCTCTATCCTCACCCAATTCCCTTGCCAAGGAAGCATTTAGAGCCCTTCTAGATCCTATAAGAGACACCACACCTACATAATCTACTGAATTAGGTAGGCTCTTTGATGAACAAAAATTTAAATCCTCAATATCTTCTACTCCATAAAAATTTTATTGAATAAATTATATGGATCAATAAAACTTCAAAATCTACATTTACTTCACCCCAAGGAGCATAAGAATTGATAATGAGTTTGCAGAATCAATGGAAAAAGATTCTAGTCTATGAACAAAAAGAGTATTCATGGGATACCATCAAGAAGAAAACACTACCAATGAGTCTACAAATTTTGAATTCCCCATCCGTACCACTAAAGGAAATTCACCTAGGAATAATTTAACTCATTCTTCCCTCCCTAATTTTAGAGGAAAGGAAAGTGAAGTCTAAATATATTTCTCTTTGAGTTTGACATCTTATTTTATAGCTATGACTATAGCCAAGATGCTTAGAAGATTAAGTTATATCTAGGAACACTCAAAGATGCAAATCTTAAATGGTTTATGGGATTAGGAAAGGATATAATTTATACTTGGGAGTAAATGAAAGAGAGGGTTCTATCCAAATATCAATATTATTACTGAGGAAGAAAATATAGAAGGGATGAAACTTTAGGCTAACACAAGAGGAATATAAATCATTAGATGATTATATGGAAAGATTCATGTTTAACCTATAAAACAAACTTTAATGGATAGAAAATCCATCAAATTGGTATTACTGAAAGGAGTTAGAAAAGATTGTTTTGAAGCATTGGACTTAATTACTAGGGGTGATGTTTCAACATTGTCCTTTGATGATTTGATAATTTTATGTAATAATTACTCAAGATCAGTCATGAATAAAAATTATAGAAGCAAGATACTTCATCTACTAAAAATGGACTCTCAAAAATAGAGGTAAGCAATCTATTATAGGATATGAAACAATATGCCATTATCCATATGGATACTTAGTTGTGTATGTTACATACAAAGAAGAAACAAGAAAAAATATATAAATCCTTGATAGTTTATTATCTAGATTTTTAGAAAAAGAAAGTAGACTACAAATGTCATGATGTCTAGGTAAAGGTAGCTAACATCATAGAGGAGGATCCTAAGATAGCTGAATTACATGTAATTGGTGGAGAAGGAGATAATATATTATATGTAGCTATATAGAGATAATTACCACCTAAGTAATACAATCTAGGTATGCCACCAAATTTAGCATTTTCAAATTCTATATTTTTAGGTTCTCATAATTATAGACCATCCTCTTATAATAATATGAAACCCCAAACCTAAAATTTGTCACAACCATCTAATTGGTATCCTAAATAAAAATCAAAAACTTGACAATAGTTTAATAAATATTCTTGTCCATCCCACAATGAGCAATGGTCTTACCCTTCAAAACCATGACAGTAATCATGGAGAAATAGCTAACCTTTAGTTAATAATAATCATAGATTTCTTCAATAGCAAAAACTACAATAACATTAGCCAATAGCCTTTCTATTAAATACTCAACCACTTCCCAGGACAACACAATTACATTCCCAACCTATACCAAACCCCAACAATAAGTTGGTTTACCTAACACAAACCACTAAAATAATATAATATATAATGTATATATTAGATATTAATGAAGTACATCATTACTTAGGATTCATTCTTCCATAACCCAACTCACCCATGATCATTGAACCAATTAAATAAACCCTAGATAATCATACTAATAATCATCCTCTTCAAACCACTACCACTCTTAATTAAGGCCTATCATAAAAATAAAAAGAACCTGATCATCTTCCTTTTCCTAAGAGATTGAAAATTATATATTTGTAAGTAGAACCAAAATTTGATTTTGTTGGACAACTGAAAAATATGTGTAAATATTCCACTCTTTAAATCTATTAATTATTTACCTATATACACTAAATATATCTGATAACTATGCTTGAAAAATTAGATAAGAAAATAAAAAACCCCAAAATAGTCCAAGTCCTTAGTCAACTTCTAGGCATTATGTTGGGTAACATAGTCCCCCCAAAATATGTTTGTCCAAGAATTTTTGCAGTCACTATTAATATCTAAGTATAAAACATCTATAATAAATTAATTGACTTGGGATTATCCATTAACATTATGACTATAGTAATAATTCATAATTTGGGACTTACACACATATTCACGACACTTATTATTTTGAAAATGGCCATGTTAAACCAAAAGGGTCATGGAAGACATTGCCATTACTATGTATTCATGGTAATATTTGAATAAATTTATCATCTTTTAGCTGAACAACAACTTACGAGGTTACATTATTATATTATGAATACCATGATTGGCTGGATTTGATGTATTCATTGGCTACATGTTTGGGAATATGCTAATCTCAAATGGTAATGATATAAAGAAACTATCTTTACCCACTAACCAAACCATCTTCTGAAGAGGAACAACCACCTTGGGTAGATGACATAGATGAATGAACAACCTATATACACAACTTATGTACACTTAACTGAAGTATATCATTGATAAATAAATATGAGGACACTTTTATTACTAATATCCTATAAAAAAAACCTATCAAGAGGATCCTATAGCCTATGATATGTTACAATACACACCTTATCCTCTTGAAAATTTCCTTCCTAAAATAGGTCCATCTAATGCTACAAGGGATATTATAACATTCCATCATCTCTTACCTCATCATTTTAGTTATTCTTCATTTATAGGAAACATAGAAACCATGATGGATCTATCCAAACAAGTGTAAATTCTATTAGACAAACCTCTCAATATCAATAAACAATTGATAGTCCAATAGGAAACTAAGATACTTACAATGATTTAAAAATAAAAATAAAAATTTTATTGGGATTATCATGATATGAGACGAATCCATTTGTTATTATGTACTCATCAAATCTATATCAGAAAAGAATTTAAACCTGTTTACCAATCTCAATGTATAACAAACCATGTAGTCAAAGACATAGTTAAAACTGAATTGCATAAAATTTTAGATGAAGGTTTCATCTACCTTATATATTATAGTCAATGGTTTTCACCCCTATTTATTTTACCAAATAATGGAGGAAAGAGGTGGAGTTGCATATATTATATGGAACTAAATACAACCACAATGAAGAACCATTTTCCCCTTCCATTCATTGATAAAGTGTTTGATACATTAGTAGGGAAGAATTAAAATTTTCTTACTTCATGGATACAATGGATATAACAAAATAAATATAGCACTTGAAGATAAATATACAACTACTTTCACTTGTCCCTAGAGTATTTATGCATATGTAGTATTGTCATTTGGTTTATGCAATGCTATAACCACTTTTCAAATAGTTGTTCTAAGCATATTTTATAATCTATCCCATAACTATGTATAAATATATCTAGATGATTTTATAGTATATGGGGAAACATATGAAGAAGATGTTATATGCCTTGAGAAATTCCTTCTAAGATGCCAAGATCACCAACTATCCTTAAGACATGAAAAGTGCTACATGCTAATAACCAAGGGAATTTTTTTGGAACATAACATTTCACATTCAGGAATGAAATTAGACCCTATTAAGATCAACATAATCAAGGACTTATCCACACTATAAAATCCAAGAGATGTCAAAAAATTTCTAGGACATGTTGGCTATTAAAGATGATTCAAGAAGAATTTCAGTCAAAGGTTAACACCATTATTTATTTTAATTTCCAAATATTTTGATTTTTTTTGGATTACTAAGTGTCAATAAAACTTTAAATAACTAAAATATTTACTCACATCAAATCCCATACTCAGAAGAACTAATCAGACAAATCCTTTACACATCCATATGGATGTATCAGACACTACACTAAGATCTATCCTTGATAATAAATAAGAATATCTAATTTATTCCATCTACTTAATTAATAAGAATATATAAGGGGATGAATGAAACTACATAGTAATAGAAAAATAATTTTTTTTTGTAGTTTATGCCATCAACAAATTCAGACACTACATTACTAGATATCAAGTTTTAATTCACATCAATCATGCAGTAATTAGGTATTTAATGAACAAGCCTATAGTAATAGGTTGAATAATTAAATGGTTAATTTTTTAATAGGAATTTGGAATCACCATTATGGAAAGACAATGTAGTTTCATAATTTTTATCTTGTTTACAATATAATGAGTAGATCCCTATTATTGATGATTCTTTTCTAGATGAACATATTATTTTAATGACTACTAAAACACCTTTGTTTATAAATGTTACTAAATATTTAGTTGTAAGATCTCTCCCATAGTATTTTTCACCAAGGGAAATGTGACACTTGATCCTAAAAAGTAGACATTACTCCTGGATCTCAGGATATATATTTATTATAAGACCAAAGTTAGTTATGAGGAGATGTATCTGAGAGGATTACATTATATGAAATTATAAATGCATCATGTCTATAAATCAATCCTAACTTGGAGAGGATATATCATACTTACACTTTTGATTAGGGATATATTAGATAATCAAGAACATGACCAATATGGGGATCTAGTAGACCCAGTTAGGGGATCTCTTACCATAATAAATAATGATAGGGAGGGTTCCAAAGCCTCTAATCAAGGACAATCATGAAATAAACCTAACTAAGACATGTGTTTTCATACTCACTATACTTATAACAAGTAAAGTAAAACAAGTCTAATATAGTGCTCACCAAATATTGTGGCACAATATGGGGGTTAGTAAAAAATAGACATGCATAGGATAATTTTAATTAAGATATGAATGATTAAAACCCTAATGCATGGAGAAAGAAGAGTAATATTATTTGAAGCCAATATTTATGCTACTTCTATCTACTAAAGAGAGGGAAAAAAATAGAGAATATTTACCTGAAAGACAAACCCATCAAGACTCAATATCTCCCTTGGCCAAAGGGTCTTCAAAAGAGGTTGTTATGGTTTATAAAGATCACTAAGAAAGGCCATAACATACAAGACTAGATTCTCCAAGTAGAAACCCTAAGCTAAGACTCCTCAAGTAGGATGGTGGAATAGTAGATTGTAAAGAAGTGCAAGTTAATAATAAATCTTGTTCATTTTTAAATAAAGATGAAATGATCTTATATATATATATATATATATATATTTAAACTTAAGAGATTATAAAATATTTGGTTGATAGGGTTGACCCAGTTGATCTAGTATCATTATTGATGGAAATTCACTAGGTCACAGACTAGGTCAACCAAGATATATATATATATATATATATATATATATATATATATATATATATATATATATATATATATATATATATATATATATATATGTATGTATGTATGTATGTATATATATATATATATCTATATATATATACATATATGTATATATATAGATATGTATATATATGTATATATATATACACTATATATTTAAACTTAAGAGATTATAAAATATTTGGTTGATAGGGTTGACCCAGTTGATCTAGTATCATTATTGATGGAAATTCACTAGGTCACAGACTAGGTCAGCCAAGAGTTCATTTAGACCCTAAATGAGTTTCACCAATAAGAGTACAAGGTCAATCCAGCCGACAAAGTATTTTAAACTATAAATAAGTATTTTAGGTTAGGAAAAGGGGTAAAAAATATGGGAAATGATTAGAGGAATGTGAAAATTAGGAGTGATATCTTAGGGAAATGTTTTAGGTTTTAGTTGGATTGGAAATAAGTAGCAATAGGGGACAAAAATCTTGAAAAGCACTAATGGTCTACCCACCCTTTCTCGGTGCACCCTTTAGGGCATGAAATTAGAGAGATTAAGACTTGATAGGTTTTTGCAAGATATAAAGAATTAGTATTTGATAAAAGTGTGAAAATATTATGTTTATACATATTCTCCACTCAAAGCTCATCATGTGTCACTCAGGTGCAATAGGGGATGGTGCTTTGATAAAGAACATAGTAACACACAACATTGAGGATAAAAACAATTATGGCATTTTAAAGTAAAAATAACTAGAATTATATGATAGAAAGAGAAATAACTAAAAATTAAATGTGATGTGTACCTTGACTTACCTTTATTATTAGATCACTGTCTATTGTGTTTGTAGTTTTGATTATAGAGGGTGTAGAGACTACTTTTGATAAACCCAAAAATACAAAACTAAAGAGCAAAAACAAATAAACACAAGAAAGCCAAGATAACTGCTATTAATTTGGATAGGATGTGCTTAGAAATTTGGCAAGCTTGGATGATAGGTGTTATGTTAGACCAAATGACCAAGTCAAAATTTATAGTAAACCGGGTAACCAAAAATCCAAGGCTACTAAAGATCAAAAAACTCAAATAAGTAAACCTTAAATAAGAAAGGTAAACTCACCAAGTCAAACCAAGGATACATGTCAAAAAGGATGGTAATCAAACATTAAATTAAAATAAATCCTTACTTAAAAAAGATGGGAAAATAAAAATGGTAAAACAACATTAGTGAATGAGTAGTAACAATCTTAACTCAATCATCAATGGAAAAAGGTGCAAAAAAGGAAAACAACATTGGTGAGTGAGAAGTAACAAATCAACCTCAAGTAACAATGGAAAAAGTACATTAAAGGAGAAATAGACTCAGTTGTCCAAAAAAAGGGGTGGTATAATAATGACAAATGGTAAAATGAAATCAAAGCATATCTAGAAATGTAGAGCCATGGTGTAAAGAAAGTAATCGTAGTCACTCAAACATGTTTTATTCTAAGGATATATATAACTAAAATAGAGTAGTGCTATCATGTTTTTAAGATGTGAAGACTAAGGACGTATAGAATAAAATATATATATTTAGAATCATATTTTTCTTATCAAGGGGGGAAATAAAATGGGTGTATGGGATAATGAAGGAAAAACCAAGGTAGAAGAACTCTTTATCGAAGTTAAGACACTCAAATTAGGATTGTCAAAACAAGAGGAATTTCAACCTTAAGGAATTTGAATAAATTCTCCTAGCCATACAAGTCTTAGGTCAATAAATGAAGTATGTAGATCATCCCATGAAGGTTATATCCATGAAAATTAAAATGGACCTATAATCCCACAATGTGTTATCCATATTTAGGATCCTTTATAGAGCCATCAATATACTATAAATATTGGGTACTTGTATGAGAAAGGAGGTAGCACTATAGAGATTGTTTAATTATCTTATTCCAATCTATGGCTTATCATACCCCAATAAACATCGTCTCTAGTGTAAGGCCAACTATGGAGTTTGAGCTTCAATTGGAGATATGATATGTGCCTGTAATCATGTTTTTTGGTGTGATTTTGACTTTTCAAATTTATATGTTGCCTTTTTTATGTCATTTATTTTTATTTCAAATGATTTTGGATTTTAAATATCTTTATGTCTTTTTCTATTCCTCCTTTATATAGACTTAGAAAACCAAACACATATGATAAAGATGACTTTCATTTGAATACTTGGGATTTGGTTGCTAATAGAGAGAACTTAGAGAGCATCGTGTCTAAGAGTATCATAAATATAGGTGAAATAAAAGTGCTATCTTGACTTTGACCTTGTTTTATCCAATGTAGAGTGAAAGGAAAGGATATAAAGAGGAATGAAACATAAAATAATTTGAATTACTTCAAATTGTAAAAAATGTGATAAAGGGTGAAAAAAGAGTATAATGATAGAAAATTGTGATTCCTTATCATAATAATGAGGGTAATGGAGTAAAACATTCTAAAATCATTTTTGTGCAAATTCCATCTATCAAAGAGAAGTAAAAGTTAAATCTAAGAGCAAAGATCAAGAACTTGTAACCATTGTAAAAAAGCTACTATAAGATGGTGATTTTATGAGGAAGGCTAGGTCCTATCCATGGTCTTACATTGTAACTCATAAAATAAAAATACATGAGGGTGCCAAAAAGCATGTGAAAAAATAAATGAGATAGGAAAAATATGGTATTTGTGAGGAAGGCCAGGTCCTATCCATGGTGTTACACTACAACTCATAAAAGGAAAACCCAAGGGGTGTCAAAAAGTGTGTAAAACATATGAAAACAAGGATGAAATATAGTACATCAAGAGGAATACTGGGTCCTATCCATGGTTTTACAATGCAACTTATGAGAAAATTAAAAACTAAAAAGACCAAAAGGAAGGACTAAGGTTTGTGAAAGGAAAGAAATGTTATAGAGGGTGAGACTTGTGTAAGAAATCTACAAAAAGTGTTAGATAGATAACACACACACACACACACACACACACATCATTAAAAATAAGGGAATGATTAGGCAAAATACTTCTTGAGGAATTATGCATTGGTGGGTTCTTTAAAAACATGGTCTTTATTGGTTTGAAGGTGATAGGTACTTGGACCAAGAATATATTTGACTAAATAGGGGCCCCACCATTTTTTAGCATATTTACCTTATTTATCATGAGTGTAGTTTAATTTAAGGAAAAGATAACCAACATTAAATGTGTGAATTTTAACACATTTTTTATGTTGTTTAACAATATGGGCATTGTATTAGTGATTGTGTTGTAAAGAAAAAAGATGATGTTCATCAAGGAGATCAAGGGTATGAAGGTGAGCTTCACATAACTATTCATCAGGTATGATACCATAAATATATATATATATATATATATATATATATATATATATATATATATATATAGGGAGGCTAAACTTCCAATGAGAACACTAACTCAAAATCATAAACTAGAGAGAATGGTGTTGACCTAGTGGCAGTACGTATGTTAGTTTGATAGGCGCAAAGAGTAGGATAGAGATGAATATTCCAATCTATATGGGTTTAAAAAATTACCTTTTGGAGAATTTTTTTAATTATTTTATTGGTGGCCTCAACTTGACCATTAAATTATGGTTGATAAGGTGTGTAAAATTTGTAATTGATCTTAAATTTATCATAGAACTGTTTGACATCTTTATTTTCAAAATTATTGCATTATCTAAAATGATAGTATGGGGAACACCAAAGTGGAAAATGAGTTGATTAAGGACAAATCTATATATGGTGGTATTGTTGACATTAGCAAGGGACATAGCATAAAATGACTTGGTAAAGTATTTTGTAGTTGTGATGATAAAGACATGTGCATCTTGAAATCAAGGTAATTTTCTTATGTTCTAATCCAACATGGAGAATGTTTAGGGAGATTTGAAAGTTTGAAGCTCAACTAGAGGTGAATAAATTAAATAGTCATGAATTTGGAAAGGAGTACACTTTTTAGAAAATTTAGTAACATAATTTTTAAGAGTGGGCCAAAAGTATCCCATAAATAGGCATTTATAGGCTATAGCATGTCCATTATAGTGGCCACCACAAATACCTCCATGTATTTTTTCAAGAAAAGGAGGGACCTCATTTTGCATAACAAAATGGAGCAAGGTACCTTCAACATTGTGATAGTAAAATATTCTATATCTAAATACATACTTAAAAGCTTATGTACAAATATGAGTCTTTTCACGAGAGTCTAAGTTAGGAGGATAAGTTTAGTGTTCTAGAAATTGAATGATATCTTTGTACCATGGGATTTTTCAAATGGTGAAAACCTCAATGAGGTAGATACGTGAATATTGTGGTTGAATAGAGGATAGATATTCTGTTATTTGTATAATAAAATTTGGATTGGAAATAACTTAGCATGAATGAAAAAGAGATGTTGAAGAAGTAAGGGAATCAGTAATGGAATTTTGATCTTGAGGGATAGGCTTGATGGTGAAAGAAATGGAAATTTTAGCGAGATTTGTTGTAATTTTATGTTAAGAAATGAGTTTATCAATTTTTCATTGGTAATCACCATTGACTTGGTGTAAAATGAGCTGAGAGTCACCTAAGGCATGCAGGTATTAGATATCTAATTTAAGAACAACTCTCATACATAAGATTAGAGATTCATACTCTACCATGTTGTTGGTGACATCAAATGTTAAATGAAAATCTAAAGGGATGATTCTACCAAGAGGAATTGTAAGAATACAACCTGCCCCAACTCCTTTAAGGCATTTAGCACCATCAAATTGAAGGGTCTAAGTATCTTCATGTAAGTCAACATTAATTTTAGTAAGTTCTTTAATAACTACTTTTGGTTTAGTAGTATCAGGGAGGATATTGAATTCATCAAAATTAATTACTTAAATATCAGAAGTGAATTTATGGAATTAATCCTTAAGTGATATGTCTTCATTAAGACCTTGAATATAAACAATATTGTCATCTAGAAGATTATCTTAAAGGTGATTGGTAGATGGCATAGGAGCTATGACAAGTTGATCAATTATGATTCATTATTTGACATATTTTTGAGTAATAATACATAGATCAAATTCCATAAGGAGGACCATCCATTTGCCAATTATATCTCTAGGAAGAAAGGATTTGGAAAAGAAATGATGACATAGGTGTTCCGATAAAGCATGCAATGCCAAATATTTTCAACTATGAAATAGATGGAATAGAAATCACATTAAAATTTTAATAGTGTTTCTCATAATCAATGACACCTTGATTGATGTAGTAGATGACATACTCTCTTATGGTATCACCTTGTTGGGCAAGCATTACCCTAGCTGATATAGGTGTGGAAGAAGTATATAAGATTAAAGGTTAATAATTTAAATGAGGATGAAGCGTAGGTGGGTAAATCAATGATTATTTCATGTTATGAAAGGATTTTGACAAGGATATATCCATTATAAAGCATTACCTTTCTTCAGAAGAGAATTGATGAAGTGGATACAATAGGCCATTTTAGGGATAGATCATTTAATTGTCCCAAGCTTTCTAAGATAATTATGATGTCTAGAATAGAATGAGGAATAGGCATGTTGATGATATCACTAATTTTGGTAGAGTTATCATAGATACTATAGAGAGAGACTAGGAATCCTAATAGTTTTCTAGATGTGATACTAAAGACACATTTGTAAGAATTCAGTCTAGCTCTATATTTAAGAAGTCATTTGAAGATGATGGTAAGATAAAAAAAGATGAGTCTTGTGACTTTTATATTTAGAAATGAGGTTATCCACATAGGTTTCAAAAATTTTATGGTTAATATCATGAAAGATGTGATTCATTACTCATTGATAAGTGGCTCTAGCAATTTTGAGGCCGAAGGGCATTTTAACATAGCAATAGGTTCCCCATTCCATGGTGAAAGTGGTATTATGTTGGTCTTTGGGAGAAATGTGAATATTATTATAGTCTAAGAAGCTAGCCATAAGATATAACATTTCATAATTAGTTTTGGAATTGGCAATGACATCTATCGAAGGTAAATGAATTTTATCCTTGGGATAAGTGAGATTAAGATTACATAAATTAATGTAGATTGGAATGACCATAGTGACCTTTTTTTTAATATGATATATGTTAAAAACAAATTCAAAATAGTCCATTGGTTTGATAAATTTAGCATTGATAAGTTTGATGATTTCCTTGTGACTTGAAGTGGAAACCTCAGGTTGAAATTTCCACTACTTTTTATACACATGCTTGGCATTAGGATAAGTGATGATGTTAAGTACCAAAATGCTAGGGTTAATATTATGCATGTCCTCATAAGACCAAACAAAAATCTCATGATATTTATTGAATAATAATCTAAATTTATCATATTCAGTAGGTGAGAGTTTGCAAGAAATTGTAATGAGTTGAGGGCATGATGGAGTACCATATTCAATATGATTAGTCTCTTTGATAAGCATAACATTCCCATATTGGAGATGGTATGGTGCATTAGGTAAATAATAAATTGTATTAGATTTAGGATCAATTATAGAAATGAATTTGTTAAAACAAGGGGATTTGGTTTTGGAATTTCTAAGTTTGTGATGTTTCTGAGGAAATTAAGGTTGTAGGGCATGAAATATTTCAAGAATAGCTTCATCACTAGGAATAGTAGGAGGAGGACCATAATACTCAACATATAATTCAATATTGAGAATTTGATTACCATGGAGATCATATTTATAATGTATCTGATGGACATTGGTAGCCTTGGCATCTAGTGTAATCTTGAGAGTAGGAGAAGTAAATGTATTAGATGGGATGGGTGTGTCATTAGTTTCATTGACAAGGGAAGGAGTGGATGTAATGATGGGATCTATAGGTGGTAAATAAGATGCAATAATTTTCAAAGGTTTAGAAGGTATGATTTTTTATACCACCCAGGGAGTATCAAGAAGTAGAGAATTGGTAGGAGTCACATGACCTTCAGGATGTAATTCACAATCTATAGAAATGGTATGAACATCCTAATTAAAAACATGGATTTGAGATAAGTTTTTTTGATAATTTTGAACATCCAAGTCTCAAAATTGATCTTAGGTTATTATGTAATTATCATCATGTAGGAAATATGATTATCATTGATGTAAAAAGGATCAAGCCAGATTGATGGAGAGAAGAGCATGTTTCATAGTTGTAATGTGCAAAGCTATCATGCTTTTACATAGACCATTTATGGATGTTTAAAGTCAAATAGATATAAGATATGTTATGTTTTTTTCATGAGAATCTTGAATATGTGGTTCATAAGCTCAAAAGTGAAAGAATGAGCTTAGATTTGAATTATTTTTACTCTTAGCCAAAATAGGGTTTCTTAGGTAAACCCTTAGGTTTTATATCATGGTATAAATCAACACTTTCTATTTTTATGTTGACTAGATAGATCCTGGACCTGGTATCTTATGTTATAACTTAAGCCTTTATCATCATTGAAAAATAAACAACTCAACCTAGCAATTACTGACTTGAGCAGTGATCAAAAGACTTAATATTTCCTAGGTCTTAGAATTTATATTATATCCTAGCTTGATTAATGGCATGCACTTCATCGAACATAGATGATCCAATAAGGTGAATCAAATTCAAATTTTCAAAGTCTCCTCTAAGCAAATATGTTAGTGGCAAGTGTCACATTCATGAGTCTTATCAGATAGAGACCCAATGAGTGTAATCTTGTCAAAATTAATGTTTGAGATAGTTGGATGATCAATGGTTTGTTCTTAATTAGACATTATAGATCTAATAAATCATACTGAAATTAAATTATCAAAAGGACTTCCAAGTGAGCATGTATGTGACAAGTGTCACAATCACGAATCCTAAATAGTAGATCAATGGAGACGTTTAAAGTTAAAGGGTCAACAAGAAAAGTGAGGATGATAAATATCTTAATAACAGGAACTAATAACTATATACATAAGGCACATGATTAATCCCAAGTGTCATATTCTTGAGGGTTGGACAAATATAAAGAAAAATCTTGTCAAAAGATCTAATGATGCATGAGTGATAATGTAAAGGAAATCCAACAATGTGAATGGAATCAAATGATATAAAGTGCTTGAGGTTTATCATCATAATGACAAGTTAAATATTGAGCAAGTTTAAGAAGATCAATTGAGCAAAAGTGATCCAAAAACATAGGAAGTAGTGAGATGAGGTCAAAGTGTTGAAGTTTAATGACCAAGTCAAGGTAAAGTTTGTATAAGTTCAAAGATCTAATGACACATGAGAGATAGGATTTAGAGATCAACAAATGCATTTTAAAGAGTGGAACATTAAAGTTTAGTATCATACAGAGATATGATGGAGTGAGAAAGCTTGGAGATGGCATGAAGAAAGAGATCAAAGGCTAGTATTTAAAGTGCTTAAATTCCAATGATCAAGAGGATAAACATGAAATAAATATGCAATTTATGACATTGATAAAAACATTGATCATGGTGATTAATAAAATTATGTAAAAAGGCATGTGCATCATAACCAAAGCCCAATATTTTATAAATATAGTAATAAGACAAATTTTCATGGTGGTGGAGCTTGAATCCAAGATGCAAGAAAATTATAGAGGCATCATGTGTTACATCCTGAGTGTGAACATAGAGAAGAAGAAAACCCTAAACCATTTGATTATATATATGATATCTAGGATAAAGGAAAAATTGCTAGAGCCACTCAAAATATGTCAAATAGAAAGTATATAGACATAAAACTAGAGGGTAGAGAGGAAAAAAAGAGGCTATAGAGAGAGATGAAGTTTTTTAAATGGATACATATATAGACACATAAAGAGATGGGTAAAGAGGAAGAAAGGCACATAGAGATAATGTGAAGAGAATGAGAAACTAAAAATTCGACTTGTAATATAGATAATAGAGTTTGATTCATTTATGAATCTATTTTGTATACTAGATTTGTAGCTCCATATATCTGATTGGTTCATTCCATCAAACAAGCTAAGTTGGTGTTTAGTTAGGGGATTGGTGTCTCCTTAGGGTTGGTGCCCTTAAATATTGTAACTAGTGAGGTTAAGTTGAGTTGGTACTCAGTTAGGGGATTAATGTCTCCTTAGGATTAGTGTCCTTAAATGTAACTAGTGAGGTTTTTCTAGTGAGGCCTATAGCCAATTAGGCTTATACCCAATGAGGTTTTACCAAGTGAAGTGTTGATTGTGAGGCTAGATTAGATTAGTAGATTGTAGAAGCTATTTTCATCATGGTTTTTCCCTTTGGGTTTTCCATGTATAAATATGGTTTCATGAGTGTTTAGGTGTGTATGATTTTTGAATATTTTATTTGATCTATAAATATCTTTTAATCTACATTAAAATTATTTAAATAAATAATTTTAATTGATATATTGATCCACCCCACCTCTTAGTATCTAGTTGTGTTCCAAAAATTGGTATCAAATCCTAGGGTTCCTTTGAAATAAGCTTAAATATCTCGAGTAAATCTTACAATAGTGAACATAATGGCTAGTCAAGAAAGATCTTCATCAAACAAAACACTTCTCTTTGATATATATAACTATGCATTCTATAGCATAAGAATTGAAGAATGTCTATCTTAATTAGGGTTTGATGTATGGATGTCTATTGTAAATGGAAATACAACCCCTACTACAACTCCTAATGATAAATCTTCAAAGAAGTCATATGAGAGAATTAGTAAGGAAAAGAATGTTATTCCCTATGGATTATCCAAATTAGAGTTTGTCAAAGTGATGCATTGTCAAAATATACAAGATATGTAGAACAAGTTGAAGAGCATCTATGAAGGTGATGACAAGGTAAATCAAGCCAAGTTACAAACATAGATAGGAATGTTTGAGAGTCTTAAAATGACACAAGAAGATAATATTTAGATTACCTTCTCAGGTAGATGAAATAGTTAATACAATTAGAGGCCTTGGTGAAGAAATTAAATAATTAATCATTGTCAAAAAGGTCCTAAGATATTTTCCATCAAGGTATGATTCTAAAATATTTGGTATAGAGGAAGCAAAAGATATGCATAAACTCATTTTTGATTAGTTTCGTGGAACCTTCACTACCTATGAGATGAGAATGGGAGAAGAAGATACTTCTAAGAGAGAATCTGCATTTAAAACATCCAAGAAAGTTAAGGCAGAAGCATCTACATCCAGATATGAGGAGATTGATGAAGAAGAAGCTAACTTTGTTTGAAGATTAATAAGAGGGTCTAGAAAATAAAAAGGTAAGTTACCCTTTAAATTGTTTAACTATAGTAAGGTAGGAAATTTAGCTACTAAATTCCCTTATAGCAAAAAGGATGATTTTGAGCAAGAAGAGGATAGTGAAAAAGTGAAACCTCACTATTTCAAGAAGAAGATTTTTTTCAAGAATAATAAGGGTTTATACACAAGAAAAGATAATGACTTACTAGATAAGAGTGATAGCTCAAATGATGACCATGACTATGCTTTTATGGTTGAAAAAAAAGAAGTCCTATTCATGAAATCGAGATCAAATTATGCAAATCAAGATATAAAGAAACAAACTCTCTTGAAGAAGTAGAAGGAGAAGTGGACCTTGAATGTGAACTCATTTGTGCTCTAGATGAGATTGATAAGTTGATAAAAGAGGACACTAGATAGAAGAAGCTTGGACAAAAAGAAATTGAAAAAATATCCAAAAGTCTTGAAGATTCTAATTAGATGGTGATAAGCCTAAAGAAACAAGTTGAAGAGGCCATAAGAATATAAGATTTAGTCAAGATTGAACTATAATTAAAAATTTTTGAGTGCATGAGGCTAAAAGTAGATATAGTGGATTTGAGAAAAGAACTTGAAAAAGCTAAAGACCAAATAGACAAAGGTTTGAAGCTAAAATGAGGATCATACATTCTTGATGAATTGATTAGCTCTCAAAAGCCATCAAAAGGGAAATCTGGTCTTGGTTTTGAAAAAGGGAAAAGTCCCATAACCAATACATCGACTAAGTTATATGATAATTTCAAATCAAAAGGATTAGGAACAAATAAAAGGAATGCCTCTAGAGATACAAATATAAAAAGTAACACTACTAATGAGAAGAAGGCTAAAGGAGAAAAGAAGCCTAAGGAAAGGAAAAAGAATAATGAATCCATCTTTGCAAACTCAAGCAAGATGTAGAATACAAAGGTAGTTGATGCATATGGTTACACAAGAATAATCAACTTGAAGAATCGAGAGTTGAGAAGAACTCCCCATCTTTAAAAAAGAAAAGCTATGACTAGGTATTACTCATCTTTCTATGGTTACTTTTATAGCTGTAATCACTTTGGTCATAAGGTTAGTGATAATAGAGTTATACCTACAAGGATAACTAATTTTGTATGCAAAAATTCATTTTCACCCTTATTAGATACAAATGTAGTGTGTTATAATTTTAATAATTTTGGTCACATAGATAAACTTTGTAGAAAAAGCTTTTTAAGATAAAAAAATGCAAGGTAAGAAAAAAGGCATGCCTCCTAGTGTGAACAAAGGTTCATAAGTCTCTGATAAAGAGAAAAATATGACATATAAGAAATGCAAACATGTATGGAAAATGAAAGATCAATCCAATGCTATAGAGGTTAGAGAATGTCAATAGCTCTCACTTTCTACACATGTTGAGAATGAGAAGAAAAATCTCAAGGAGAAATCCAAAGTGGTAGCTAAGGATAGTTCTGAGGTATGTACAAATTCAAGTGAACATCTTACTACTATATAATAAGTATCAAGCATAGAACATAAGTATTTATGCCTAGTAATGAGATTTAGAGCTGTAAGGAAGATTCATCAAATGAAATGTTGTGCTACATGTTGTCTCCATGTATTTTCAATCCAATCATAGAATAAAAGGATAACATTGTAGTGGATGAGCATGTTACTTCTCTCAAGCCTAAGAAGAAGAAAAATAATAAAAAACACAAGATGACTAAGGAAGAGAAGGAATATGAGGAGTTATGTGTAAATCCTAGTTTCACATTATTCTAAGACATTGTGAAGTAAGGTGTCTTTATATATGACTCTTAAGAGACCCTTTTCAGTAAAGAAGCAAGTGGTGTTCTTCAAAATATTTTCAAGGCAAAAAATGAGTGTTCCCAATTGAAGTTGGTGTACTGAGATGAGAGAAGTGTTGTGTATGCAGTGCCTATACGAACAAAATGAGTGGTTCAATGTGACATAATGAGATTAGAGTACATCTCATATATATGTCCATAGGATTAGTTGACATAAGGGTTCTAATGCAATAAACCCTTGACATGGTGTATCTTATTTTGTATAATGGGTTAGATCACCAAACTTAGTGAACATGTGTAAAATTATGATATACATGTGACAAATAAAGTTATTTTGTGATATAGTTAGTCCCTTAGTAAAAATATGGAACATGGAGTTAGGGGTAGTTAACTCAGATAACATGAATGGATTGAGGAGATATACATGATGTGAGAAGGAACATATGTGAGATGCTTCAGTCATGATTAAAAGATAAGGTGTCATCTACTATAGATGTTAACTCAAGAAGGTTAATATGATGACTTGAATAAACCAAGTCAGGTGCTAAGATAGTGTATTAAATCCTCATACATAAACAAAGTGGGATATTTGTCATTGGTCAGGTCCTAGGATCAGAGGAATATGTATGGATACCTAAAGATGCCCAAGTGATGCAATGCAACAAAATTTGATAGTTCCTATATCACATCACTAGATACTAGCGATGGAGCATAAGTCCAAAAGAAGGGTCATAAAATCCTTGTTGATCCTTAGAAGAAGAGATAAGGAAACTTAGGTATGTATATTTTGCAAATTTTTAATGAGTTGATGGTTCTTAGACAAACTCCTTTATCTTATAAAGGGGGAGAACACTTTGGAGAAATAGTGAGAAGAAGTCCCTTTTCCATTGATGTCAAAGGGGGAGAAAAAGGGAAAAAGATCTTTGTAAAAGTTTAGGGAAAAAGTACAAATGCTTTCTGTAAAAGTTTGGAAGAGAAAATCAAGTGTCCAAGTTGAGTATTAGACAAATATGCCATTGCCTAAGGGGGAACAAGTTTGGTATGAAAAGCTTCAATTCATACTCATTAGAAGCCAATGCAAGCAATGCTAGAGAAGGATCAAATTATTATAAGATTAGAACATTAATTTTGTATCAGAGCATTTAGTTTACAATCAATGCCAAAGGGGGAGATTATTGGAAATATGATTTTCATTGATGTCAAAAGGATCAGGTTGGATTGATGCAAAGAAGAACATGTTTCATAGTTGCACTGTGACAAGTTGTCATACTTTTATAAAGACCATTTATGGATGTTTAATGTCAAATAAATAGAAGATCCATTATGGGTTTTTCATTAGCATCTTGAATATGTGGTCTGTAGGCTCAAAGGAGAAGGAATCAGCTCAAAATTGAAATATCTTTGCTCTCAACCAAATTAGGGTTTTTCAACTAAACCCTAAGGGTTTATGTTATGGCATCAATAGACACTTTCTATTTTTATGTTGACAAGATATAGCCTAGACATGGTAGCTTAAGTTATAACTTAAGCCTTTATCATCTTTGTGAAACCAACCCCTCAACCTAGTAATTATTAGCTTGAGTAGTGATCAAAGGAATTAATATTTCATAATTATTTGGCTTTATATTATGTCTCATCTTGATCAACAACATGCATTTCATTGTAAGTAGAGAATATAATGAATCCAAACAAAGTCAAATTGTCAAAGGCTCCTCCAAGTAAATGTGTTAGTGATAAGTGTCACATTCATAGAGCTTGTTAGATAGAGACCCAATGTGTGTAAGCTTGTTAGAATCAATGTTCAAACTAGTTGGAAGATCAATGGTTAGTGATTAATCAAACATTATAGATCTAATAGAGCACAATGAAGTTAAATTGTCAAAATGACCTTTAAGTGAGTAAGTGATAAGTGTCACAATCATGAAGCTTGTATAGTAGATCAACAAAGTGATTTAAAGTCAAAAGGTTAATGAGCAATGTCAAGATGTCAAATGTCTTAATATAGATAACTAAAAACTATGTATAAAAGGCATGTGCTTAAGTGTAGAAACCCATATTTCCCCCTGAATTCTGACACTGCATGTTTTGGATTGTTTTTGTATATTTTGATTTTTTTTATGTTTTTGCATGAATAGAAATGCAATTTTTGCAAGATAAATTTGAATAGATTCAAATAAATAAATAAATAGCAGTGTACTCTTTCAACGAACTAAACTTTGATCTTCTTATTCACTTCAAATGATTACAATAAAGATCTCTTCCACACATGAAATAATATAAAATTTTGTCTTATAAACCTAGCTTTTCCACAATCTAAAAATAAACCCTAGATCTGGTATGGCTTTGGTTGCTATTTAAAACATACAGTCACTGATGTCGGTTATACTACCACGGTCAGTTGATATACTACCGATGTTGGTCTCTATCAGTCGGTTCACTCTGTTGATGTCATTTTACTCTGCCAACATTGGTATTTGAGTCAGCCAATGTTGCTCTCTGTGCTCCCTATAGCCTGTGACTGCTGCGCGCTTTTGCTAACTACGCACTCCTCTAATCTATGATTCAGTTGGTATGGCCTAGTATGGATCTATAAAATTTTTGTATAATAGCAAATAGAATATAGTATGGCCTGAATGCTAGACCCCTGATCTCAAGAAATATTGCGCTAATACTGAAGATCTTTATCTGGACAATCTTTGGATCAAAACCTTGATGAAATGAATCCCTGTGAATCTCTTTGATAACTTTTGTATCAAGTTATCTCTAAAAAATATCAATAGATTAGTTGATATCTCACAACCTCTAAATTGCACACACTAAATATTGCACATTCTTCAATGCAAAAGAATAATGGAAACCCTTAGCTCAATCTTCTCAAAAAAAACACTTAGCAAAATCTTTATCTTCAACATGAATGAATTATTATGGCACTCCCTCCAATGAGAAACCCTTATATCCTCTAAAAGTTGCACTTGCCCTAATTAGGGTTTCATAATTAAAAATTAGGGTTTCATAATTAAAAATATGCAAAATAATTAATATTTAATTAAATCAATCAAATATTAATATCTCCCTCAAAACATTTTTGATTCTCAAACTGTCTAAAGCTGGTGAACAAGGGAGTGATTTTTCACATGACCATACCATAACAGGGGTGCTCCATTGAGTGTCAAATATCCCTAACAAATAGGATCTTAAGAAAATGTGTCCAAAAAAGCCTAAACGAATGCCAATTGGGAAAATTTTGCTATATGAAGCCAAGCCAAGCTCCATCATGACCCTCTATCCATCCTATCAGCCTACAAGGGTCGCATAATAGGCTAACCATCAATTCTAAAAGATGTTAACTGGAAAGGGGACATGACAATCTACCCCTCTTGAAATTGCTTGTCCTTAAGCAATTGCTGAACACTAAACCAATTAATCCACCTAGATCCCAAATGTAGTCATGATCTATATTACTATCAATCAATGTAAGCTCCTGCAATATCCTCTAAAATATAACCAAGAAGAATCCATAATCAAACTGGCAAATACAACTCAACCAAACTCCATGTACACATTCCACCATGTTATGCAAAAGGCACACTCCAACACTGCAGTAACTCCCAAATGGAACTATTCCAAGTGTGGAGAATCCACACACTGTAGCTCTACTGTAATCAACATATCTCTATAGATCACTAGCCACGGTCTCATCACCTGAACTCCTATGCATGCTGATAATGAAGAGACATCACATGCTAGATAGTAATAACACAAACCAAATTTGCTTGCCATTAACTCCTGCTCTAAGTCATGCACTGACAAACTATCAATTCCAACACCTATCACCATGCCATGTCTATCACAACTCTCATCCCATGGTGTCAAATCATCCCAAGTACCAAGATAAGGATCCCAATATCCAATCCATGAATGGAAATCAACTAGAAACTCAAGTAATCTCCTCCCCTAAATAATGTGAATCATACCAATTAACTTCACGCACTTGTCTCTAGTACCCAGTACAATCTCTGAATCTGGAGTGTGAATGCTAGACATACTCATATCATCATCAACATGTGACCTAACTATAAAAGAAAGCTTAGTCCCTACCACATGTGCTAACTCTTGAATTGAACTCACCTCAAGACAAAGCTCATCCACATGTCTCTCTTGTATTGGTGCCAATGTGCAATCGGCAGCCCACTCTACCATATCATGTCATATGAGCCTCTCCATCTGATGAAAAAACATATTTTTGATGTTGCTACCCCATATGGCCTTAAGAATATGTGTCTTCCCATCAACATCAAAATGAACCTCCATGTCCTTGAGACAAAGAGTGACTTCCTCAAGGGAATGAAGCCACTTCATGCCTAAGACTAAATCTATATCCCCCATGTTCACCACATAATAATCAGCCTTGAACTCATAGTTGTTCAAGCACAATGGGAGGTCTCTAATCATCCGCTCACACCTAAGAGTGTAACCGTCAGCCACCTTAACTCTAATTCCCTTGAAATACTTGGTAGTGAGTCCATGCTTCTCCACAAATCTAGCATCAATAAAATTATGTGTGGCCCCTGTGTCAAGAAGGGTGATGACCCTCTGTCCTATCAAAACTCCATAGAGTCTGAATGAACCAACCAGCTAAATGTTGGATAGGCATGCCTCCTATATCTGAAGCTCTGAATCTACCTCTACCTTAGGCTCTGAAGCCTCTACCTCTAACTCCTCAAAACTCTCCTATTTTTTGGAATTCTTTGATTTTGAATCCTTATAATAAGCCCACATCACTCGATTTGCCTTGCCCTTAGGCCTCAAAGGACAATTGTGATTGGCATCATAGGGACCTTTGCAATAGAAGCAAAGCTTCTTCTTGTGTAGATCATTAAGAGCCTCTCGATCTAAAAGTGGTGTTGTTAGATTGGCCTTTGAATCATTCTTAACACCTAATTTATCTTTGTTGAAATCTGACCTCTCTCTATCTCAATTTAAGCCCTTATTGTCCTAGAATGAAGAAGTACCTCTGGAGTTAAATTTACTAGATGGGGCTACCATCTCCATACTGCATGCCTTCTTCATAGCTTCTTGTAATGAAGGAGGATAAAAGGCTTTGATCCAACCTCTCAATGGTTCAGATAGGCCTTTGATGAAGAGAACTACCAATCTATGCTCTGAAATGTTTGGCACCATGACTGCCAATCGTTGAAAATCACCAATGAAGGACTCCAAATTGCTTGTTTATTTCATCTGTGCTAGATATTGAAAGTAAACTTCAGGATCTTTCTTGTCAAATCTCTCAACCAACCTATCCATGAAGTCCTAGTACTCTATCACCTAATTATGCTAGAATGTTACCATACCATGGTACCACCAGTCATGTGCTACTCCCTCCAAGTGTAAAGTGGCATACTTGATAGCTTCTATTTTAGTCATTGGCCTTAATGCCAAAAATGTGTCAAGCTTATGTATCCAAGCTTGAGCTGTCATCTTACCACTCCCATCAAAAGTAGTCAAATAAAGCTTGCCTGTAGCCTTCTTTAGCTCACTAAGTTGACCTCTAGGCCTCCTGTCCTGTCTAACTGATATGTAGTGCTCTCTCCTCTGATTTACAAAATTATCAAAGGACATCCTCTCTTGAACCTAAGGAGCTAATAATTCCCACTCATCATTTACAGCCATGAGTATATCTAAAAATAAGGGGTCTCCTACCGCCTCCTCTACTGGATCTTCTTCTAGTTCATCCTGAACAAATGTAAGATGTGTAGGCCTATCAGTAGTCCTGGAATAAGTTAGCTATGGTCTCTGATTAACTGTAACACTCCTATTATCTCCTGGTTCCCCATTCTATCTAACAGGTGGGTTCATCCTCTCTACCATAGTATTAAGTGCCTGTAGTGCCTGAGCCATTTGTTGCTGGCCTGTAACCATAACACAGAAGAATTCTCTAGTGTAATGATCATCATTATTTCTATGGACCCTAGGTGGGCTTCCCTCATGCCTATCACTCATGATGACCGGTTCCTGTTCTAAACCCTGGTCACCTATAAGTAAGGCTCTCCTGTGTGTGTTGTACCTATGTGGTCCCAACTCTTGTGGCTGCATAAGTATGCTAAACCCTTAGGATGGTAGGATTTAGCTTTGATACCACTGTAGAAATCCTTGTTTCCCCTTAAATTCTGACACTGTATATTTTGGATTGTTTTTGTGTATTTTGATTTTTTTGATGTTTTTGCATGAATAGAAATGTGATTTTTGCAAGATAAATTTGAATAGATTCAAATAAATAAATAAATAGTAGTGTACTCTTTTAACTAACTAAACTCTAATCTTATTATTCACTTCAAATGATTACAATAAATATCTCTTGTACACATATGAAATAATATAAAATTTTGTCTTAAAAACCTGGTTTTCCACAATCTAAAAATAAACCCTAGATCTGGTATGGCTCTAGTTGCTATTTCAAACACACAGTCATCGATGTCAGTTATACTACCATAGTCAGTCGATATACTACTGATGTCAGTCTCTGTTGGTCAATTCACTCTATTGATGTCAGTTTACTCTACTGACATCAGTATTTGAGTCAGTTGATGTCAGTCTCTGTGCTCCCTATAGCCTGTGACTATTGTGCGCTTCTGCTAACTGTGCACTCCTCCAATCTATGATTTGGTTGGTATAGCCTGGTATATATCTGTATGGATTCCATATAGAAGTAAATAGAATATAGTACAGCCTAAATGCTAGACCCCTGATCTCAAGAAATATTATGTTAATACTAAAGATCTTTATTTGGACAATCTTTAGATCAAAACCCTGATGAAATGAATCCTTGTGAATCTCTATGATAAATTCTATATAAAGTTATCTCTCAAAAATGGAAATATATCAGTTGATATCTCACAACCTCTAAATTTCACACACTAAAGATTGCACATTCTTCAATGCAAAAGAATACTGGAAACCCTTGGCTCAGTCTTCTCAGAAAAAACACTTAGCAAAATTTTTGTCTTCAACATGAATGAATTATTATGGCACTCCCTCCAATTAGAAACCCTTATATCCTCTAAAAAGTTCACTTGCCCTAATTAGGGTTTCATAATTAAAAATTAGGGTTTCATAATTAAAAATACATGAAATAATTAATATTTAATTAAATCAATCAAATATTGATATCTCCCTCAAAACATATCTAATTCTTGAACCGTCTGAAGCTAGTGAACAAGGGAGTGATTCCACACATGACCATACCATAATAGGGGTGCTCTACTAAGTGTCAAATATCCCTAACAAATAGGAGCTCAGGCAAACATGTCTAAAAAGCTTGAACGAATGCCAATTGGGAAAATTCTGCTAGTCGAAGCCAAGCCCCATCATGACCCTCTATCCATCCTATCAGCCTAAGAGGGTCGCATAATAGGCTAACCATCAATTCTAAAAGATGTCAACTAGAAATGGGACATGACATTAAGCTAAGTGTCATATTCTCAAGGGTTAGATAGATATAAATAATGGGATTGTTAAAAGATCTGATGGTGCATTGGTGATCATGAAAAGGATATCTAATATAATGAATAGACTCAAATGTTATAAAGTGCTTGAGGTTTATCATCACAGTGATGAGTTAAAGACTAATAAATTCTGAGAATATCAATGAAGTGAAAGAGATCCAAAGATGTAGGAAGAAACAAGATGAAGTCAAAGTGTCAAAGTTCAATAACCAAGTCAAGGTAAAGTTCATGCAAGTTCAAAGATCTAATGACACATGGGAGATAGGATCTAGAGATCAATGGACATATTTTAAAGAGTGGAACATTAAAGTTCAATAGTATATAGAGATTCAATGGAGCAAGAGAGATTAGATATGTCATAAAGAAAGAGTTCAAAGGCCAATATTTAAAGTGATTAAATTCCAATGGTCAAGAGGAGAAACATGTAGGAAACATGTAATTCATGACATAGACAAAGAGATTGATCATAGTGATTGATCAAATTATATAACAAGGCATGTACATCATAACCAGAGCTATATAGTAATAAGACAAAGATTTATGGTGGTGGATCTTCAATTTGAGATGTAGGAAAACTACATAGGTGTGATGTGTTATAGTCTAAGTGTGAACATAAAGAAGAAGCAAACCCTAGATCATTTACTTATATACATGATATTTAGGACAAAGGAAAACATGTTGGAGCCATTTGAATTGTGTCAAACAAAAAATATATATATATATAAAACTAGAGAGAAGAGAGGAAAATAAGAGGCTATAGAGAGGAGATGAAGTATGTCAAATAGATACATATATAGACATAGAGAGAGAGAGAGGCAGAGAGGAAGAAAGGCACATAGAGGTAATGTGTAGAGAATGAGCAGTTATAGATTAGACTTCTAATAGAGAGAACATTGTTGGATTCATCTATGAATCTATTTTGTATACTAGAGTTGTAGGTTCATAGATATATTTGGTTGGTGCCTTTAAACAAGCTGAGTTGGTGCTTAGTTAAGGGATTGGTGTCTCCTTAGGGTTGGTGGACTTAAACATTATAATAAGTGAGGTTAAGATGAGTTGGTGCTCAATTAGGTTATTGGTGTCTCATTAGTATTGGTGTCCTTAAATGTAACCAATGAGGTTTTTCTAGTTAGGCTTGTAACTAGTAAAGTTTTTCCAAGTGAGGCATTGACTATGAGGCCAGATTAGAATAGTAGATTTTAGCATCTATTCTCACCATGGTTTTTTTCTTTGGGTTTTCCATGTATAAATCCAGTGCCATGAGTATTTGTGTGTGTATGATCTTTACATATTTGATTTGATCTATATATATTTTTTAATTTGTATTAAAAGTATTTAAAGAACTAGTTTTAATTGAGATACAGGTTTACCCCCCTTCAATATCTAGTTATATTCGAACACATCAAATGTTGGAGAAATAATTCATGCTTGTGATTTAGGGGGAGTTTTAGAAGGTAAAATCCCAATATTACTGAATGTACATGGAGACATGATGAGAAGATCTTGAAATAGTTTGGCCACTCCATAATCATTATAAGTGAAGGCATCTTTTGGTAAAGAAGGTTCTTAATCATTGCATGGAGGTAAAAAATTAGTAATCTCATTAACGAGGGAAATAACATGGTCCTAAGGTAATAAAGGAGGAAGCCACTCTAAAATGTTGGGAGGTAGGTTGGTAATAATGCAAGTATGTTTCAAATCATTAGGTTCATCATCATCTGAATCAACAAGAGTGACTTCTAAATCAGGATTGATGTTGATGAACTTTGGTAAAGGAACACTATTAATCTTATTAATGGTAAGAATACGATACTAATATTTTAGATTAGGAAGTTAAATACTCCAAGGGTTGGGATCATCCTTATGCTTATACCATTTTCCATTATGTAATAATTTAATGTATTAACTACTAGAAGAAGCAATATCCCTCATTCTATGAGTTCATGGGCAACCAAGGAGTATGTTATAAGCTAAGGGTGAATCAAGGAGCATAAGCTAAGTTTAAATGATCTTAGGTCTGATGGTTAGGGGAAGCCAAATCCAACCAAGTGTATTTTGATTAGTTTTATCAAAACTATGATAGAAAAGGTGGGTTTTCTTGAGATGATCCTTGTTATAACCAAGTTATTGGATACACCAAAAAGATGTCACATTAATACCAAACCCTTCATCAAATAATACTTTATGGATAAGAGTAGTATTAGTGGCCATTTTAATGAATAGTGGTGGATCATCATCATGAAAAATAATATCATCATTGGTCATGTCCTCTTCAATAAATTCAATAGAAGGCTTGGAATAAGGATAAATGGTTTCAATAATATACGCATTAATAGGTTGAGGTTCAATATAAGGTGGTTATTCATTATAGGAGATGGATCTTCAATTTCTTGTAACTATTGCATAGGGAAATTTTGATGATAAGGGGAAGTATGAACCAACTCCATAAGTGTAATCTTACAAGGCATAGAGTTAAGTTCTTCAAAAAAATTCCAATGATATTTATAATAAGAACCAACATGATGTTTAAGAGGTAAGGTAGATTTTGAAGGAATAGAAGTTGTTGGGGGTTCAAAAGGAGGAGGTGGTTCTTCATGGGCTTATAAAGTAAGATTAGTGGTTATAGTGTCTTTGATAATTTGTATATAGAGGATTAGATCCACCCACTTCATCTTGATGTGTGATTTGAACCATGTTACAAGCCATAGATGAAGGAGGGGAAGAGTTTCCCCAAAAGTAATGGTTATCTTTGGAACAAAAGAGAGGGAGAAATAAACATCTCATATAGTATCTAAATAGATTCAAGTTGTCCAAGAAGATTCTAATAGGGGACCTCATGATGAATTGATAAAAATAAACACAATGCTAAGGAGGAAAAATAGATAACTAAGTTGGATATATAGGGAAAGTACTAATAGTATAGAGTCAACTAGGTTGACCTAGTACTAAAAATAGGGTCTAAAAAATATGAAAATAGGGATACACAGTTGATAGGGTTGACCTAGTACTATAACTTGGATAAAAAATAAGAAAAATAAGATGCAAAGTCAATAGAGTTGAGATAGTATTGTATCTGGGAGGCATAAAATAATATTGTGTTGATTGAGTTGACTTAGTACTACAAGCAAGGGAAATAGATAGCCTATAAGAGACTGTGTCGAATAGAATGACAATGTATTAAAATAGGAACAATTTTGAAATTACTTTTGAAAGAAAGAAATGAAGAAAACACAATAAATTGGGTCAATAAAGATGATCCAATTGAGGCACACAACACAAAACCTTGCACCAATGATGGCCAATGTATGTTTTTGTAATACAACATACAATTGAGAAAATAACAAGTAAGCAACTTAGAAAGTAAATGCTAACTTAGTGGTCATCCTAAATGTTGTTTAAATTATTAGAGTATGAGTTTAAGTGTGATAGGAAGTTAGATATAAATAAAGAGCTATAAAACAATCTATGGATGGTTTCATGATGTTTAGGCTTAAAGAGATCTATGTTGGTAGTGGTAATAGCTTGGTATTGGGGCCTAACCCCTCACTTCACACACCGAAATGATAAGGGTGTTAGGTGATTTTACAATATATCATTAAAATGTGTTTATACTTGGAAATAAAATTAAGTAGGCTTCCCCATTAGTGATAAAATAAAAAAACATCAACCTTGGGTAGACAATTATTTAAATGCATTTTAAGATTATGTGATTTGGTAGTGTGATCTAGGAATTTGACTCAGGATAGGATGGTTAGTATGGTTTTAGTTCTAAAATGAAAACAAAATGAAAGAAACACACTAATAGCATAACATCTCTAGGCCTAGACATAGGGGAGAGATTAGCTAACAAAAACAAATGACAAACACAACTAAAAAGTAAGGAATAAAACACAAAAATTCCTTCACCTTCCTTAGATGCTCCAAATGACTTTGTAGTGGTGGCTTGCTTAGTTTGTGCTCATGAAGTCCTTGGCAATGGAAGCTTGGATACCTCCATCTCTCTTTGGCACCTTTAGATTATGGCTTGGCTTGGCTTGGAATAAATTTGGCATGGTAACACTAATTTCTTGAAGATTTTGGAGCCAATTTGGAATTATAATTTTGCATAAAAAAAGCTTAGAAATGATGTTGTGAGGCCTCTTATTTATAGATTTTTGGATTTGATCAGAATCAACCTGAACCATCCATCTCAAGATTGAGATGTGTGGTTAAAGATTAATTTAATTTTTAGAATTAAATTTGTAATTATCCTCATCATGAAATTGGAATGAGGGGAAATTAAGAGGCATGGAGGGAATCATGAAAGGTATTGATGAGACATGGGAGGCATGAATCCTAATATTTATGTCATTTATAGCCTAGAGATGTCTTCTCAAGAAATGAGGTCACTTGATGATGTAGATATTCAATATTCATTTAAAAAAATAAGTTTTAAATAAGTTTCCATAGAATTATTACTTAGGATTTTATTTGGTTTAATTATCTCTTAAGTATGACTTAGCACTTTGTGCACAAATTACTTAGATTAATCAGAATTCCTTGTTATTGGTCTAAAATTTGACTAGATTGGAATTGGAAGTCTACATCATATACGTTAGATGAATTATCCCATTTACTATGTTAAAAATAAAAAATAATAAAGGAACATGTCTTGTGTAAGAGATTTGATAGGAAAGAGCAATCCAGAGCACCTAGGTGTAAATTTGGCATTTTGACTCAGAATGATCTGATCAAAGTTAGTTGGCCCATAAATTATATTACCCCATTTAGGGATACCATAGTCAAAATATACACTTTAATATGTCATTTTCACATTATTTATCATGTTTTAATGTTTTTAGGATAAATTATGCATTTTAGGTGGAAATTGGTCAAAATCTTGGTTGAAGGTTATCGATGGCCAATTTTAGGTGTCTATAGTTTGCCCCAATTTGGGAAGGCATTGTAAGCTATAAGCACAGTAATGTATTCTCAAAAAGAATGTCCTATATGCCTATAACTTCAATGATGATAAACTAACTATATGATACCCCCTTGAGGGAATGGTTGGCATAACTAGGCTAACAAAAAGTCACTCAAAAAGAAAAAACCAAAATGAGGGGACCAAGGAAAGAAAGATGATGGGGTGAAAACATAATTATATTGAAAAAGTAATCAAACTCACTAAGAATGCAAGTGGGATAGTGTACAATGGTCTACCCAAAGGTGGTTATAAGCATTATATCCTGATAGTGGAAATGTGGTATGATAACACAATGATTTGCCCAAAGGTGGTTATAGTCATTGAGAAGATAGAGCTGCCCTAGTTAGGATAGACAAACAAGATAACATGGCCCTATATAGGTAGAAAAATTAAAGTGGTGAGAATATAATGACTTGCCCAAAGGTGGTTTTAATCATTAATAAATTAAGGTGAGATGGTGTGTAATGATTTTCCCATAAGTGGCTATAATCATTGGACCTAATTATGGAAAACATGATAAATTTGGTCGAGGATGATGATAACTTAACATAGAGGGTAATGATGAATTTGAGAAACCTACTAGTAGGGAGATGCTCATCTGAACTAATAAAGATTGAAATTGTTTCATGTTTAATTACTTTGTTTGGGATATGATTAGGATTGAATCAGGATGTCAATGCTGAAGAGATGCCATCATTGCTGAATAGACTTTTTGAAGCTAAGGTTTATTGTAGCACATGTTTGTAGGAATCATGGTATAACATCATGAGGTCTTGGCTAAAATATGGGACTAACTCCCATAATCCAATACTTAATATAAAATAATTCATCAATAATAGAAACCATGATGACAATGTAAACATATGAATATGGATGAATTCAAGTGTAAGTATGGGCAAGGAATCACCCAATGAACACACATAAACTAAATCAAGGCAATAGTGATAAAAGAAAATAAATAGGTAGACAAACAAAAAAATAAGTAAAAATAAATAAATAATGCAATGTAATAGAAACCATACGAACATTTTCCCTAGAAAATAGGTGACAACTGAACAAACAAACAAAATAGGGGAATAGAAGAAAAGGAAGGGACTGGCCAAGTTGTTTCCATATGCACTAGGCAAGTAGATGCTACCTACCTAGTTCCATGGATGTAATATCCAATAAAAAACTTCATGCCAAATATAGTTATCCTAGGGAATGGAAAGAATGTGATAACTAAGGAAAACAAATAGAATAGATGAGATATAAGAATAGGAATGGTCTTACAAAATGACAAGTGCGTGATATTAAAGGCCAAAAAGGATGGGGAAAATAAGTGACAATTAATTTACTTGTAACATAGTAAGGGTTCCCAAAATCCTTAAAGCAAAGAAGTGGTCAATGTTTTTGTTCCATTTTAACAAATTTTCAAATGTTTTTGGAATTTTTTGAAGTATCTCAACTCAATCAAGAATGACGAGACACTAAATGGTTCAAGATTGCAAAACATTGAGAGCATGATTTAGGGTGCTCACAAAATGGTGAAATCATGGCTTAGGGTACTCACAAAATGGTGAGATTGTGGCTTAAGTTACTCATAAAATGGTGAGAGTATAGCTTAGGGTATTCACAAAATGGAAAGAGTGTGGCTTAAGTTACTCATAAAATAGCGAGAATATGGATTAGGTTTCTCACAAAATAATGAGAGCATGGTGGAGAAGGGTGATTGAGCTAACCTTAAAAATTATTGATCACTACCTACATAATCCCAAAGTAGGACCTCAAGTCACTATAGTTCCACCATTTCAGTGGAATAATTTGACTAGTGCGGTAGTCAATTCAAATAAAATAGGCATAGTTGGTAAAAAAACACAGCATGGCATATGAAGTGGCAAGTTGGTAAGTTGGTAAATAGGCTTAATGTTGCCCCTAGTTTTCCCATAGGTATTTATATCTAGGACATAACATCATAGAGTAATGGTACTAATTTTCCCAAAGGTGGTTATAATTAGTAGCAAGACTGGTGGTAAGAAAGGACTAATAAATAGAGGATGCAAATACCAAAACTTCTATCAAACTATCCTAAAATATGATCTCTATCTAAAGTACCTGAATGAACTGATGAACTAATCAGATACCTTAATGTTGAAACTACATAATGAATGGCAAAAACCAAGGTCAAATGGGCTAGGATTTAGAACACAATGGGTTGGTAGGTCAAAAGTAGAAAGTGGTAATGGTGAAGAGAAAAGATAAGGATGGTATTGGCATAAATAAGAATAATGATAAAATGGAATGACTAAAATAGTCCTTATAAATAATACACATTAGCATTCAATCATAGTACCACTTGAGATGAATAATATTCATTAGCTCTAAAATTTCATCACCATCTAGGGTGGTAAGACTGTATGCTCTTGATCGATAATCTATAGTGAAGATGAAAGGCCCTATCCAATTTGGTTTAAATTTACCTTTATGTTTCTTCTCAACCATGGTATTCTTTTGGTTTTCTTTAAGAACAATATCACCAAGTTCAAATCTTCTACACTTAACACACCAATTATAGTTGCCTTTGATTCAACTCTGATATGCTTGAAGATTGTTGAATATGGCTATGCATTTTTCATCAAGTAGGTTTATTTCATACATGTGAACTACTCGATAGTCATGATCATCCAAGACATGATTGAAAGAGATGAATAGTGAAGGTAACTTGACCTCAATGGGAAGGATAGCTTCAGTACCATAAACAAGTGAATATGGAGTGGATCCTATAGGGGTACGGTGAATGGTATGGTATGCCCAAAGGGTAGGGAATATCTGGATGTGCTAATCATGACTGACAACATTGAAAATCTTTTCGAGAATATTGATAAGGGTTTTGTTGGATGCCTCAACCTGACCATTACCTTGAGGGTAATATGATATAGGAAAATTTTGTATGATGTTATATTCAATGCATAACTATTATACATCTTTGTTCTTGAATGATCCTCCATTATCAAATATAATGTCAGAGGGGATACCATAGTAGAAAATGAGATGGTTGAAAATGAATTTGGAAATTTGTTTTCTAGTCACATAACTGAGGGGTATAGCTTCAACCCACTTAGTGAAATATTTGGTGGTGGTAAGGATATGTTTATGGCCATCAAATGAAGTGGGGTTGATCTTCCCAATGAGGTAAAGTACCCATGTATAAAATGGCCATGGTGTCAACATTAGGTTCAGAGTTTTTGTTGGGACATAAATTAGATTAGTATGCCATTGATATTTTTCATAGTTTTTAACATATGCAGTGGCATCTATGTCCATTATGGGCCAATAATAACTAGTACACAAGATATTTTTGGATAGGAATATCCCACTAAAATGGGCTCCACATACTCCTTCATGAACTTCTCTTAACGCTAATGTAGACCCTACCAAAGTTAAATAATGAATCACAGTTCCATCAAAACTATGATGGTAAAGGGTAGATCAAAGTAGAGTATAATGAGATAAATGATGAATGAAGGATATAATTTGTTTTTGAGATAGGTTTGGTGGTATAACATGGTCATGAAGGTAGTTATAAAGGTTTTAGTACTAGATATAATTAGGACCAACAATATCATAAATCATGGCAATGATTGAAGGTTTATGAGCTGGTGCTAACAAATTCTTGATGAGGAACTGATACTCTCTAGCTTTATCTATTTATCAAATTAGAGAGCTAATAGTAGCCATGGCATCTGTAGTTCTATTGCTATCCCTTGATATGTGCTCAAACTAAATTTTGGTAATTTTTTGTTTAAGAGTGTCAACCATGGATTTATATGGAACCAGCTTGTCATCTTTAGTCTAAAAATGATATATGACCTGATTGATGATTAACTAAGAATCACCATAAACTTAGAGATGAGATATATTCCAATGTACTACTTATCAAAGTCCTACAACAAGTGCTTCATAGTCAACCATGTTGTTTGTATAAGGAAAGCTAATTTTGGATGATTTAGGGATTAAATCCCCCTATGGTGTAATAAAGAATAGGCCTACCCTTAATCTATGTGTATTGAATGAACCATTAAAATATAGTTTCTAGAGCTATTCCTCAAGGGGTGTGTCAGTGAAAATCATGATAGATTCATCAATAAATTGAAACGTGAGTGGTTGTGTGTCTATGAGAGGTGCTTCAACAAGTTGATCTACAAGAGCTTGTCCTTTGATTACTTTTTGATTGACATAGTCTATGTCAATCTCATTAAGAAGTATGATCTGTTTAGACATTCTACCTTACAAAGCTATTTTGGATAGTAGATACTTGAGCACATCTACTTTTGAAATCACCATGGTCTTATTATTCAACATGTAATGGCATAGTTTTTGAGCTGTGAAGACTATGGCCATATAAGCTTTTTCAACAGGTGTATAGTTATGTTCATATGTAACCAAGGTATGGATTATATAGTATACAACATGTTCCTTTCTTTTATCATCATGTTGATCCAAGATTGTCCCCAAAGCATGGTTAGTAGCTGATAGATATAACAAAAATGGCCTTCTTAGCATAGGAGGTAATAAAATAGGTAGATTAACTAGATAGACTTTGAGTTGTTGAAAACCTGTTTGGCAATGATCATTCCAGTGATGTGCAAATCCCTTCTTCAAAAGGTGTGTAAATGGGTGGCACTTGTCTACTAACTAAGAGGTGAAGCATCAGATGGATTGGATCTTACCATATAGACTATAGAGTTACTTCAAATTTGTTGGTGGTGGCATCTTGGATATAGCATGGAATTTAGCCGAATCTACTTCAATACCTCTATGAGACATGATGATGCCTAGTAATTTACCTGAAGTTACATCAAACACATTTATTTAGATTGATTCTAACTTTATACTATCATAGTCTTTCAAATATCTTATCTAGCATTATTGGATGGTCAGCCCTGGTTTTAGATTTTCCTAATATGTCAACATAGTCTTCAATAATATTATGCATCATATCATGGAATATGATAGTCATGGCCCTTTGATACATAGCTATAGCATTCTTAAGGCCAAATGGAATCACTTGATAAAAAAATGTTCCCCTTGGAGTGGTGAATGCTATTTTATATTGATGTTTTAGTATAATTTTGATCTAGTTGTATCTTGGAAAGCCATCCATGAGTGAAATCATTTCATTACTAGCTATTAAGTTGAAAATCATGTCGATATTAAGTATAGAAAAATAATCTTTAGGACAAGCTTTTGTGATGTCTCAAAAATTAGTACAAATTTTGATCCCTTCAAGCTTTTTACTAATAGGTACAACATTACAGATCCATTCAAAGTAGTCAATAGATCAGATACACCCTACTTCTAAGAGTTTTTCCAACTCTTTCTTTACCAATACAATAATACAAGGATACATCTTACGTAACTTTTATTTTATAGCTTTGGTGTTAGGATTAACCACAAGGTGGTGCATGAGATATAAACTTGGCATGTTAAAATAGGCCCATTCAAAAATATCCACAAACTCTCTCAACAAAGCTACAAAGACATTGTATTTCTCCTTAATGAGGGACGTAACTAATTTTATCCATTTCAAGTCTAATGGAGTCTTGATAGTTACCTCTATTGTATCTTTGAATAGAAGGATCAAACCATCTTATAGGATAGTAGGCAATGATTTGAACTATTAGATTATGTCAGGGTCTTCTGTTAGGACTCGCTCTTCAACTTCTCCTAGGCATGATGAATCTGAATCCCCTAATGGAAGATCTAGCCATATGACAAAAATAGTTAGAAATTCTTGAAGAATTAGATAAAATACTCATCATTCTAGAACTCATCAATTGGTAGATTGCATTCTTACTAGTCCTAATCTATCAGATGTGATAATATAACAATAATGGGTTGTGATGAATGGCCAAGGTAAGGGTACAAATGGTATTGTTATCAAATAGGTTGGTTTTAGCTAGGTCATCAAAAGTGAGGCTATGATCAGACTTTACTTCATTATTAGCATCCTCATCACTAGTTGTTGGTGATGGAGTTTAAATAAGATATGTGGGGTCACCCACATGTGGTTTAAATCCAAGTCCATAAGGTCTTTCATACTTAGTCATGGAAATTGGCTCAATGGTTCCTTGTTGATTTAGTTTGAGGCCTCTTCCTTTATATTTTTGTCCCTCCATGATCCTATTCAGAATAAGATACTTTGTATTTTTATAACAATCAACTTGGTTGTCATTGTATAACCATGATTCATCCCCTTAAAGAGGGTCAGGCCCTAGGCCAAATGTTGATACAAAGGTAACAGGTCCCTTATTTTTATTATTTCGTTGCCAATGCATATGTGGGATGAATTTAGGTGGCCCAAAGGTTTTTGGATTCTAAGGAAGATTAGTAATATGAAATGTATCATGAGTCACATACTCTCTCGGTCCATTATTTGAAATGGTGAAATGATTGGAAGCTTTGGGAGGTGGCATATGGGAAAGGGAATCCAAGGTATTAAGATCTATGCAATTATCTAATGGAGGATCAATAAGTATGGATTTTCCTTTATCTTATTTGGAACTTAGATTCATAATATACCGATAATTATAGGTTTAAAATTCAACCTCAAGATACTTTTAGTGTTTATATGGGTGCAAATCTCTTAGAATATTCACTTTCACTTCCATCCCTGAGTGGGAAAACTTGATACATTGGTGCAGCATGATGGAACTACATAAATTTCATATAATCAAGGCCTACCTAGAAGCATGTTGTATGAAAAATCAATATCCAACACATGGAAAAGTGTATCATGTGTTAAAGGCCCAATGATAACTAGAAAAAAATGGTGCCCTATGATTCTCTTTCCTAATTATCATAATCTTTGATGGTTATTGTCTCTAGTTGGAGATCTACCATTATGTACCCAAGAAGCTTGATGAGCTTTAGAGACACTATGTTGAGGCTAGGTCCATTGTTGATAAGAACACATTTCACTTTATGTCATCGGATACAAAATTCTACATATAATGGGTTATTATGGAGTGGGCCAAGAGAAGACATATCACTTTGGTTAAATTTGACTTGTTGGGATAGAGCTAGGTGTCCAAACAAAGCTTGAAAGTTATTAGGGGATATGTCACTATCAAAATTGGATTGGGTCAAAAACTCATTCAAGATGTTTTTATGGATTATTGACATTCACAACAACTCCAAGATATAAATTTATGATGGTGTCTTCCATAATTTTTCCACAATATAAAACTTCTTATTTTGGTCAGTAGTGAATGGTTTATTCTAAGGATGAATGGTTGGTTGGATGATAGACAAAGTCACAGATGGTTGTGGGCATAGGATAGTAATATTTGAACTCTAAGTTGTGACTACATAATCAAGATTAAATACTAGACCATTATTGATAATTGATGTTGGAAATGGTGTGGGACTAGATAGGACAAGTCTCAGTTATTAGTGCACTAACATGTGGTTACATGGCAAGAATGAGTTATCACTATAAGATCAAAAAGGGGAAGTCCTAATTTGTTGGTTTACCTATATGCACTCCTAGGTCAAAGAAGGATTATCCATATGATTTGGATGAATGTTATTATTTAACAATGGTCTAGGATGATTAACATGGTCTAGGATAAATGGAGATGGTATTAATGCTACCCCCTATAATATGACCTACAACCCTATTTTAGTGATATGCAATTGCATGGTAGGTTTGTTGGTTTTTACCATTATAACCTTGGTTTTTTCCATTATTTTGTCATTATGGGTTTTGATACTAATTTTTTTGATTCTACTAGTTCAGCGTTTAATTTTGATACTATTGATTTTATTGTTGCACTAGTCATTATTGTTGTTGTTAATTGTTCTGTTGTTATTGATTGTTATATCAAGAAAAAGGGGTTCGATAGATCCCAAGAGTTTGATTAGAAGTGGAAGCACCATTATCCAATTTTATCTCCCCATTCTCTAATATATTCTCAATTAAATGCCTGATTTGGACACATCTTCATAGATTATGCCTATTGACCTGATGATAGTCACAAAATTCATTTTCACGGTACCAATAAGGATAAGGAATGCCTTGTGGATAATGCTTTGGTATAGGTCAAATGATCATATTAGTGGTATCTATCTTGAAAAATATAGATTTAATAGCTTCCCCTAGGTCACTAAAGATATGACATGTAAGCATGGTTCTTCTAGGAGGAGGGGTTTGCAATGGTAATGACTATTGTATTTGTTGTGCATGTTTTGGTTGTTTTGCTTGCAACATCAGTTGGAGAGGTTGTTGGGTAATATTAAGCTAAAAATGTGGTGTGGATGATGTTTTCATAGTTTGGATATGATGAGATTTAGTTACTCCATTTCCTACAATATTCCTATTATGATTGAATTGCTTTGGTCTTTCATGGTTATTAGCTTATGTCATTTGTGATGCTTGCACTTGGATGGGATGTTGGTCATTTCCCTAATTTTTACCTTGATTTTTATTATTTTAATTAATCTTGATGACTCTTTTATTGATGAGCACCCTCTTGATCAACAAACCTTTATCAATGATCTCTTTGAACGTATGCACACATTACAGTTCAAAATGATAGGCTATCTCACTATGAAATTTTTTGGTAAACATAGTGGCTAATTATTTATTTGGTAAAATATGGGTGAAACAACTTACAAGGGCTCTCCATAATTATAAATAACTTTCAAAAGTCTCCCCAACTTTTTTCTTTACTTGTGTCAGGTCCACTAATGAAATCTCATGCTTGAGATTATAGGAAAAGTGATACACAAATTTATCAAAAAGATCATCAAAATTAGCTACTAAATTCTTGGGTAACTTCAAAAACCACTCCAAGGATTGTCTATCCAAGCTCCTTGGAAACAATAGTAAAATTTATATGTCATTATATGCCACTAGTTGACATGCGACAAAGAATTTAGTGAAATTAACCTTAGGGTCACCTTTCCCTTTGTATTTATTAAATTTAAATGGTTCATATCCTAGAGAAAATGGTATATAAAAATAATCCATGTTGAATGGATAGGAACATACATCATCCAATTTGAACATTTAGTTTGTTTACCAACTTAAATGGCAATAATTGCATCCTTCATCTATTGCAATTTTTAGGATAGGAAACTAGAAGGAATATTAGTTTAAGGGAGAATTTGGATTTGGATAGATGTTTGGGAGGTCACAAGTGGAACACTTTAACCAAGGTATGATGGATATATTTTTTGGGGTACATTGGTTTGGTTAGGGAATGGACTAGGAATATGCATACATGGATTAGGATGTACTTGAAATTACACAATTTGTTATGTGATATTCTAGTTTAGGTTGGTGATAAAGGTTTGACTTAGAGGATTTTATGGCTGGAATAGAGGGATATAACTATAATATGCCTACTGTGGTTGAAAAGGGACATGATACTGACTAATCAAACCTTGTTGTTGAGTGGGAACTTATGGAACAAGATGATGTCTCTAGATTTTTGGCATATTTTGAACCAATAGTTGTCTAGTAGGCACTTGAGAAACATGAGGACCTCCTTATTGCATGAATCCCTATGAGGAAGTGAAAGTAGGTTATAGATTTGACATCTATTGTTGACCTATATTTGTATGCTATTGACTAATCATTACTTGGTTTTGGATTGGCATATTATTCTATGACTGAAGAGGTATGTTTGTCATTACCTAGTGAGGTGGAACATTTGTTGCCTCTAATTGAGGTTACAATGCACTTATCCTCTATTGTGTTGATACAGTAGATCATGTATGTTGTTATGGAATACTACTCATTACTTATTGAGAAGGAGTAGGATTCATCACATTCTATCATTGAGGCATGATATTGGTCATTGTTTGATTACCTAATCCCATAGGTTGCAAACTTGTGGAAGCATTTGGTTGAGGTTGGGGTGCAGAAACTCCTACTCCCTAGTATGAGGACCTATTCATAGGATTAAATATAGGCACATGTTTTTGGCTATTTGTTTTTGCATTAATACCACTTTGATCAAGACTAGACGTTGTTTGCACATTATCTACTACATTTGGCTCACTATTTAGTGTAGAGGTTGAAAACACTTCTTCAATAACAGGTGTATGCATGAAGTTATCTATTGAAATGGTTTGTATGAATGGGTCAGAATTTGGATTCTCTTGTCTAGTTAACTCTATCAATACTCCTATTCAAGGAACGAGGTCAATGAGAGGCTTACTTACCATGTTTATCTAATTGAAATCACATGCTAGATTTAGATATATTTAATATGTTGTCTACATTTGGTTAAATTTCTCTTCCATGATGTTTTTGAATCAATCAGATATATTAGGATCTTGGTACATTATTTAGACTAGATCCATAGGATTTATAGAAGAATCTTGTTGATCGTAAATGATATTTTGGGGCACTCTTACTAGACTTGCTAAATTTTCATGGGGGATGTCTGTTGGAAACTTGGCCCCTACCTCTATGGCTCTAACCAAAATCTCATCTTTATTCTCTAAAAAATGTCACTCAAATAAAAATGGATCATACATGGAAGTGGTATTAGTAGAATATGACTATTAAAGTACTATCTCATCCACTGCAAGTATTGTAGCTAGGTATTGCATGGTTTGCTCTTGGTCCTGTTTTGTGTAAGGTGGTGTGTTGACCAAATAGTTAGCAAATGGATCTTGGCTTTGTGGCCTTGATTGATTATTATAAGAGGGATAAGAATCCATCTCATAAGCATTATTATCGGCATAGGGGTCTTGCACCATGTCTTCCTATGCAACTACATTACTAATCCCTGGATTATACATGAGTCCACTATGAGTGTAGGAATACATGTTATGATCTATAGTCAATGCTTTTGTGATAAAAGGTCAAAGAGTTCTACAAAATCTAAAAAGGACAATGTCTAAAATAGATGATGTTCCAACTTGGTATAGATTTGTCAAAAGGATCAATATATTTATGCAAAGGTTTATGAGGAAACAAGATAGAGTTAAGTATCTAACATTTCACTATTCACACATAGGTAAGCAAGTAAATGGACCAAAAATCAAAATTCCAAACTCTAAGGTCATTTTTTTTCAAATCATTCTAATCTAGGAATTTAAAAGTTGCTAGGTCTTTTGGCTAAATGTAGCATCAAAAGCTAGGCTCAAACAAGGTATGTACTAAGACTCTTGGCTAAATGGCATCAAAATCTATACTTTGAAAATAGATGAAATTTTTTATCTAACAGATTTGAAACACTTCTAAACAAATACTAGGCATTTGATTATTAGACATGAACTTGATCAACTAGGTATAAGGTATGAAACAAAAGGCACTTTAGCAATAGATTACTTTCTCACAAATAATGGTATAAAACTAGGTTCTTTTGAAAAAAAATCTAGATAAAGGTGAACATTATAACTATGCTTTAGACAAAGTATAGCAAAAGTACACTTGGATTGGTCTAAAAATGTAGGAGAAAATTTGGAACTCTATGCAAGAGGATCTATGAAAAAATATTCAAAATGTTTTAGGTAGCGTAACAATGCTATACTACCCAAAATGGTGTAATAAAAAGGTTTGTTTCAAAAAATATCTAAGGAAAATATGCTTTCCTACAATTTTGAAAGCATAACACTACCTTTCTTGACTCAAAATGTTATGGTGTATAGACTCAAAGTGAAAGTGTCTAGCACAAAATGGCTTAAGTCTATCAAATGGTGATAATGATTACGAGTCTTTAAATGGCCTTCAACCGAAATTGAAAATTAAACTTAAGTTCCTTCAAGTTTAGTGCAAATGGAAAACCCACTTAACACATCGACCCTAGGAACTTGTAAAGGTGTAATTCTAAATTTGGATTATAAGTGAAGGACTTAAACAACTTTGGTAAAGGTTTAGACTCAATTGGGTAGTATAACTATAGCAAAGTGGATGATATGACTCTCAAGCTTTTGATGAACTTTGAACAAGGAAAATTAACGATCTCATGTGGGCAACATAATGCCTCTTTATTCAAAATAAAATTTGGACTATGTGTTTGGTTTGGATTATTTGTTTACACCAAGTTTTGACTCCAAATAAGACTTTAATCCAAGACAAAACCAACTAATTAATCACCCTTAGACCCTAAAATGATAAGGTTACTTGGTATTGTTAGAATCTATTTATATACATCATTTGAGAGGATTTTCAAGTGTTCATCCAAAATTAAATACACATTATATAGTAGGGTTTTTACACCCTACCTTATCTCAAATGATAGTATTGTGACATGGACCTTGAGTACACCTTGCACTAATAATATTTCCATGGTAAGTGGGGATTTATCTAAGATCTAACAAGTTTTATAAATATCTAAGAGAATTAATTGAAAAATGACTTTCATGCCAAATAATGCAAAAGAAAAGCATGGATTTTGGGTCTGTATCACTTGGCTTGTTGCAAAAAGGTCTAGTCCTTTTTTCAATCACTACATCCTACTATTCAATCAGTGTAGTGCGATGTCTAAAGTGCCACTACATCCCATATGCAACTCCAAAGGATCCAAATGAAGTCAATACTGGGAGATGAAACTTGAGGTTAAAGCTTCCCTAAAAAACTTGTGGGAGGTGATGAAGTCCCCATCACAACCTAAGATGCATAAAAATAAAGAAAGCATGAAAGTGAAAAGATTTTAGGGTCATTTACAAGATCACCCATACTTTGACAAGTTTTTGGGGAGTGCTTTAGATGAATTTATTTCTAAGCCTTAGACTAGGCTACTTGCAATAGGAATGGCACTTTTGATTCTAAGGGTTCCCTATAGGGGACAAATGGAAGAACATACACACAACTTTCCTCTTTTTTCCAAACAAAAATTTGATTAAACAACTATTACAAACAAGAACTAACAAGTGTGTTTGATTTTACACCCAAAATGAAATATTTGGTGGTATTCATTTAACCCCTTGGTCTTAGTTGAAAAATTTGAAAACATTCACCAAAAACATCTAAATTCTTTTTTAAACATCAAAACAAGGTTCCTAATTGATTTTTAAGCATGCAAAGGTGATTTAAACATGTTTTAAGTGAATATCAAGCTTGGTCCTACAACAAAATTGTTAGCATCTTTTTTAGCTTTGAAGCTCTTTTTAGCTTGGAGTAATAAATTTTGAAAAAGTAGCTCTTGGGTCCGTGTTTTTGGAAAAGCATAGTGATTGATGTTGATTATTACCACTGACATTAGTTACTTTGGCTATCTGATATATAACCAATGTTGGTTTTGCTAACCGACATTGGTTAAGATAGGTAATTGATGTCAATATTACTTGTCAATGTCAGTTACCGTGTAAAACTATGTCAAACAAAAACAGCAAAATAAAGTTAGAAAATCAATTTACAAGACTTTTAAAAGCTTAAATAAATATTTTTGAGTTGAAAAATGATCTCCTTCATGTGTAGGATACATCTAGTCTCAATAGGTGAGCCATTATGTGATCTAAGAGTTTGACTCAAGAGAGGATGGTTACTATGGTGTTCATTCTAAAATGAAAACAAAATGAAAGAAACACACTAATAGCATAACATCTCTAGGCCTAGACACTAGGGAGAGCTTAGTTAACAAAAGCAAATGACAAACACAACTAAAAATTAAGGAATCAAACACAAGAATTCCTTCATCTTTATTGGATGCTCCAAATTCCATTATAGTAGTGGCTTGCTTAGTTTGTGCTCATGAAGTCCTTGGAAATGGAAGCTTGACTACCTCCATCTCTCCTTGGCACCTTTGGCTTGTGTCTTGGCTTGGCTTGGAATCAATTTGGCATGGTAACACTAATTGATTGAATCTTTTGGAACCAATTTGGCATTATAACTTTTCATCAAAAAATCTTAGAAATGATGTTTTGAGGCCTCTTATTCATATATTTTTGGATTTGATCATAATCAACCTAAACCATGCATCTCAAGATTGAGATTTGTGGTTGAGGATTAATTCAATTTTTAGAATTAAGTTTTTAATTATCCTCATCATGAGATTGTAATAAGGGGTAATTCAAATGCATGGAGGGCATCATGGAAGGCATTAATGAGGCATGAGAGGTATGATTCTTGATATTTATGGCATTTATGGCCTAGGGATGTCTTTCCAAGAAATGAGGTCACTTGATGATGAAGATTTCAATATTCATTTTCAAAAATAATTTTTCAACAAGTTTATATGTAATTATTACTTAGGCCCTGATTTGGGTTAATTAGATCTTAAGCGTGATTAAGCACTTTATGCACAAATTACTCAGCTTGATCAAAATGCCTTGTTATTTGTCCAAAATTTGATTGGATTGGAATTAGAAGTCCACATAAGATGCATTGGATGCATTATCCCATTTAGGATGTTACCAAAAACAAATAACAAAGACATGTGTCTTGTGTGAGAGATTTGATAGGAAAGAGCAATCCAGAGCACCCAAGTGCAAATTTGGCATTTTGACTCACAATGATCTTACCAAAGTTAGCTAGCCCATAAATTGTATTGCCCCATTTAGGGATACCTCGGCCAAAATTAGCACTTTAATATGTCAATTTCACATTATTTAGAATGTTTTAGTTTTTCTAGGCCAAATGGTGCATTTTGGGTGGAAATTGGTAAAAACCTAGTTGGAAGTTATCGATGGCCAATTTTAGGTGTCTACAGGTAATGTGTGCAAGAAAGAGAAAAATAGTTCAACTAAATGATATATTGAAAAAACACCTAATTAGACTATGTGATCTATTCTAAGCATGCAAGTAACTAAAAGTAAAAGTGTGAGATAATTATTAATTTATAGATGTTAATTCCAACTTTGAAACATAGTATAGTGTTGGTTCAAATGATAGTGTATACATAAATTATAGTACAGATTCGATAGTGTCACTACTATACTACTAAATCAAGGGTCTATTTAATAACTATGTCAATGGTGTTGACCTAGTCTTTTAGATAGAAGATAGAATGCATAACTAGGTCGATAGGGTTGACCTAGTTTACTATATAAGGGTAGTTTTAAAGATTGCAAACTATGAAAAATAGAACTATAATGAATAATAGAAATGATAGAGAAATATAGAAAGGAACCTTGGAGGGTTGGAATATGTAGAGAAAAGTGAGATTATTGTTGAAGTTCCTTGATTTTTACTTGCAAATTTTGCTATGTTGACTGGGTCAACCTAGTTTTATAGTTCCCTTTTTGATAAAGCCTATTAATAATACTATACCAACAGTGTCAACCTAGTATGTTTTCTTGAAGTTTGTAAGTGTATTGTGTCAACTAAGTTAACCTAGTAGCCTATCTGGAAGTGAAAACATGTACTATGTTGACTTGTTTGACCTCATAACCTATATTTGATGAAGACCTGCATAAACAAAATAGAGTTATTTTGATGTGATTGTGTGTTAAACCTATGCATGAAATTTAGAAACTATATTATCACTATTGACCTAGTATCAAAAATATAGAAAAAAAAAATAAAATGATAGAAATTAGAAAAAATGTGAGATAAAACTTGAAAGTGTTAGATTCACATTGGGTTCACTAGAATGTATGCAATAATAAATGCATCATGTCTATAAATCAATCCTAACTCAAAAAATATAGATCATACTTACACTTTTGATTGGGGATACATTAGATAATGAGGAACATGACCAATATGGGGATCTATTGGACTTAATTAGGGTATCTCTTATCATAATAAGCAATGTTAGGAAGGGTTACAAAGCCTCTAGTTAAGAACAATCACACAATAACCCTAACTAATCCCTATGTTTTCATACTTACTATATTAATAACAAAAAAACCAAATAAACTCTAATCTATGCTCACCAAATCTTGTAACACAATATGGGGGTTAGTAAACAAATAAACATACAAAGGAGAATATCAATTAAGCTATATATGTGTAAGACCCTAATGCATGGAGAAAGAAGAGTAATATTATTTGAATCCAATACTTATGCTACTTATATCTAATAAATAGAGAAAAGTTTGAGAATACTTACCTTAAAGATGATCCCATCAAGACTCCATATCTCCCTTGGCCAAAAGGGCTTCATAAGAGGTTGTTGTGGTTGGTAAGGATCACTAAGAAATACCAAAGCATCGAAGACTTATCCACAAGACTAGATTATTCAAGTAGAAACCCTAAGATAAGACTCATCAATTAGAATGGTGGAAGAGTAGATTTTAAAGAAGTGTAAGTGAATAATAACTCTTGGTCATTTTTAAATAATGACCAAATGATCTTGTATATATAGGTGGATTTAACCCTAAGCCCTTATGAAAGTTTGGTTGATAGGGTTGACCCAGTTGACCTAGTATCATTATTGAAAAAAAATCACTAGGTCACAAGCTAGGTCAGCCAAGATCCAACCTAGACACTAAATGAGTTTCACCAATAAGAGTACAAGGTCGACCCAATCAACCTAGTACTATAAATTATTGAAATGGGTTTTAGGTTGGGAAAAGGGGTATGAAAGATCAAAAATGACTGGAGGAGTATGCAAAGGATGAGTAATAGATTAGTGGAATGTTTTAAGAGTTGGTTGGGTTAGTAATAAGTGGTAATAAGGGACAACAATCTTATAAAATACCAATGGTTTGCTTACCCCTTTCTCAATGCATCCCTTAGGATGTGCACTCAGAGAGATTGAGACTCAATGGGTTCTTTCAAGATATAAACCACTAGTATTTGATAAAAGTGTGGAAATATTATGTGTATAAGAGGTCTTTGAAATCCTTAAAGCCTATCATGATGAACACTATGGGGGTCATTTTTCTACCAAAATAACTACTATCAAGATCCTCATTGTTGGATACTATTGGCCTACACTACATAAGGATTGCATGATGTATAATTATAAGTGTTATCCATGTCAACTTATGGGAAAAATCACATGTTTAGATGAGATTACCTTATAGCCTCAACTAGTTCTAGAGATTTTTGATAAGTGTGGAAATGATTTTATGGGACTTATGGATCCTAAATCTAAAAAAAAAAGTATATCTTAGTCTATACTAATTATGTCACTAAGTGGAATAAGGTGAAAGCCTTAACCCATGTTAGAGATGAAAAGGTGGTGGAATTTTTATACAGGGAAATCTTCAATCTATATGGGGTGCCAAGATAAATTATCATAGATCAAAGACTATGATTTACATTAAACCTCATAGTTACTTTGGTCAAAGAATATGAAATCAAATATAAGAACTACATCACTACCACCCTCAATCCAATGGATAGGAAGATTTCATAAAGAGGGAATTGGAAATATTATTACTAATACAATAAATGTGAAGAGGAAATATTTGACAACTCATCTTCATGAACCAGTAGGGTACTATAATATTACATGGAAGACCACAATTGGATTCACCCCTTATGAGCTAATGTATGGTAAGAATCCTCTTTTACCAATTGAGTTTGAACATAAATCATTACAAACAACACTTGAATTGGAATAGACATATCATAGGATTGATAATGCATAATCCTCTAGCTAAATAATCTTGATGAACTTCAAAAGGAGGCACTCCATCAAACTGAAGTTGTATAAAAATAATGAATTAGATGACATGATAAAATTATCAAGACTCAAGCATTTTAGTAAGGGTATTTTTATTTAATCTTTGATTCCAAATAAAAAGATCATAAGGGTAAGATCTAAAGTAGATGGATTAGTACATATGAAATAGATTTTTTTTTTTTTTGATAATGGATATGTTAAATTGTAGACTATTGACCCAGTTCACTTTTGTCTAGTAGTCAATGGCCATTGACTCAAATTTTACAAGAAACCTTATTTTAATTAAACTTTCCTTCACCAAATTCTTGAAAAACATTAGTTGTCTCTCTCTCTCAACATAATGATGACATTATTCCTACAGTAGAAGGGTATTTAAATGAACCCTTATTTACCACCTACCAAGAATAAACTAGGTTCTTACAACTAGTACCACCATGAAATAGGTGAGGTACATGATAAATAAAATTTTGATTGATCAATTATTCCTATCCAATTGATGAGAACCAAAAAAAAAATAAAAAGGAAGAAAAGAAGGCTCCATAGCAATAAAAATTTAATTTTTTCCTTTAAAATCCTTACATAGTTGTTATAGATGTTATAAAATTAATTATTGTTACTACATGCTTCATTTATTTTCCTACAAGATCAATTTTTATTACTATAAGATACAAATTGATGTGCTCCAATGTACCTCCCCTCCTAATAGCTGCTAAAAAATGTTTTAATTTCTATTTTTGCATCTATTGGCACATTGAAAGGAAGGATTTGTGTAGTCATTAAACAACATACTCTAAAATGCTCACTTTAGCTAAGGATGATAAGTAAACTATGGACCCAATTATTATCAACTCCTATAAGACTGTATACCCTTTTTTTTTTTAAGGATTTAGTAGACACACAAGCCAATTATTATGTCACTCCATGCACCTTTTGAATTTAGACTCCTTGGGAATTATATCTAATTTCTTACAAGAGATATACACTCCATTAAACCATATCAATGCACCATCCATCTTATTTATCTATGTGAATTCAAATTCAAATGGTTGTCATCATCCTCCATGATCATCAACCATCTAAAAAAAATTCCACTTCAACCATCCAAATCATCTTCAGCTACCACATCCTTATTCCATGGTAGTATCATGCCATCATCTATGATCTCTCTTTCCAATTGTCCATATTCATGGAATAACTAATCATGATTACTAAGGTATTTGTGTTAATTTTTCCAAAACATTTATTATAATTATTATTTTTATATATTAATTATTATATCATTATGATTTATTTGAGTACCTATTGCTATGATAACCCCCATAGCAATGTATTTTCCATAAAAATCCATCCACTAAAATTCCCATTCATCCATTCCAACTTATCATGCATGCCATGATCTCACATCATTCATGGATGAGTGATAGGATAGTGGGGGGGGGGGGTAAATTTACATAATTATGAATCCAATATCACAAAAACTAATTCAAGATACTAGATCTCAATATTTAATACCTAAAAAGGAAAGAGTTGGGATTAGTTATCCTAAAACCCTGTAGTATCCTTTTTGCAAGTCCAGTAGATGCATTGATATTTCTACTTGCCAAAATCCCAATTCCATAGCTCACTTCAAACAACTTAGTAATCATGGGTGGTGATTGTGTAAGACATGAACCTATAATCCTTACACCTATGCTAGATGAGCTAAGTGTTATAGAAATATTTCAAAATGTAGGTTGGATGACATATTTTTGAAAATTAACCAGCTTCAACTAGAGTATAGCTAAAGAATTCACCATTTCACTAGATAACGATCTAGCTACTATAAAAGGTCTATAAATCAAGATAACATAGATACTCATCAATACATTAAGTAGGTTACCCTATGATGGAGATTTATGGAAATATAAATTTGACACATCAGTAGAAAGACAAATATTTTGCCAAGGAAATGAGTACTAACATCCTCCAAGTAAGGGACTGGTCAGCAGTCATTACCCTAAGTGTGGGATAGCATATTTGTTTTAGTTGTAATGTATTTTAACTATGAAATAAGATATCCTATGTTGTATAAAACCCAATTCAAATACTTGAATCATTTAATGCATGGCATTAGGATAAATGTTCCAACTTTTTATTTAACATGTTAGTAAGAATGGCTAAAGAATATAAAAAGGGTAATCCAATGGAATGAGGATGTGGTAGCTAAAGATGTCCAATATAAATAAACCCAACCTAAGTTTGAAATATTTTATGCAATTATGTGCAATAGATAAAATTTAAGGAGAAGAGGGTAATGAAGCTATAGAGGAAGAAATGAAAGAAGAAACAAAGGATAAGGAAGAAGTAGAATAATTTTTTGAAGTGGAAGAAAAATAAGATTTTTAGGAAGAATTAGAGGTTGAAGAAGAAGAAAGGGAAGATATAACTCCAAAAGTAGATATGGAGATACCCCTTGAACTAGAAGTTATAGTTACACAATTAACTACAAACACATAAGAACCTATAATAGAATCTTAAAAGAACAAAGAGATTACAAGAAGAAAAATAAAATTGATCCTTCAATCTTACTCATCATATGAGTTAGGGGAGAAAGGTACCCCAAAACCTATAGATCTTAATAAGGACAAGCAAACAAAAGTCTATAGAAGGATATCTCATAGGTTGAGATGAAAATGGAATAAAAAGACAACATCTAGAACCCCTATTATAATTCATATTAGTGAAGGTTCATCTGATGAGGAAACTAAATAAATTAATGTCCCATTATCTAATAACAAATCAAAAGATAAAAACACAGGTAATGGGGAATACTTAGCTAAGGAAGAAAGATATTCAACTTATGAAAATATCATCTAGAAGAATATATGGGATAGCAATATGATGAAGGGAATGAAGCTATGTAGGAAAAAATTGAGGTGAAGTAGCTGTAGCATCCTTGGAATAATAATTCATAACTCTAGATTTAACATTACAATAAATTGACATATTAAGGAATAACCTAAAAGAGTAGGAAATCTATGGGAAAAATACATTAGTACAATTAAAATTATAACTACATGACCCAGTGTCCATAACTAAGGCCCAAACTACAACACCTAAATAGTTAGCACTAGTGGTCTATGACCAACCTACAGCCAAAACATTTATCTCCACTTCTACTCAAATAAAAAGGTATAATTCACAATTCACTCTTTCTATTAGCATGAGACAATATGTAGAGGAATTGATTAGATATTTTAAACAATTTAAAAATGAAATTTTTTCACTAATAAAGAAAGATCAAGCTGATGAGGAATAAATGATGAAACTGAAAGACAAGATGGAATACATGGCTAAATTGATAGATCAGATTATTAATTGTAAGCCTCCTACTATAATATACTCTATATATCTATAAGAGCAATGGATGAAATTCAAATTTATGAGACTTTATTATGATCTTTCCTATTAATCATTAGATTCTAGATATTTCTTTAATATGTACAATAATAGCTTAGCCATGACCTAAAACCAATTATGTGAGTTTTATATTCATAATTATGATGTGCCTCATGACCTATATTGGAACCCCAATTTGTATGTAAGGGATGTTTTATTAAAAAAAATCTTCTTATATGTCCAATAAATGTAAAATATTCCAAGAAATTATGGATTACAGGTAGAAAGAATAATAAATTATATTGATAATCAAAGGAGAATCTATAATTCATGAAGACATCATTCAAGATTGAGAATCTATAATCAAAGGAGAATCTATAACAATAGTTTGAATCACATAACTTTTACTTGGAGTTAATATCTTCTATAGGAATAGACACACATATCTTACATAGTTAGGCAGGGAAAATTCACTATAGAATTAAAGAAAATGGATCCATACTCACATTTTAATTTTATTGAAAATTTTCATAGGGTCAACATATATATAAAAAATTTCAAAAATAAAAGGACAAATCTATTAGGAATTATGTTCCAACCTCCTTTATTCTAGTATCTTATACCAGATTGGGAAGGTAAGCAATTATTGGATCAAAAAAAAGAAAAAAAGAGATGGAAAAGATATGATAAAAAGTAGGGATTTTATGGTGAAAGGTCTAGTGGTTCTTGAGAACCATTTGAATTAATATTTGTAAGTGTAGTAGACATGTAAAGGACATTTGATTGAGGACAAAAAAACATATTAAGTTGGGGGGTGTAATGAGCCCCATAAATGTCATATTTTAAACATTTATTATTTACCCATAACCTAACCTAATATGTGTTTTTTTAGATTATCCCTTGTATATTCCTACTCAAAATAAGTCTAATACATGATAGATATATTATTATATTTTATAGAGTAGTGATATTTTATTTTGTGATTAAAGTAAATATGATTTTCTTTTGTTATCTAATTATTTAATATAATATTTTTTTGATAAAGTTCAAAGTAAACATGAATATTCCTTGAAACAACACTAGTTGGTACATCCTAAAGTTGAAGGATCCTATTCAACAGATCCTAAAACTAAAGGATCATGTGTCAGCATATCTTGCAACCAATGCAAATATAAAACAATAGCATGAAAATAATATAATTTATAGTTAAGTCTATCACAACTATTAATGACTTATAAAAATTCCATACCTGATAAAAGATGAATAAAGTTAAACTCAACTAGGTTTCCATTACCTACCACCACTTGGAAGGTGTAACAATAAGCCTTGACTTCAAGACCAATTATGTTAGGGTATCTCTAACCAATTTTGGTTGTAAGTAACTTAATAGAGTCGATGAATTTGATTGGGCAGAGTTTAAACCTTGATAACCAATTTAGGTTCATGTAGTAAAATGATCTCATTGTAACTATGTTTTGTTTATATTATTAGTTAGGTCATAAATGTATTCCACCATCTCTGGTATAAATATAATATGATAGAGATGTGGACTTTAATGACTAAGTTATTTTGAGATTAAGAGTGTCTAGAGTATAGAAATCAATCTAATAAGAGTTATTATAATTTTTTGTAGAAATATTTAATTGTTACATGATATAATAAAGATAACATTCTATGCTAATCATGTTTTTTGTTAAGAGGAAGATCGAAGCTCAAGGTTGAGAGAGGAGGTCCCCCTCAAGAAGACTTGCAGTAGAGATACAACTTGTTAGTATAATTAAATAATTTTTTTATTTATATAACTATGTTATGATTTTATGTGTGTGTGTGTCATTAATTACATTTAATTTTTGTGATTTAGAATTGGCCTAGGGAATATTCAAATCCAACTATTTCACTGAGTCAATTTATTTTTTGCAAGTTTGATTATTTTACAACCATATTTGTTTTATGTAATTTATTTTCATAAGTCTAGCAAGAGTCAAATTAGAAGATTTGATGTGCACATATAGTGAAGTTATCATATCAATATTATGCTCCTCGGCTGGTAATTAATGAAATAGTTAATTTTAGGTTACTAGTAGCTTCCCTAGCCCTTGTGGCTCTGGTTGCATGCATCATGTTAGTTAATTGGTAGGTAAAAATATTGTTTGTTATAGAGTTCCATCACACTTCAAATACCTTCCAAAATTAGCTCTTGTGGCTCCAATTTTGATATGTTTTCATGTTTAATGTCTCATTTCATAATTGTATCACCTTGTGTTCACCTCCAATCAAGCCCAACTTAATCCTATTCTATTTTTGATCTTATTCATTTCATCTCAATTTTAATTCCCTGTTAGACTTAGTTGAACTCCCCCATGTAAGATCCAAAGTCTTTCTATAAGAAGGTCATTTTTATCTTGATTTAAAATCCAAAAATTACCATTGGAAGTTTTTATTGTGAATATTTTGCATCCATAATCCTACCACAATTACTTGAATATCCATCCTATATTGTTTTTGAATCAAATACATTATCATAAGTGAAGAAGTGTTGTTGGTGTAACAACTTAGATTTTGCAAGCTATGACAATATCCAACCTAAGTTTAGTTTCTCTACATTTGTGGTTGTGTCTCATTTTTCCCCCATATTGCTCTAGATCTTGTGCATCCTGTAACTAGAGTGTTTTATAAATTCATACAAGAACATAATGAGCTAACACACTAAGGATTCTTTTATTAATACATCACATGAAATTCAATTGATCTATATTTTGGTCAGGTTAGATTTCTCTTTAATTTATATCATTTTTTTATTTATTAGAATATATTATTTTATTTATTATAATACATTATATTTAATATCCATAAAAAGAAAAAAATTGATAGGGAAAGATATTTGTATCTTTTCATTATCTTTGATACAAATAAATGATAGTTATCTTTGATTGTGTTTGCATTCTAGTATATTGTATTTATTTATAATAATAAAACCATTCCACCAATAATTTTTAAAATATCTTAGTAAATTATCAAGCTATTCCCAACCAATATAATAATTCCTTTTTAAGATCTAAACAAGTATCTTGCATTCCAAATAATCACATAGGCAATCACAATAACTTATAAAATCATAGGTGCATAAAAAAGGTTAGTATATTTATTATTTTATTTTGTTTAGTGAGTTAAATGTATTTTAATTATCCTCTTTTAAATATAAAATCAGAACTTACATTTCTTGTTTGTATCTTAGCAATCCATTTAAAAAGCTTGTTTATAGAAAATTAGAGAAGTTGAAAATCTAGTCTAGTTTGTTCATGAATAAAGAAAATGAAAAGAAAGTATTATATTATTTTAGTTTTATATCAAATTAATTATTTCATTGCGTACATATCTAGACTCAATTTTCATACTTATTTAATCCCATTAAAAAATGAATAAAAACATCCTCATCTAGTTTTCATACAAACAAAGATAGGAAAAATTAGCATCTTGTAGAATAATGTAGGTTTCTTCCTATCTTATTGAATTCATTTAAACCTTGGAGAAAGATTTAAAAAATAATTTTCTCTTTCATATAATTTAATCTTTGACATTTATTTACTTCTAGCATTTCATTTTCAACAAACAAGCATTTATTCCCATAAAACCAAGAAAAGCTAAAAATAATAAAAATTTAAACAAAATAGGGTCAAAAAGCCTTGTTAACACGTGAAAGACCTAAATATTACCAAAATCCTCACCAACATATGTGTTAAATAGAAATCCATATAGGCCTTTCCCATTCATTTAATCATCTTATAGAAAGCCTTGATTCGACATTCCAACAAGAACACATAACAATCCATTACCTAAATAAGCTCATACACTTTTTCCTTGGCACTTGCCTAATTTACTTTGGATGATCCTTCTAGAGACACTAGGTCTTGTTCATCATGATTTATTCCTTAGGGTTATAACAATTGGTCCCATAGTTGTTAAATAGTCTTCCATCAACATGCAGCTAAACATGGGTATTTACACTCCACTCCAATCCCTCATATCATAGTAGACTCTTTGACTATATTAGAAAAATAATAGAGAGCTATCAATCCACCCATCAACATCCTTCCCCAAAACAAAATATGTTAGTACAATTCCATATAGGCCTAGCTTCTCATCTACACTTCCTCCTTCTCCTTAGGTCTAGCCTCACCCTATATCATTCATATTTAGTGGATGACATTGACTAGGAAAAGTAAAAAAATAAATTAGACCTTTCCCATTATTCATTAAAATAAATATACCTCATTTCCCTAGCCTTGGTATTGAATATGGGCTTTGCCTTTTTGTGATATCAAATAATAAAAGACCTTGGAACTCTATTTTTGCATAGCTTGATGCTCTCAATGAGCATTGAGATGTTGTTGAGGTATTTTGGTTCTATCACAAGAACCCATTTCCACCACGTAACATCCAACCAAATCCATAGTCTATCCATTACATCGACTACCTTAGCCAAATCTTGAGTCAAGTTCATAGTTTAGTGTGTGATACTCATGTGTATACAAATTGGTTAACCTTATGTTAAGGACTTCATCTTTTATATATCCATTTATTCCTCTTATTATTTTTATTATCCATCTTCCATCATTTCATTTATTATACAGGTATTCATATATCTAAAGAGTATGTCTAGACATGATTAGCAAATATATTGGTCTAAAGGACTATAGGAGAATCCAACTCATTTATCACAATCCCTCATTGATTATTTGGAATAACCCAACATTAAAAACTAAAATAGAATAATAATCTTATGATTACTCTCTTCCCAACACTCAGATAAGGAATGGGATTGTCATTCAAGAGATATGAGATGTATCTAAAACTAAAAGTAACCACCTGGACTCATGACCCTTATTGGGGGAAGCATGATCATTAGTTATATGGATATAAGTACATTCATCATATTGAAAATATGAGATGTATAAATTATCACAAAGTATGATCATTACATAGGAAGGATTAATCACTTAGAGGACAAGGTCAACCATATGCAATCTATTGTGCATCCTCCCAGTAGGGTTTAAGACACCTCTGACCCATCATCATATACCAAAAACACTACCCTTGGGTATTACACCTCAAACCAACATATTCATTATTATCCATCTCATGTATATAGCCTTCTTATAATAGAGGTCCATGGGCTTGAAAATAATGCCAAACCAAAATAAATCATCAGCACCTTAGTGGGTTATATTCATGACTTATAGAATAGTCAATAAGCTTTAGGTCAATGGATGGCCTTAAACCTATTTGACCAAATCATCCCTCTTCCTCTCCCATTTAAATGACAACTTACCCAACGTCATAACAATAAACCTACATGCTTCCACCATAGCAAGAGTATATACCACCATAGAACCATGTCTCTCATTAACCCCTTGGGGATATCCTCATTCACAACATTCTTAACATTTCCACCTATAAAAATTATCCATATTATCAAGTACCTATTTTTGTGTATGTATCAAAGCCACAAAATTCACAAAGTATAAATGGTTGGACATGTACAAAGTATATGGTTTTGTGTTTTGTATAGTATTTTAGATCTATGCAACTTTATAAGCATATGAAGTAGAGTAGAGAATAGAAAGAGTTTTTCCTTATGGTATATCAAAATATTGGAATATAAAGAGACAATGCTCTAGAATTCTCTATATATATATTGATCTAATTTAGTTAAGTATGGTTATGGTGTGTATTAGAGATTAATGAAATAGTTTTGTTATGGATTTCCTAATAATATTTTATCTATGTTCAGTGTGTAGTGAGTACTTTATTCGAATTTAACTCTATAATTATTTATTGTTATACCACATATATCTATCTGTTATTTCTATGTTTCCATGCAATAGTGCAATTCCATATCTAATCAATGTTCAATTAGTATGAATTATTGGATTATGTCTACCTTTGCTTTCTACTGAAAAACTATCCTTATAATTAGCATGTTTTAAAGTCTTATAGGAACATATACTAATAATGATGCAATGATCATGGAATAATTTGGATTAAATATGTTGAGATTGTTTCTAGGATAAAGGGATATAGATAGGTCATTGGATGAGAGAATCCTAAATTTTATAGAAGAAGAAATAAGGAGTCAAACTAACTTCAAAATTGATTATCCAAGAACATAAATATGGTGAAATATAAAAGATATTTTAGTGTGAATTGATAGTATTTTTAGTTAAATGGTTATATAGGTTGGAATATTATTGCTTCAAACTAAAGAGAATAGAGATTATAGTTTGGATGGAAGAGAAGTTAGACAAACTATGCAACTTAGATACAAAATAGACCTGAGTAATAAACTATTGAATGAAGACTACAATTGATGGTTATATTATGAAATTCATATTGCAAAGATACATATCTTTTGAATCTCCATAAGATTGATTTGTCTAATAAATTATGGGTAGTTTTTTAAAATGACTACTTATTTTAATTAAGATGTTGGTTGTGGAAAATTCCATGGTTCCTAATCCATCAAAATTGGAGTAGTTGCTTCAAGCACCATGGGGGTGCATGTAGGATGGAAGTGAATGATAAGGAACTGATTAAATGAAACTTGAAATTAATACTAGAAAATGAAAGGTAAAAATAATCAAAGAGAGAATAATATTATGGGATTAGAACAAAAACTATGATAACATAGACAATGGAATAAAACAAGAAATCTATAATTAGTTATGGATATGATTAGAGGTAGAGAAGAAAGTGCTCGAGTTAGAAAGATGAGAAAAGAAGATGATAGAGATGGAAAGATGTTGAGAGAAGATGCAAAAGGTGTAGAAAGTGAAAAATGTGTAGAATATGAATAAGGGTTTGATGAAGACAAACAATTAGATAGAAATGGTGTGGATATGGAGATAGTATATTAGGAAGATGAAAACTACCTAGAAACAACATAGTTAGAAGGTATAGGTATATTGTAGTTAATAAAAGGGTTTTTATCTAGACTTGGGAAGGAATGTTATTTAGAATAAGTTAGATTTGAATGCATAAGTTGCATAGGTTTAAGTTCATATTTAGAATAAATTCAAACTAGAATTTATTCATTTCAATATTAGACATTCCTCCAACCTAATTTATTATTGAAAAGAATAATAAGTGTATAATAAGTCATAAATACCTATTGGTTTGATTCCTTTATAGACAAAATTTCAAAGCTAAGTGTAAAAACAAAGTAGATAATAGATAGGAATAAGATATAAGAATTGGAATTCCTTTTTAAGACACTTGAAAAGATTACTGCATAATTACCTTTAGTCATAATTGCTAGTGTTCAACAACCCATGGTATCAATTACAAGTGTACCAACTATGACACTCAATGCAAGTATATTCATTTATTTAATATTGTATGATGGGTCTATAGATCTAGAGTAATATTTAGTAACTTGAGATATGGATTGGAATGTAAACTCAAAGGGGATTTATAAGGAAGATCCTTAGATTTCATTTGTAAAAGGGATGTAAATGCTCTAAACTTTACATAAGTTAAAATTCTGATGATAGCAGATTTTAAATTGAAAAAATGTATAAGCCAAACTATTCAAGATTTAAAAGAGATTCAAAAAAATTCTAGGGAATCAGTTAGATATTATGATCAAAAAATTTATGATGACATGAACAAAATTGAATTCATTTTAAAGGACAAAGATGGGGTTTCTTAGTTTGTAGAAAGACTACAACCAAGAATTATATTTTCTATTATGCAAATCTAATACCCAATCAAAGTTGATGATTAATCTATTACTTTGTAAGTGGAATAAATAGAGGATTATGGGGATGCTCCCATAACTTGTTCCAAATTTGAGATAAAGATAGATGAATTCATGAGAAGAATGGATGAGATGTATGAAAAAGATAATCTTAAACTAATCTTGTGGTGCATAGAGTGTAGATAGGAAGGACATCACACAAATGATTATCCTAAGCTTAACAATGTGTTTTATGAGATATGGAGGGTATTGGGGCATGTGCCTTCCAAGTGCCATATTTCACAACACTTCATTCAAAAATCACATAGTTTATTTTGTAATTTTTTATGTCCTCTAACCATGATGAAAATAATTATTGAACATTTCAAGAGTTGAAGGAAGATATTACTAATAATGTCTTCTTAGTTTAGCACGTCCAATATCGACTGTAAAGTAAGTGATTTTAGGACCAAAAGTGGATATGATAAGTGTGGATCAAGGTAGGCCTAGGTGGATGCCTTCATCACCCCAGTATCGACTATAGGTTTTGGAAAGTTCAAATAATACATCATCTCCATCATATCAATATTTTGGTTAGTATCAATAATTGTGAACTAATACAAAACTCTATAATCAATAGTCATAGTGGGCTCTAAGTGTTTCTCTTAATTTTTTCTCATTTATTAATTTTGAAAGAAGATAAGAAACTAGTAATAAGGGTGTGGTATAAATACCTGGTTGTTATCCACATGTGATCCAGATGAATGTAGAGAGATCCTTTTTGTTATGGAAGGACTACCTGTAGATAAGAAAAACACTAATAAAGGGGTCATTAGAAAGATAGTTAGGTGGACTGCCTATCGTGACCTTGATAGGAGGTTATCAATCCAATTTTTGATAACAATTAAGTTGAAAGAGATAAAATTAAACTACTTGCATTGAATTAAAAAAAAGTAACAAAAATGAAATAAAATAAGTAAGTGAATGTTTGATAAAGAAAATAATTAAATATAGCAAAAGTAGGTCAATACTAGTGATAAAGTAGGTTAGGTCAAGTTGATAAAATTAGGCAGGGGTCTATGAATAGGTAGGGACATAGAAGTTTAGGTTTGGTTGGGGGTAAGGGATCAAAAATAACTTATTATTTCTTCCCATAGTGACCATCAGTGGTTAAGTTAATCATCAATGGTTGGGTAATCATCGATGGTTGGGGTGATTGTCAGTGGTTGTCTAATTATTGGTGGTTGTCTATGCGTTTCTAGGTTTTTATAAAAGGATATGTAGATTAGGTTGATGATAAATCAAGGATTTTATTAAGGATCTAAAAGTTAAAGAGTAATATGTAGATAGACCTTGGTAGGGTAGGGGTGTTATAAATCCAATAAAAACAAATAACAAGTACAAGTATACTTGTAGCTTGTTTAGATAGATGATGGTTGAAGGCTAGAGCAATTTTCCTAGAGTGATAGTACTTTGGCCTCAAAAGTAGATTTGGTAGAGGTTTGGGTCTCTATTACTATTATTAAGTTGTTAAAAGAAGACTAGATGTTAAAAGACTTGAATACTTGTGTGCTTAAATACTCTTGTGATTTATGGATTGTGGATCCATTTCACCTCCTACTCCCCTCCTTTTATAGGCAAAGAGTGATGGAGGATAGAAGGTTCCCTAGTATGTTGGAATGATGATTTCAAATTTTTGGTGTTTTTTAACACCACACAAGGTGAACATATTAACTCATGCCTTATTAGTTGGTACATAGCTGGTGATGAGTTAGAAGGGTGAAGACCTAACCATTGATGGTTAGGCTAACCATCAATAATTGAGTGTTCAAAGGAAAATGGGTTAAGGTGGGTTAATGTTCAAGTGAGTAATTTAGTGAGTTTAGTTAGCTAATTATTTAACTAGACTTAGGCTCTGATGGGTTGGTTAGTGGCTCGAGAAGGGTTAGATGGTCCCTAAGGTATCCCAAGGCATTTTGACATCTATAACCATTATGTGTGGTTTTATAGTGTCTACATTTTCCCCCTTTTTATTATGTAGCTTTGAATTAACAACCTTAAAAACAAAAAATGGATTGCTTAGCCAGAGGTCTGGTTGCCCCGAGTGTAGGGGGAGGTGTTCCCCCTCAAACTAAGAGTCAATGAAGTGAAACTAAAATTAGGTTAGGGTTTGATAAGTGATAAAGGGTGAGTCACAAGGTTGGTGATAAGGGTATTTAGGCATTTTAAATGTATACATGTGCACACAATATGACTAAGTGTGATAGTCAATATCATGCAAAGACTAAAGTTTCTAATGTTGGTAAAACTAAGGTTAGGTCTAGAAGGGCTAGTGATGAGGTAATTGGTCAACAACAGTGGTCATAGTTGATCAGGTTATTCTTATCAAGTCTTCTAGATAGGGTTGATGTTTTTATAGGTATCTAAGGTAGGAAGTACTCCTTTGAAAAACACAAATGGTTTGGTTGTGCACAAGTTGGTAAAAATTCAAATGTTTAACATGGCAAGGTTAGTCAGTGTGGTAAAAAAGACTAAAGTAAGGTCATCACAAAAATATGCAATTTTTTACGTCAAAAAATGGCCAATTTTGAGGTGGACATGGTCTAATAGTTGGTTGGAGACTGGTAATCTCCAAAAGTTCAAGTTTGGGTTTGGCTAGAAAAAGGTCATCTCAAAAAAATTTCACTTAGGTATAAGTGTCTAAAAAATTTAAAAGTGATACCTTAACTGTCGATGGTCAGGGGTCCCAAGGTCAACTATCGATGGTCACCCTGACCATCGATGATCAGGGTAAAACCTTAAAAGTGTAGAACATAAAAAGTGAAAATGATCATTTTGACCTTTGTACTTCTAGAAACCTATCAACTTGATAATTTAGAATTTTGATGACAGTGTTTGACTAAGAATTTGTTAAGGTGGTGATTGGTGATTGGTTAAAGGTGTTTATTGAAGTGATCAGCTAGGACTAGACATGTAATGTGGATGAGTACATGGTCAAGTGGTAAAATGTAGGCTCCAACTTTGATTGCAATTGAGGAATGAGGTAGGGGTGTTTTAAATTTGATAGTTTGGTTGATTTGGGTGTGTTGAAGTTAAATTTTGGTAGGTTTTAGTTAGTTTGATAAGGGTTTTATGGTTTTTGACCTAGGTTTAGGTTTTGGGTATGATTTGAAAAATTACTAGTTAAAATTTGAATTTGGTATAAGATTTGGGTTGGGGTGTATATAAGATAGAAAATGGTATATTTTTTTATTATTTTGGTTGTTTTGATTATGTTTTTGGTAGGTAGGTTTGAGGGTTTCACCATTGGAAGTCACACAGTGACCATCGATGGTTTGACCCAACCATCGATGATCAACCTAACCATCGATGATTGAAGGTCAAGGTAAAAGGATTTACATGACTATTGGAAATTAGGCTAACCATCAATGGTTAAGTATTTTAGGGAAGGTTGAAATGAAAAGGTGTAAAAAAATGTTTTAAAATGTTCTAACAAGGTTTTGAGGTAGGTAAAATGATAGGATAGGGAAATTGTTAAGCAAAAGTGATTTGTGAAAATGGTTGTTTGATAGAGTTAGATGTTGTTGTGATAGTTTTTAGGGAAGCTATTAAATTTTATGTAAATAAAGGTAGATGTTATTTGATTGATAGAGGTAATTTTATAGATGTAATATGTTGAAAGAGGCAAGTGTCAACTAATAATGAGGTTAATTTGGAAATAAGCAATGGTGACATGTATTAAACTTGATTTTATAGCATGAGATCAAATCCAAATGAGGGATAAAGTTTCAAGGATCTATGCAAAAATCCATGGAGGGATGACTAGTGATAATTTTATCCATATGGAGTAGGTTGGATTATGATCCATGTAACATTATTGGTGATTACCGAGAGATACGGTGTTGATCATGGCCCTCATTAAGATATGGGATCCAGCCATGAATACCTTTCTACTACCTACAAAAAAGATGACCATCTGAGTAGAGGATGTTTTTATGATTACATGACTACCCATTCAAGGGGATCATATTTACCACATTGAGAGTGATGAGATGGATGAGCAAATAGAGCTATTGTATGGTGAGGAACAGGGCCATGCTAGGTGATATTCAAGTGGTTTTAGTTAAGGGATACTATATTATAGGGTACCAAATGATAGGTGCTTGATGACTAGGATGATGATGGTAGTTTCTTATTTCATATTACCTAATTTGAGTAGCAGATAATTTCCTTATTTATTGTTAGGAGTGTTGGTGGAGATGTTGCTTAGAAGGATGATGTTTAGGTGGGCACCAATTTTTGTTGGTTCAAATTTATAGGGAGCTCCAAGCATTTTGAGCTCATAGGAAATATGATATTATTATGGCACTCATGCTTCATTATTGGGTGTACAAACATATTAGGGTTCTGAGACCATTAGGGCTACCATTTGATGGCTATACCTAGATGGACTATAAAGTGGGTTTCTTAAAATGGAGGGGAGATTATGCTTGGATAGGAGTTGGTGGAGGTATTAGATACATTTATTGGTTTAGAGATGCATTGAAGGGCTTGGTTATGGGTGATGTGATTTGGAGGCCATATGTGGGTTTTCTTAGGTGGGCCCTATACAACTATTACACATTATCTTTATAGAGCTAGCGATGGATCTATGGGAGGAGAGAGAGTGATATGGAGATCATCCCATTTGATAGAGTTCAAAGGTAGTTTGGCCTAGTATAGGGGATTCTAATTCCTTTCCCAAGGTATAAGAGGGGGATGCATAGTTTTTATTACATGAGCCATAGGCAGTGGATATAGTTTTAAACCATGAGGATTTACTTTTGAGAGTAAAGATAGATGATGCCAATATTATGGATGGCTATGTAGCATGGTACTAGGCCCTATATGCAATGATCAATTTTAGATGAGATGATGAAGGCTAATAGGCCATGGATGTGGATCTAGCTAGAGAATAAGTACATGTAGTGGTATAGATGGGTAGGTAGTAATAGCACTAGTAGTTGTACAAGTTCAAATTATAGGGTTACAGGGATAGGTGGCCACATTATAGGGTCAGATTACCACTATTATAGCTAAGAGAGATCAGGTGAGGACCTCACTTGGTTTGGTGACCCAAGAGAGGGATACCCTAAGGTAGAGAGTAAGAATAGAAATAACACCAACAAGGCCAATACGTACTATCTCTATGGTGAGGTACTTGGCCACAGTGGAGGATTTGAGATACTACAAGGCTATAATGTTGGTACATTATCCATAAGAGCTAATTTAGCAGGTAAGGCATCTATGGTGACTCTAGGTTAGTGGGCTACATTAGTGACTGGATAGGTTGGCATCCTAGGAAGACTAACACTAGATGGTAGTGTAGGTGCAAGTTTAGGAGGGGTTAGTGGTAGTGGTGCCCTAGGGGCATGATATTATATGTTCTAATATGTTGTATGTACATTATTTTGATACTGGCCTGCATGCCAATGTAGTGAGATGTACATATTTTTGAGAGAGAGATATATGCATTGTTACATGTGTTATTTATTTTAATGACATGATGTATATGATGATTATGTTCTATGATGTTTTGATGATATATATGATGTATATTCATGGTTCACAGTTTACATGTTTTATGTTTTATGCTTATGAGATGTGGACTCAGTAGCTTAGGCATGTGATGATGTTTGGTTTTGTTTATGGATATGATGTTTATGATTATGGATGGCTCAATTATGGTAAATGGATAGGATGATACTCATGATTGATAAATAGATATATGATGTAGTTCATGATGTGATGTTTATGATACTATAGAAAGATAGATGATGTGGTTCATGATGTTTTGATTATGGATATGATGCTTATGGTAAATGGATGTTTTGATTATGGTTATTAGTGTGGTTTATGATATGATGGAAATGTGATGTGAGTATGGTTATGAATTTAATGAAAACACATAAATTAAGCTAGATAACAAACTAAATGTGGGAAAAAGATAAGAATCATAAGAAATGTGTCTACATGAACTAATGATGAGAAGATAAGAAAATGGTATGATGCTTTTTATTTGGTAAAAACCTAACAAAAAATGAAGTTAGATTGACTTAAGGAACCTAAAACCTTTGAATGCTTCACATTATCATATTTTAATTGATAAAAAAGTAATCTTGATCACATTGTGTCAAGTAAGCTCATAATCCTTTGATTTATATAAAGTATAAAGGGGAAATAGGTGTTGTATGAATGGGTTGATAGGTAAGGTAACCTTAAGTGGGTTAATTTTCCCATTCTATAGGTGACCTAAGAACCAAATGAGATAATTCCATGTCTTAATGCAAGGTACAGATTGATCGATGTGGGAAGTCTACTAATATTAGATATGAAAGCCGATTACAACTTTCTTGGGATAACTTATTCTGATTTTGATGTAGGGTTCTTTTATTGATTTTGTTTTGATAGGTTGTGAAGTTTATCTATGTGAGAAGATTTAAATGATTTCTTTGACAAATTTTAATTATCCATCCTTCAAAGGAGTGGTCTAAGTTTTGTATTTATTTATTTTGTAGTTATCCTTTAAGGGAGCAGTCTATATTTTAAGTAATTTAGTTTTTGTGTGCAACTGTCCTTCAATGGAGTAGTCTACAATGCTAGATATATGTGACCCAAATGATATTTTGGTATCCCAATTTTTTTAGATGCTATGTTTAGACATGGAAAAGTCTAATTAGGCTTAGAGGTTTACCTTTATGAGGGAAAAAATTTTAACACAAGAGGTTAATGATAGGTGAAAAGAGAGGTTTGAAAGACAAATTATCATGGGATTCCATCTTGATGAGAGACAAAAAATATCCATGAGAACCATGCTATGGGTAGAGCCATAGTACTCATATTTATGATTAGGTTATTATTATGATGGTTAAATCACATGGTTCTATGTTGTAATCAATTATCCTCAAGGGGGATAGAGATAGGTAAGTGAAGGTGAAAATGTCATAAATTAAGGGATGAGCTTAAGTTAGAAAGAAGGTGAATTTGATCCTTATTTTATGAAATAAAGGATGAAAATGCAAAGCATTGAGAGGCTTAGTTTCTATTTTACCTTTAAGAGAAGATAAATGATAAGCTTATGATCCATACTTATGGGTTATGATGTAGGGTCCAAGCCAATTGGAATCAAAGTTATGTCTTTTGATTTTCTCCATATTGGTTACATGATAGTTTTCATTTAAGATGAGGTATCTGATAGTAAATTATCATTCTTTTAGGTGCTTGTTATAGCATACTTGATTCACTCATGATAGACATGAAGGTGGTTAAGCACTACTAGGTAATGCTCAATAGGTAACTCAAGCCATGCTAGATGTTCTTAATGATAGTCACTCTCATAAATGATGTCTTGTAAGGATATGTAAAGAGAGGGAATCTAGACTTCAAGAGGCAAACCAACCTCTACTCTGAATACTAGAAAGGGGTAGCACTCGTAGAGGTTTGAATTCTAGTGTGATAGGCCCATAAAGTGAAAGGGATGTGAAAATGTGAATCCTAACTTAAAGTCTGACTACTTTGGTTAACATTTTGTTAAGGGTTTTATTATAATATTTAACTTATGCATTTGCTTGTGGATGGTAAGGCAAGGAAAAACTTAACTTGATACCAAATGCATTGCAAAGATCTTGGACATGTTTGTTCTTGAAATATTTACCATTATCGATGATGATCTTATGGGGAACACCAAAATGATAGATGATGTGATGATTGATGAAGTTAATTATCTTTATGGCTTTAGTTGAGATGAAAGGAATGTATTCTACCCACTTGGTGAAATACTAAGTGGTGGTAATGATGGATTGATGTCATTATGAAGAATGAGTATTAATTTCTTTAATGAGGTCGAGTCCATATTATGAGAAGGGCCAATAGTCTTTGGATACTTGAAGGTCATGGGTACGTGCATGATGTAAATTAGCATGTTTTTGACATTTAACACACTTTTTTACATAATCATAGCAGTCTTGGTTGAGGGTAGGTGGTGAGGCCAACATACCCCACTCAGTTTAAAAATTGGGGACAGTTGAGAGACCTATGTATCTAAGTAATATCTAAATAATGAGGTCCCTTTTGAAAGGATTTGAAGATCATCCACTCATGAATGAGACACATTTGTGTATTTTTTAAACCTCTTGTTCTAAGCTAACCTAGGTAATAGAGTTTCTTAAGTTGTTATAGGTTCCTTAGAAGGCGTAGGGTTTAGTGTTCACAAACCCTAAGGATCCCTTAGTTTAAATTCAAGTATTGGTGGGAGCCAAGTCGATGGGGATGATTGAATGAATTGGTTAACAAAAAGGTTTTTCATGTTTTTCAACATGAGCTAATCCTTTATTCATTCCTTTCCCCTTTCTTTTACCTTGGGTCTAAATTAATGTGCTTTATATAGTCCTTTTTTAAAGTCACCTAACTTAGAATAGGTTATTAATATTAAGGCCCCGATATTTAATCTTGACCTGAGTCTTAATAATCTATCCTAAGTATTTGTGTCCTTGGGCCTAATGGTTATTCGTCATGTCCTTTACAAGATCTAATGGTGATCACTCACTCACTAGATCTAATCAGATAAAGAGTATTAATCAAAAATCTCTTACTTTATAAACATACATCATAAAAGTGTCAATGTTAACCGCTTGCTCACTGGATTTGATCTAATAGTGTGAGGTGTAGGGGAAAAAGTCAAAACATACATAAATGCCCAAGAGATGGATGCATGGTGGCTCGCTAATCAAAAGAAGAAATTAAAGGGACCCACTTAATAAATGTGTTTAATTAATGACTAGGTTCACCACAAAGATCAATGGTGATTACTCACCTACTATATTTGATCCAATAATGTGAGAGGACCTATACTCAACAAAAGGACCTTACAAAGATTAGTAGTGATCACTCACTCATTGGATTTGATCTAATGATTCAAGGATCCCAATGAATTTTCAAAGCTATATGAGCTTAACGTGTGGCCAATATGTGACCAGGATGGTAACTAATAAAGACACGTAGCATAATAAAAATCTATGAGAGTGCCAAGTGTCATGACCATGAGCCTAAACATTGATGAGCCAATGGGAGCATAGGAAATTGGATTTAGATCAATGGATCACATTAAACCCAAGATCTTGATCTAACAAAGTGAAATAAAGGAGTATTTTAAAATCCAATAGCTAGTATCTGAAGGGAAATTATGAAAATTTCCATAAAAGTCCAAAATGCTAGGGAAATTATGAAAATTTCCATGAAAGTCCAAAATGTTACCACATGGACTCCACGTAAGCATAAAAGGGATAAATCAAAGATCTTCTGAGATTGAAAATACAAAGGGCATGAGAAAAAGGTAAAATAAAATCTAAGGCATGTATGAAGTTAAGGCTTGAATAAATCTACCATTAAAGCTCAAAACCCTAAACCCTCTATAAAGAGGATTCAATTTGACTCAATCACCTAGTCAAGATAGCATAACTAAGCTTTGAGAAACAAGTACCTTAGTGAAATCATTGGCAATCCTATGAAGATAATTTTTTATTATCAATGGTGATGGGTAGACAATAATTGAATATGGAAGTTGAACTCTATCTAACCTCTGACAATGAAGTAAGGGTTTTCAAGGATACTAAGCTAGACTTGGTAACCCTAAATGTCCATGGAGTTAGGAACTAGTCAAAATTATTATTCCTTATGGTAGAATTGTAGTCCATCTCTTAGGAGGAGAGGAGAAAAGATATTACAAATCAAATATATAACGATATAGTTGTAATTCAAATGGAAGGCCTTTACCATACAATAATAAAACTAAAGGTAATGCATTGTATGGATGCCCTTGCTCCTATTTTCATGGATTATAGAATAGATGGGGAGTGGATTATTCAAGAGGGAAGCACCAAAAGGGTTACATGTATCACCCCCATGGCCTTTGAGACCTATTACAAACTTAATTTTCCCCATCTCAAGCTCCCATCCATGAGAGATTGGACTGACACCTAGGACCTTGATTTAGTCCTCACACCATGGTCAATCCAAGGATCCCATGTTTTTAGGTCCCCTGATGGAAAAATTCCTATTGTCCAATTTAGAGATGGTGTTATAATAGACATGATATTTCTAAATAGAGCCCTTGGTGCACCTTCCACTACTTATGTGAACAAATTTTGGGTATCTTATGTCCAGTTTATGAGAGAAATTAACCCCTCATAAGGGAGACCTGATAAGCTTTTTCTTGTCCAAGCAATTCATGACCATTAAAAGAAGGACCTCTAAGCAATTTTATATGATGCTCTACCTCTTTGATTCCCTCCTATCCTTTGTAACCTTTTTTGGCATAAGAAATTGGTACCTTGATGGTAGGACCACAATCTCTCACCATTACTCTAAATTGCATATATTCAAGTATAGGAGCCACATGCAATTTATTTGTGATGGTGTTTTCCCAACCATTTATTATTTAATCATAGGCAACCCTATGACAAGAATACATCCTCTCATCAAGAAACAAATGGAAAACATGGGGGATGTGTGGTAATACCTAGATTATACCATGAAAAGGATTTAGGGAATCTTGATTCAACCATATAGATTACTAATTCATGTCCCCAACAACCTTATAGAATAGGAGATTACCTCTAAGATTATTCAACGTGTGGAAAACACATTTAAATAAAATAAGAAAGCTCAAGTCCATCCCCTCCCATTAGACATTAGTAAGGTCATAATTAGAGATGGGAAGAAGTTAGAGGTCATGGTGGTACATAGGAATTATTTTGATTTTTAGTTGGATGACCTCAAAATGTGGGACACTAGGAATAGGGTAATCAACCACATCCAATATAAGAAGGTCCTAAAGATTGAATATGGACATCAACTAGGTGTAGGTGATGACATCTACATCGGAGCCAAGAATTACAAAGAAGTACTTTCAAGAATTAGAGGTCACAACATCTAATTGGAGCATAGCTTGGTCAGGGACAACAAGATCTCAGGAGAAATATGGAGAATATAGCATTTACATTATCACGTATTGTTTGGTCCATCTGGTACTACTCATCAAAATCCACCTACCAAGGGATAGTCATCTAAGCCTCAATAAGTGGAATTAATAGGAAAAGCTTAGGATGAGTAGCCTTGGGTTATCAAAGGAAAAGCTAAAGCTATGGATAAAGAACTAAAGATAGAGGAGAGACCTAGAGAAGGCCCTCCACCTTCAATACTCCCACAGAGACCTTCTTCTCTAATGGAATTCATTGACATGGTTGCCCTTGAAGCAGGAGAAACCTTGGAAGGTGCCATTGTTGACATAAAAGCTACATATAGTTATAATAGGGAGGAGGATCCCTCTGGTGAAGAAGGTAAATAATTGATCCCACTAGTTGGGGAGAAGAGGAAATCAGAATTGGCCTTGGTGCCTATGGCTCAAAAAAAAAGGCCTAGGTTGAACATCACTCATCCCACTAGTGAAGTCAATCTTTTCAATGATGAAAATCCAATTCATGATCCAATCATCCCTGACTGGTTCATCTATGGAAATATACAAAAGATCCCATCCCTCTCTCATTCTTGGGCCTTGACATGGATTTCCTTGACTGAGGATGACAACATCAAGCCATAGATCAAAGATATAGTGAAAAAATAAGAAGAGAGAAGAATGCAAATTTAACATATTCAAGAGAAATAGAGAATTAACACCTCAAGAGCCTCTAGAACTATAAGTTAGGAGGTTCCTAAGCCTCCAAAATTCAAGGAATTAGAGGTTAAGGTGTAATTTAACCCAGACATAGTAGCCTTAGAGAGGACCACAATGAGGGTAGCCATGGTGGCCCAGGAAGAGTTCACATTTTAGAAGGTGGATACATTCACAGGGTTAACCCCTATTAGAGGAAAACAACTTAGACAATATCCCATCCATGAGGAGGATGTGATAAGTTTAATTGAGGCTTAATATCAATCGACTAGATCCCTTGTCTAAGGATTAGTGTAAATAATTAAGAGCCTAAAGGAAGCAAAGGATAATTTATAAACTCAAGCTATTTTCTTAGTCCCAAACTCCATGATCAATATACTAGATAGGTCATTTTATGACATGTTCAGGGCATTAATGTACATGAATTTATGGTATAATGCCTTTTAGGATCAATCTACCTTAGCTAGGGAACTAGCTACTCAATGGCAAACCTCTGAAGACAAAATAATGCAGCTCCTTGATATCTAGATTAAGAAGCAAATCCCAAACTTCAAAACTATTAGTATAAGACATTTAAGTGCCTTATTGGGGAATTTTGGAGACAAAATTCAAGATTTTAATGCTTGGTATGTCAAATTTGAGGAGATCATATAAGAATAAAAGGAGCTCATTAGCATAATTAAAAAGCTCTTAGGCACCATGCTTGAGGATCCTACATAGACTACCACCTTTGGGATTATAATTGATGAATAATTCCATCACAAAGCTACCTTAGTGACTCAATAAATCAAAGGTAAGGTCAAGGATAATCAATAATGTATAATATCATAGTTTTGAACATGATATTTAATACAGGGGAGAGAATTAATGAATCTAGGAGTATTAATGAAGACTTGGCTAGGAATGATAAATATTTTGATGAGCTGGCAAACTAAGAAGAGAAGAGCATCACTAGGACAACCATGGATTGAGGCCTAGTAGATGAACACATATAAAGGCCATAAACATCTTACATCAGTGGAGGGACCCACCTCCATCATCTTAATTATGGTCTTGCTAGTAGGGCAACCCATTTATTTTGTAAAGGCACATGCTAGTTTGTTAGTGTGATTGCCTCTAGGCTAGTAGGCTTGTAAAAGGTACTTTTATTATGGTTGTAACAAAAATACATATATTTTTTACACCTATAATTTTAAAACTAACTAGTATACTACATGTATTCCTATAAAAGGGTATGTATTACCAATTATAAAGGGTGAGACTTCAAGATATTTGTATGATTTTAAGTAATTAATATAAGAGATCAAATAATTTTGTGAGAATAATCGAGTTTTCATGTGTTTGAATTTATAGTCTCTCAATTGTTTTTTCTATTTTGAATATTAATGATATAAAAAAATACAGAGTAAGATTATTAAGTACAAGGCTTCTAAATTTTGTATACTAGGTTAGTTGAAATAATTGAATTTACTTCATTTCATTTAATCTCCAACAAAGATGTGCTTTATCTAAGTGTAGTGTAAAACCTTAAAAGTATATTCAATTTTACTTGTATTGTCATTCTTCCATTTAAATTAGGCCTAGTTTGTGGTGAAATGTGAGATTAGGCTATACTACACTATATTCAAGTTAAGATCATGCTTAGAAAATATTGAAGTCTTGTCAATATGTTCATAATATAGATCAACAATCACTATTTATTTCTTACACTACAATTCCCTTTTGCTTCTTTTTAAACAAATCATAATATCTTAAATACACTATTCATAACCATTTTGATTTAGTAAATGGTTTGGATCTGGGTCAATTTATCCAAACTTTTCAAGAAAAGTAATAAGATGACCCCCTACCATAAAAATTTATAAATATTATGAAACAATTCATGTTGTTCTACTGTTATTTCCACCATAGGCATCTTAATTGCCAAATACCTGTAATTCTTGCTTTGAATCTTTGGATTCTAAAATCAGAAGTGTTATTTAAACACTAAAGAGCACCTATGATTCATTTATAAGCATTAATAGGAGAGAGATTCATTGGTTCTAGAAGGAAGACCTGATCTATATTCTTAATTTGTGGTAAATTTGACTCAAAATTGGAAAAGTCATTTATCTTGACCTTCTAAAAAAAATTTGAGGCTACTATAGGCTAAGAATTGATGTTTTTAAAGTAGGGATGCATTATGATATGACATATTCATAAAATTAAGTGTGTCTTTGATAATATCTAACTATGTATTTGTGTTCTTTGTAAATATTATCCCACATCTAAGATTAAACCCCTTTCTCATAGAAAGTTAATGTGGTATATTGTATCTTAAATAGGATCTTCAAATCTCACACTAGAGTTGCCTATGATTAAGATAAGATCACATTAAAAAACTCAAAAACCTTTAATTGAACTTCAATATTACAAGAGAGAAACATAGCATAAAGGTAGACATAGAAAATTCAAATCCCTCCCAGCATCACCTATTCAAGGCACATTTTCTTTTAACCCTCATACAAGAATGGCTTGGTTAGGTGATTCTTCCATCAATGTGCCTAGGGTGGTCCATGATCTCCCATGTAATCTAAAGAAATATTTTCCTACATATAGTCCCATAGGTATAGTAACTGCTAACGAACATATAAAGTCTTTCAAGGCTACCTTGAGATTACTTAATGTTGTGCATGAAGATGTAGCATGTAGGTTGTTCCCTTTCAATTTTAAGGATTCTACCTATGAATGGTTTTTAAACTTGCCTAATAACTACATTACTGGTTGGGAAGATTTTAATAATGTATTCATAGATCAATTTGGAAAAATCATCAATCCTTGCACCATTTATCATTAATTTACAACTATTAGCAGAGATGTCAATGAGCCTATCAAGTCCTTTAATGCTAGGTTTCAGAAGATGTTCAATATAACCACAGACCCATACAATCTAAATGAGATTCTATCTTTGGAGATCTGCAAGGATGCAGTGGACCCTATGACCTCAATGTTCTTAAAGAGGTCCATGCCAGCCATAACCTCACTAGCAAGGGCTTATTCAGAACTAGTAACTATTAATAATAAAATCCAACCCCAAGGACAAATTGCCTATTCAATTCTAAATGTTAACTCCCACATGCTAGTGATGAACTTTTTTCTTAACAATAATCAAAACATGCTTTATGTGAACCAACTTCTAAACCTCACTCAATTTTTCTTGAATCATATTGCCACTAATCAAAACTTATGATTCATGAACCAACCCACCAATAATGGCTCTATAATAGGATATTAAATGGTGTTAGTACCAACTTCTAATGTTTTCAATAATCAAGTACATAATTCTAAGATACCAAAAAGTGAAAATGAATCTATCCTAAAAATGGTCTAGAAACGCAGTACTTATTTCCTCCAATTACAAAAAACAAGTGGGGAATACTATTGAAGGTTTAAAAAGGAACTTTTCATTTCAAAGATATAACAGGCCAAATAATAGGTTTTAGAATGATAGTTTCCATAATAATAGAAACCATGACCCTTCCTTAGAGAAGAAAACCAATGATATCAACCTCATGGATATTGCATTACCTAACTATTATAGAGTGCATTTCATAACTAAGCATGGGTAGATTGATTGCATTGAATTTTGTAAGGCATTTGAATAATTCCAAGAGGAGTTGGACATGTTTTAGATAGTTCCCAATAAGGATAATAGTACAAATACATCTGGCCCAAATTATTCTAACCAATATTTCATGGTAGAAACTTTTGATTTCCCATTTCAAGAATAAAATGAACCAAATGAGATCCCTAAATAAATCCATGCATTTCAATAGTTCCTAAAAAAGACTCACCCATTGAGGAATAGAGAATAAAGTTAGCCCTTGACTACCTCAACCACCCAAATAAATTTGGAACTCCTCTATATCCTTATTAAAATAATAACCCTAAGCCCACCTAATGGATCATTCACAAGTAAATCCTTAAATTCCCCAATCCTCTCAAAACTAGTTATAACATAGTTGAGAACATGAAGAAGATAAAGGCTAAAATCACCTTGCATGAGTTAACACAAACCATAGAACAAAGGGATTTACTACTAGAGTCCTTAAATTTCAGCAAACTTCCCAAGATATATCATGCTAATGAAATAGTACATAAGGACAAAACTAAAACTCCCCCTTTCTTACTCACAGTTATAATATTTGGTAAAAACTTGCATAATTGCTTGTTAGACATAGGTACTCCCAATAATATCATGCCTGCTGGCATATGTAAATAGCTTGGATTAATCCCCATCAAGTCTGATAATATTGTCACCCAATTATACAATTCAAGGGTTAAAGTGGTTGGAGACATTTTGAGCATCCACATGTAGATAGCCTCTAATCTCAAGGTACAACAATTCATTGATATTCAGGTAGTAGACATGTTTGATGCCTATGAGATCCTATTAAGTAGAGAATGGAACAAAACCTTAAATTGTTATATGTCTACTAATTATTCCTACTTATGGCTACCTTATAAGGGAGTCCCAAACTAAATCAGAGTTGAGAGGGAACTAAGGATGAAGCATATGATAATAGAGTATAATTCTATTAATGAAAAGTTTAACATAATTGAATTAGACTTAGGAGTTTTCACCCTAAAAGCTAATAAATTAGATTATCCTAAGGACATAGAGACTCCTCCTAGTCTAAGGAAATTATGCTTTGATGATGCTAGGTGAAAGGGTGGACAAGGTGTTGGCATTATATTAAAAAATCCAACTGACAAAAGGTATCATGCCTCTTACACAATTTAATTCCCATACCCTAATAACCTTGTTGAGTATGAAGCTCTCATCCTTGGTTTGAAATATGATATCAAGAATAAAGCTAAAGAACTACTAGTTTTTGGAAATTCAAAATTAGTAGTCAACCAGGTCAAGAGTAGGTATCAATGTAAACTCTCATACCTCAAGAAGTATAAGTTTAGAGTCTAAGACTTTATTGGGTCTTTTGACACTTTCAACATCACTTCCATTCCTTGATATGAAAAATAAGCTACTGATGAACTAGAATTAGCTACAATGAACCTCATACCTAGTCTAGACTCTCATGATTTAAGTACTAAATTGGTCCCATGTCTAGTGCCTAATAATTTTAACCATTTTCAAGTCTTTAATGATGACCAATAGATATTATATTTCTTGACCAATTTTGGGGAATTTGAATCCCATATCATCAATGAAGCTGATGAAAATTCAATTGGAGGTAATGAGTTTGATATAAAAGTCATCTAACTGAGTGAAAACAAAATCCCTAAAGGGATGATTGCTCTAGAGAGATTATTTGACCAAGATAAATTGGTTTGGATTCCAAAGTTCCCAATTTAAGTGGAAAAGATTAAAATACTATGGATCTTGGTTCCTAAGGGTAACCCTAATTAGTAAAAATTAGAAAGGCTTGTATAACTTTTGATAATAAGAAAGCCAAAGAAGTCTTTACAAAATATAAGGATGATATAGCTTGGTCCTATGATGACCTAAAGATATTTGATCCAAAGGTCATTACATATAGCATAACCCTCAAAAAAAGTTGTAAGCCTTTTAGATAGAAATAAAGACCAGTAAACCCCATGCTGGAACCTATGATATTCAAAGAATTTAAAAGGTTACTAGATGAAAGGATAGTTTTCCCCATTAGACATTCAAGTGGCTAATTTAGTGCTAGTCAGGTAGAATAATGGTGAGATTAGGATATTTATTGACTTTAAAAATTTGAATAAAGCATAAAAGGAAAATTATCCCCTCCCTTACCTTGATCAAATAATTCAAACTATTTTATCTTTAGCTATGATGTCTTTCCTTGATGGATTTTTAGGCTATAAACAAGTACTGGTTGATAGAGAAGACAACATTCACAAAAAAGTGGAGCACCTTTAGTTATAAAAGGATGCATTTTGGACTAATCAATGTAGGAGACACATTCTAAAGAGCTATGGATCACACCTTCTAAGGCCTTATTTGTAAGTGCATCATCATTTACATGGATGATCTAATATTTTTTTCTAAAAATAGAGAAGACCACTTCATGCACCGATAACAAGTTTTCAAAACATGTAGAAGGTATGGAATTTCCTTGACCCCTAAGAAAAGCATATTTTATGTAACTAAAGGGAAACTACTAGGGAATGTTATAAACAAGGATAGCATCTCGATAGACCCTAAAAGAGTGGAGGCCATATCTAGAAATTGAGCTCCCAAATAGTATGAAGGAACTAAAAGAGTGGAGGCCATATCTAGAAATTGAGCTCCCAAATAGTATGAAGGAACTAAAGTCATTCTTTGGTAAAATAAATTTTGTAAGAAAATTTAGTTTTGGTTTTGCATAAATTGTCAATCCACTAAATGACATGCTCAAGAAAGACACAAAGGTAATTTGGAAGGAAAACTCCAAGAAGGCATTCAATGACATCAAGGAATCCATTGGCCAAGCCCTAGTGCTTACAATTACCAATTTCTCAAAGGATTCCTATCTTTACTCTTTTGCATCTAACCATACTATGGCTATTGTATTGAATTATAAATTTGATGACTGTGATCACCCAATAGCTTTCATGAGTACCAATTTCAATAATGTTGAGCTAAACTATTCTATCATTGATAAGTAGGCATATGTGCTAGTAAAGGTAGTAAATAAGTTTAGACACTACATCCTTATAAATAAGGTACATGTAATCCTACCTTAACCTACTACCAAACTTATGTTGAGTTAAAATGAGTTGGGAGAACACATAGATAAGTGGATGCCAATTTTGTAGGAATATGACTTGGAAATGAAGATAGCAAAATTGGTAAGATGCCAAGGTTTGATCCAAATGATTTCCCATACTAGACTTAGGCTAAGTGTCATGCAAGTAAACTAGCAAAGTTTTCAAATCAGTGAATGGTATGATTCAATCATACACCTACTAATCAATGGCATTTTTCTTCCAATCTTATTCAAGGAACAAAGGAGGTCCTTAATGCTTAAGATAGCTCACTACCTAGTCAAGGATGTGGTATTGTACAGAAATAACTTTGAGGGGATCTACCTAAGGTATGTCTCACAAGAAGAAGGAACTTAAATCATGGCCATATTCAATGAAAAGATAGGTAGTAGACATCCCTCTGGCAGGACAACTAGCAACAAGATCTTAAGGGCTGTTTACTATTGGCTTACTATATTCAAAGGTACCCACAAACATGTAAGAGAATGTCACTCTTATCAAAATTTCAGTACCAAAGAGCCAAAACCAGCCATGCCTCTACAACTAGTCATGATTGACAAACCATTTTCATAGTGGGGTATAGACTTCATTGGAGTGATCAACCCTAACTCATTTGAGGGCCACAAGTATGTCTTAACTACACTAGGTGGATAGAATTAGTAGCTATTAGGCAATATAGAATCTAGGAGGTGATTGGCTTCCTAAATAAAAGTATATGTACTAGATTTGGGACCCCAATATCTCTAGTATGTGATAATGGATCTGCATTCATTTCAATTGAGATGATTGAATGGCCTAAGACAATGGGATAACCCTTAAGTTTGCTTACAATCACTATCCTTACGGAAATGGTGTTTTAGAGTCCACAAATAAGAAACTAGTGAAGGCAATCAAGAAGTCCATTGAAGACAAGACTAGAACTTGGCACAAGTTGCTCAAGTTTGCATTTTGGGCTGATAGAATAAGAATCAAACAAGCTTTAAAAGCTTTACCATTCATGTTGGTGTATGGGTTAGATCCCATCCTCCCCATCACCCTCAAATTGATTACATATATGTTCATGAATGAATACATGGAGGAGAGTCAATAATACAACACTTTGAGGCCACTAGTCCTCATCCAAATGGAAGATTATAAGGAAACTACTTTAGTTGATTTTAGCAGACACTAGTCTATAGTAAAAAAATGGTTTGACAAAGTGTCTAAGATCAAGGTGTTCAGGTAGGGAAACTTGGTCCTACTTTTGGACAAAGCATCTAAACCCAAAGGAAAACATGGCCAAATCACACCCTTATGAATTGGCCCATATCAGTTTAGTGAAATATTTGGGAACAACATGTTCATGATCAAAGATTTATAAGGGGTAGTGTTCACATTACCTACTCATGGGAAATACATCAAGCATTACTTATATGCCACCCCTATTAAGTTATTTATGGAGTAAGGTGTAAGGGGATTATATTAGAGTAGGTAGGCTAATTATTTTTCTTTAAGCATCTTTTCTTTCTTGTCCTTGGTTTGTACATAGGTTTGTTCATATTTGTTTAGTTCCTTTTTTTTTTCCTTGCTCTTACTTTCTATTATGTTACTTGTCTAATTGTTTTCCCTTGATCTCAGAGTATTTTGGAGTCATCTCTAAAGCTTAGAAATTATGAAATCTACTCAAAATGGGCCCCAATCATAAAGATAAGGTGTGAACCCCACACAAAGGTAACCCTAGTATTGAAAACCAACATCATGATCTAACTTTGAGAAGCTGAGTATAGACAAATAGAGGGGAAGTCATTCCATAAGATTTAAGTCATGACCTTAGATCCAAACTAGGTTTAAGAAGGTTTGTACGTAGAATTTGAGACCTAAATTATCAAGATCATGCCAGTAGCTAGAACTTAATCAACATCCTTGCATAGGGAAAGAGTTGTAGCCTTGAGTGATCTTTCTAAAATCAAATATTTGACTGAATCCTAAACCTGGCTATCTTGGTTCCCAACCTTATTGAAATCATAAAGATCTAAAAATATAAAAAATATAATAATACAAGGCAAAATTGAAGCTTTCATAAGAGGGTGATTTTGGCAACATCCACCTAGGACTATGGATGTTTGGATGGAAATGAAGCATGGCCGTGAGTGGAACCAAAGGTATCTCGATCAAAGTTATGGATGCCTGTCTAGAAGTAGAGCAATGCCTAAGCTTTCTTTAATCAAAAATATGATTCAAAATCACAAAAAAATGTTTAGTATGCCTAGGCCAACATATATGATTGAAGGAAGAAAGCTAAGGAATAATTCTTAAGCCCTATAGAAAATAGTAAGTAGAATCGAAGGACACACACAACTTAGGTATGTATTGATGTTTAACCTTAAATCTGCTAGTGCAAGGTTTGTTTCAAACATAATTAGATCTAGATGGTAGATTCTTAGGTCAAATGAAATGGTGACCTCAATGTTTATCTAAACTCAAAGTCTATAAGTTCTAACATATTTCTATGTTCCCCTAAAAGTCACCATTTTTTGGGACACATATAGCCCTCTCATTTCAAAAATTAGGGAACCTTGAGAGACCTGTGTATCCATGTTTGAAATATATAAATAATGAGGAACCTTTTGAAATAATTTGAAGATCATCCAATCATGAATGAAACACATTTGTGTATTTTTGAAACCTCTTATTCTGAGCTAACCTAGCAAATAGAGTTATTTAAATTGTTGCATGTTCCTTAGAAGGCCTATGGTTTGGTGTTTATAAACCCTAGATAGGCCTTAGTTTAAATTTAAATATTGGTGGGAGCTAAGTTAGTGGGGATGATAGAATAAATTGGTTAAGAAAAAAGTTTATCGTGTTTTTAACATGACCCAAGCATTTATTCATTCCTTTTCCCTTTTCTTTACCTTGGGTCTAAATTAACATGATTTATACAGTCCTTTTTTAAAGTCACCTAACTTAAACTAGGTTATTAATATTAAGGCCCTGATATTTAATCTCAACCTTAGTCTTAATAATCTGTCCTAAGTATTTGTGTCCTTAGGCCTAATAGTTATTCCTCATATCCTTTACAAGATCTAATAGTGATAACTCACTCACCAGATCTTATAAGATGGAGTGTATTGACTAAAAACCTCATATTTAAGTAGTGTACATCATAAAAGGATCAATGACAACCACTTACTCACTGGATTTGATGCAATAATCCAAGGCATAGGGATAAAAGTCAAAAGGTACATAAATTCATAGGAGATAGATGTGTGGTGACCCAATAATCAAAAGAATAAAATTAAAGGGACCCACTTAATAAAGGTGTTCAATTAATGACTTGGTTTACCATGAAGGTCAATGGTGATCACTTTCCCACTGTATTTGATCCAATGATGTGAGAGGACCTATACTCAACAAAAGGGCCCTATAAAGATTAGTGGTGATCACTCACTCATTGGATTTGATCCAATGCAATGAGGATCCCATTAAATTTTCAAATCTTTGCAAGCTTGACATGTGGTCAATGCATGACCAAGATGATAACTGATAAAGATACATAGCATAGAAAAAATTTGTGAGAGTGCTAAGTGTCGTGACCACAATCTTAAAGATCGATGAGCCAATAGGAGCGTATGAACTCAGATTTAGATCAATGAATCATGTTAAACCCAAGACCTTGATCAAATGGAGTGAAATAAAGGAGGCTTTTAAAATCCAATGGCTAGTATCTGAAGGGAAATTATGAAAATTATCATGAAAGTCTAGAATGCTACCATATGGACTCCACATAAGCATAAAAAGGCTAAATCAAAAATATTTTGAGATCAAAAACACAAAGGGAATGAAGAAAGATGTCCCATCAAATATAAGTCATGTATGAAGTTAAGGCCTAAATAAATTCACCATTAAAGCTCAAAACCCTAAACCATCTATAAAGACGATTTAAGTTGACTCAATTAACTTCACCTGATCAAGATAACATAACTAAGCTTTGAAAAATAAGTGCCTTACTGAAATCCTTGGAAATACTATGAAGATAATTTTGTATCATCAATGGCAGCATGCAAACAATAATTAAATATGGAAGCTAAGGTCTATCTAACCTCCAAAAATAAAGTAAGGATTTTCAAGGATATCGAGCTCGACTTGGTGGCACTAAATGTCCATGGAGTCAAGAATTGGTCAGAATTATTCTTCCTTATGGAATAATTATATCCCATCTCTCAATAGTAGAGGAGAAATGTTATTACACATCAAAGATACAATGATATAGTTTAAATTTAGATGGTAGGCCTTCACCATGCAACAACAAAACTAGAGGTAATGTATTGTATCAATGTCCTTGCTCCTTTTTTCATGGATTGTAAAATAGATGGGAAGTGGATTATTTGAGAGAGAAGCACCAAAAGGGTTGCATGTATAACCCAAATGGAATTTGAGACCTATTAAAAACTTCCCTTTCTCCATATTGAGCTCTCATCCATGAGATATTGGACTAACACCTAGGACTTTGATTTAGTCCTCACACCCTAGTTAATCCAAGGATCTCATGTTTTCAGGTCCCTTAATGGGAAAAATAATATTATCCAATTATAGAGGGAATTAATATATCCATGAACTTGTTAAATATATCCCTTTGTGCCCCTTCCACTACTTATGTGAACAAAGTCTGGGTATCTTATGTCCACTTTATGCTAGGAGAGAAATTGACCCCTCCTATGGGAGACCTGATAAGATTTTTCTTGGCCAAACAATTCATGGCCATTAAAAGAAGAACCTCAAATAAATTTTATATGATTATGTACCTTTTAGATTCCCTCCTAGACTCTGTAACTTTCCCTAGCATAATAAACTATTCCCCTGATGGCAGGACCACAATCTCCCACCATTACTCTAAATTGCATATATTCAAGTATAAGAACCACATGTAATTTTTTTGTGATGGTGTTTTCCCAGCCATGCATGAGGTAATCAAAGGCATCCCTATGTAAATACTACATCCCCTCATCAAAAAACAAATGGAAACCATGGGCGATGTGTGGCACTACCTAGATTGCATTGTGATAAGGATAGAGGGAATCTTGAGTCAACCCTACAAACTACCAATTCATGTCCCCATCAAGCTTGTGGAATAAGAGATTACCTCTAAGATTATTCAAGGTGTGGATAGGACATGTAAATAAAAGAAGAAATATCAAGTCCATCGCTTCCCATTAGACTTTGGCAAGGTCATAATTAGAGATTGGAAGTGGCTAGAGGTCATAGTGGTACATAGGAATTCCTTTGATTTTTAATTGGATGACCTCAAAATGTGGGACCTTAGGAATAGGTTAATCAACCACATCTAGGATAAGAAGGTACCAAAGACTGAATATGGACATCATTTAGGTGTAGGTGATGACATCTACATCAAAGCTAAGAATTTTGAAGAATTACTTTCCGAAATTGGAGGTCATAATATCCAATTAGAGCACAAGTTAGTCAGGGACAAAAGCTCTCAATTGAAAGATGGAAACTTCACCCTTTGCATTATAACTTGTTTCCCAGTCCATTTGAGACTACTCATCAAAATATGCCTACTGAGGGATAATCATCTAAGCCTCAACAAGTGCAACTAGTAGGATAAGCCTAGGTTAAGCAATTTGGGGATATCAAAGGAAAAGTCAAAGCTATGGTTGAAGAACCAAAAAAAGAGGAGAGACTTGGAAAAGGCCCTCCACCTTTAGCACTCCCATAGAGGCCTTCTTTTTTAGTGTTATTCATTGACATGGTTTCCCTTGAAGCAAGAGAAACCTTAGAAGGTGCCCTTATTAGCATAATAACTACATATAGTTTTGATAGGGAGGAGGATCCCTCTGTTAAAGTAGGTAAAGAATTGATCCCACTAGGTGGGGAGAAGAGGAAAGTAGAATTGGCTTTGGTGCCTATGGTTCCAATAAAAAGGCCTAGGTTGACCATCACTCATCCCACTAGTGAAGTTAATATTTTCAGTAATGAAAATACAATTAATACACCAGTCATCGCTGATTGGTTTGTCTATGGAAATTTGAAAAAGATCCCATCCCTCACTCTTTCCTAGGCTTTGACATGGATTGGCTTCATTGATGATGACAACATCAAACCATGGATCAAAGATATAGTGAAAAAATAGGAAGAGAGAAGTATGTAAATTCAACATATTCAAGAAAATTAGAGAATTGACACATCAAGAGCCTCTATAAGTACAAGTGTGGAGGTTCTTGAGCCTCCAAAATTAAAAGAACTATATATTAAGGTGCTATTTAACCTAGACATATTATCCTTGGAGAGGACCATAATGAGGGTACACATGGTGGGCTAAGAAGAGTTCACATTTTAGAAGGTGGAGCCATTCATCAGGTTAAACCCTATTGGAGGAAAACAACTTGGTGAAGCTCCCATCTATAAGGAGGATGTGGTAAGTTTAATTGAGGTTCCATCACAATAGGCTAGAGCAAGTGTCTAAGGATTATTGCAAATAATTAAGAACTTGAAGGAAGAAAAGGAAAATTTGTAGACTCAAGTTGTTTTATCAGTCCCAGACTCTATGATCAATATGTTGGACGAGTCATTTTATGACATTTTCAGGGCATTTAAGTCCATGATGTCAAGGCAAAAATCCCTTCATGATAAAGCTTTCTTATTTAGGTAACTAAATACTTAATGAGAAACCTATGAAGACAAAATTACTTAGCTCTTTGATATCTAGATTAAGAGGCAAATCCCAAACTTGAAGGCTATCAGTATGGGAAATTTAAGTGCCATATTGAGGATTTTTGGAAACAAACTTTAGGATTTGAATGCTTGGCATGTTAAAGTTGAGTTCATAGAAGAATAAAAGGATCTCACCATTGATATTCGTGGTGAACTCAATCATTAATTGAGCACCTTTATTAAGTGTTTCCTTTTAATTTTCTTCTTTTGATTAGGAAGTCACCATGCATCTATATCTAAAGGATTTATGTAGCTTTTGAATTTTCTTCCTAAACCTCACGCCATTAGATCAAATCAAGTGAGTGATTGGTTATCATTGATCCTTTTATGATGTACATTGCTTAATTAGGATATTTTTGGTTAATACACTCCATCTAATCAGATCTAGTGAGCGACAAATCACCATTAGACTACAAAGGACATGAGGAATAACCATTAGGCCTAAGGACATAAATACTTAGAATATATTATTAAAACTAAGGTCAAGATTAAATATTGGGGCCTTAATATTAATAACCTAGTCTAAGATAGGTGACTTTAAAAAAGGACTACATAAAGCAAGTTGATTTAGACACAAAGTAAAAGAAAGTGGAAAAGAATGAATAAAGTCTCAGGTCATGTTAAAAAACATGATAAACCCTTTTGTTTACCAATTTATTCATTCATCCCTATCGACTTGGCTATAGCCAATATTTAAATTTAGACTAAGGGCTACCTATTGTTTATGAACACTAAACCCTAGGCATTCCAACGAACCTACAATAACTTGAACCACATCCCCATATTAGAGGAAATCAACTTAGCAAAGTTACCATCCATAAGGAGGATGTCATAAGTTTAATTGAGGCTCAATCTCAATAGGCTAGATCTGATGCCTAAGGATTAGTGTAATGAATTAAGAACCTAAACAAAGAAAAGTAGAATCTGTAGACTCAAGTTGTTCTCTTAGTCCTAGACTCCATGATCAATATGATAGATGGGTCAATTTATGACATGTTTAGGGCATTAAATTACATAAGTCAAGGTAGAATGCCCTTGATGATCAAGCTTCCCTAGATAGGGAACTAGCTACTCAACGGCAAACCTTTGAAGACAAAATTATGGAACTCCTTGATATCTAGATTATGAAGCAAATCCAAAACTTCAAGGATATCAGTATGGGACATTTAAGTGCCATATTGGGGTTTATTGGAGAGAAACTTTAGGCTTTGAATTCTTGGCATATCAAAGTTAAGGATCTCATAGAAGAATAAAAGGAGCTCATTGGCATAATTGAAAAGCTCTTAGGCACCATGGTCGAGGATCCTACATAGACTACCACCTTGGGTATTATAAATGACAAAAAAATACATCACAGAGCCACCTTAGTGAATTAAGAAATCAAAGGAAAGGGTCAAGGATAATTAGGAAGGGATAATAGTAAAGTTTTGAACATGATATTTAATATAGGGGAGAAAATCAATGAAGCTAGGAGCATCAAAGAAGCCTTGGCCAGGAATGATAAAGATTTTGATGAGGTGGAAAACCAAGAAGAGGAGTGCATCACTAGGCCAACTATGGATTTAAGACTAGTGGATGAACAACATACAAAGGCCATAACCATCTTGCATCAGCGAGGGGACCCACCTCTAACGTCTTAATTATGGCTTTTTCAGTAGGGCAACCCATTCATTTTATAAAGGCACAAGCTAGTTTGTTAGCATGATTGCCTCTAGGTCAATATTATTATAAAAGATACTTGTATTATGGTTGTAACAAAGACAACTATCTTTTGTACAAATATAATTGTAAAATTGACTAGTATACTACCTATATTCCTATAAAAGGGCATGCATTACCAATTATAAAAGGAGAGACTTCAAGATATTTGTACAATTTTGAGTAATTAAAACAACAGATCAAAGAATTCTATGAAAATTATTTGGTTTTGGCATGTTTGAATTGCTAAGTATCTGAATTGTTTTTTCTATTTTGAATATTAATGATATCAAAAAATACTGAGCAAGATTATTAATTATAAGGTTAGTAACTTGTGTATGTTAGGTTAGTTGAAAGAATTGAATTAAATTTGTTTCATTTACTCTACAACAGAGATGCACTTTAGCTATCTAATTATAGTGTAAAACCCTAAAAGTAAATTCAATTTTACTTGTATTGTCATTATTCCTTTTGAATTAGGCCTAGTTTGTAGTGAAATGTGAGCTTAGGCTTCATTACACTAAATTTTTGTTAAGATCATGCTCAAAAAATATTTTAGTCTTGTCAATATGTTCATAATACAGATCAATAATCATTATTTCTTTCTTAGCCTACCTTCCCTTTTACTTCTTTTTAAACAAATCATAGTATCTTAAATACACTATTCATAACCATTTTGATCTAGTCAATGGTCTAGATTTGGGTCAATTTATCCAAAATTTTCAAGAAAGTTACCAAGATGGCCCCCTACCATCAAAATTTATAAATATTATGGAACAGTTCATCTTGATCTACTATTATTTCCACCACAGGCATCTTAATTACCAGATATCTATAATTCATTCTTTAAATATTTTGATTCTAAAATGAGAACTATTATTTAAACATTAGAGAGAATATGTGGTTTATTTTAAAGCATCAACATGAGAGATCTCCATTGGCACTAGAAGGAGGGCCTAATCTATATTCTTGATCTATGGTAAATTTGACTCAAAATTGGAAAGGTCATGTATCTTGGCCTTCTATAAAACATTTGAGGCTAATATAGGTTGGGGATGGATGTTATTTAAGTAGGCATGCCTCGGGATATGAAATATTCATAAAATTAAGTCCATCTTTGATAGGATCTATCCCAGGATTTACGTTGTTTGCAAAGACTAGCCCACATCTATACTTAAACCCCTTTCTCATAGAAATTTAATGTGGTGTGTTATATCTTAAATAGGATATTTAAATCTCACACTGGAGTTACCTAGGATCAAGATAAGATCATATTCAAAAACTTGATAACCTTTTCTTGAACTTCAAGAACATAGGAGAGTAAGATGAGATAAAGGTAGATGTAGAAAATCTAAATCCCTCCCAACATCACATATTCAAGGTACATTTGCTTTTAACCCTCATATTAGAATGTCTTGGTTAGGTGATTCTTCCATAAACATGCCTAGAGTGGTCCATGATCTCCCACATAATCTAAAGAAATATTTTCTTATATTTAGTCCCATAGGTATAGTAAGTATTGAAGAACATATAAAGTCTTTCAAGGCTACCTTGAGATTACTCAATATTGTGCATGAAGATGTAGCATGCACATTGTTCCCTTTAAAATTTTAAGGATGATACCTATGAATGGTTTTTAAACTTGCCTAATAACTACATTACTAGTTGGGAATATTTTGATAATGTGTTCATAGACTAGTTTGGAAAAATCATCAATATTTGCATCATTTATCATCAATTTACAACTAATAGAAGAGATGTCAATGAACCTATCAGGTCCTTTAATGCTAGGTTTCAAAATATGTTTAGTATAACCATAGACCCATACAATCTAGATGAGATTCTAGCTTTAGAGATCTACAAGGATGTAGTGGACCCTATGACCACCATGTTCTTAAAGAGGTCCATGCTAGCCATAACCTCACTAGCAAGGGATTATTTGGAAGTAGTAACTATTAATGATCAAATGCAACCCCAAGGAAAAATGGATTATTTGATTGAAAATGTTAACCCCCATATTCCAATGATGAACTTTTTTCTAACAATAATAAAAAACATGCTTGTTGTGAACCAACTTCTAAGCCTCACTTAGTTACTGTTGAATCATATTGCCCTTAATCAAAACTTAGGATTCATGAGCCAACACACAAATAATGGATTTAGAATAGGGGATTATATGGTGTTAGTACCTACTACTAATGTTAGCAATAAGTACACAATTTTGAGATCCCCAAAAGTGAAAATGAATATATCATAAAAATGTCCATAAACTAAGTACTGATTTCCTTTGATTACAGAAATAAGTGGGTAAAACTATTGAAGGTTTAGGAAGGAAATTTTTATTTCAAAGATATAATAGGCCAAGCAATAGGTTCTATAATTATAATTTCCATAATAATAGAAACCATGACCCATCCTTAGAAAAGTAAACCATGGATATCAACCACATGAATATTGCATTACCTGACTATGTTAGGGTGCATTGCACAACTAAGCATGGGGAGATTGATTGCATTAAATTTTTTTAGGCATTTCAATATTTCAAAGAGAATTTGGACACATTTGAGGTATTTCCAAATAAGGATAATAGTACACATACATTTGGCCCAAAGCCTTTTGATTAGGATTTCATGGTAGAAACCTTTGATTTCACCTTTTAAGAATAAAGTGAACCAAAGAAGATCCTTGAATAAATCCATGCATTTCAATAGTTCCTAGAAAATACTTACCCATTGAGGAGTACAAGCATCCCTTGACTACCTAAACCTACCCAAATAACTTTATAACTCCTCCAAATCCTTATTCAAGTAATAATCCTAAGCTAACATAAGTGAGAATTCCCAATCAAAGCCCTAAAGTCCTTAGTCCTCCCAAAACTAGTTATAACATAGTTGAGTACATGAAGATTGTAAAGGCTAAAATCACCTTGCATGAGTTAACATGGATCATATAATAAATGGATTTGTTACTAGAGTCCTTAAATTTTATCAAAACTCCTAAGAGAGATCATGAAAATGAAACAGTACATAAGGCCAAAGCTGAATCTCCCCATTTCTTATTCACAATTAGAATATTTAGTTAAAACTTGTATAATTACTTGTTACACTCAAGTGCTTACATCAATATCATGTCTACTAGCATATGTAAATAAATTGGCTTAACCCCCAACAAGTCTGATAGGATTGTCACCCAATTAGTAAAGTCAAGGGTTAAAGTGGTTGGAAAATTTTTGAACATCCACATGCAGATAGCCTCTTAGCCTAGGGTATAACAATTCATATATATTCAGGTAGTAAGCATGCTTGATGCCTATGAGATCCTATTAATTATAGAATGGATGAAAGAATTAAATGGGTATATGTCTACTAATTGTTCCCACTAATGGTTACCTTAGAAGTGAGTCCCAAATCAAATTAGAGTTGAGATGGAACCAAGGATAAAGCATATGATAACATAGTATAATGCTATTAATGAAAAGGTCAAGATAATTGATCCAGACATAGGATTTTTCACCCTAGAAGCTAATAAATTGGATGATCCTAAGGACATGGAGACTCCTCCTAGGATATGGAAATTACACTTTGATGGTGCTAGGTGCAAGGGTGGATTAGGTGTTGGCATTATCTTAACAGATCCAACTGAACAAAGGTATCATTCCTCTTATATTCTCCAATTCCTATACACCAATATCCTTTTTGAGTATGAAGCTCCCATCCTTGGTTTGTAATTTTCTATCAAGAATAAAGCTAAAGAACTAGTTTTTGGAGATTTAAAATTAGTAGTCAACTAGGTCAAGATTAGGTATCAATGTAAACTATCATACCTCAAGAAGGATAATTTTAGAGTTTGGGACCTGATTGAATATTTTGACACTTTCAACATCACTTCCATTCCTTGAGATGAAAACTAAGCTACTGATGAACTGGCATCAACTAAAAGGCTCTCATACCTAGTTTAGACTCCCATGATTTTAGTATTAAATTAGTCTCATGTCCATCAGTGCCTGACAATGTTAACCATTTTCAAGTCTTTAATGATGATAGATAGAAATTCAATTTTTTGACCAACTTTGGGGAATTTAAATCCCATATCATCGATGAATCTAATGAAAATTAAATTAGAGGGAACAAGTTTGATAACAAGGTCATCTAATTGAGTGACAACAAAATCCTTAAAGGGATGATTGCTGTAGAGAGATTGTTTGACCAAGATAAATTGGTTGTGATTTCTAAAGTTCCCAATTTAAGTGGAAAAGATTACAATACTATGGATCTTGGTGCCAAGTTCAATCTAAATTTGTAAGCTTTGGAAAGGCTTGTACAACTTTTGATAATAAGAAGGCCAAAGAACTCCATAAAAAATATAAGGATGATATAGCTTGGTCCTATGATGACCTAAAGATCTTTGATCTAAGGTCATTACCCATAACATACCCCTCAAAGAAAGTTGTAAACTTTTCAGATAGAAACAAAGACCATTAAACCCCATGCTAGAACCTATGATATTAAAATAATTCAAGAGGTTATTAGACACAAGGATAGTTTTTCCCATCAAAAATTCAACTTGGGTGGCCAATTTAGTGTCAGTTAAGAAGAAGAATGATGAGATTAGGCTATGTATTGACTTCACAAATTTGAATAAAGTATAAAATAAGGATAATTATCCCATACCTTCCCTTGATCAAGTAATTCAAACTATTTGAGGATCAACTATGATGTTCTTCCTTGATTGCTTTTCAGGGTATAACCATATACTAGTTGACAGAGAAAATAAGATGCCTTTTGGACTAATCAATGTAGGATCCACCTTCTAAAGAGATATGGATCATGCCTTCCAAGGCTTTATTTGTAAGTGAATCATCATTTACATGGATGATCTAATAGTTTTTTCTAAAAATAGGGAAGAGCACTTCATGCACCTATAATAAGTTTTTGAAACATGTAGAAGGTATGGGATTTCTTTGAACCCTAAGAAAATCATATTTTGTGTAAATAAAGGAAAACTACTAGGTCATGTTATAATTAAATATGGCATCTCCATAGACCCTAAAAGAGTGGAGGAAATATCTACAATTGATCTCCAAAGTAGTATGAAGGAACTAAAGTCATTCTTTGGAAAATAAATTTTGTAAGAAAATATAATATTGGTTTTAAAGAAATTGTCAATCCACTAAATGACATGCTCAAGAAAGATGTCAAGGTGATTTAGAAGGAATAATTTAAGAAGGCATTAAATGACATCAAGGAAGCCACTGGTCAATCCATAGTGCTTATAAGTCCCAATTTCTCAGAGGATTCTTATCTTTACACTTTTGCATCTGACCATACTATGACTATTGTATTGACTTAGAAAGTTGATGAGTGTGATCACCTAATAGCTTTCATGAGTACCAATTTCAAGAATGCTAAGCTAAATTATTATATGATTGATAAGTAGGTATATGCACTAGTAAAGATAGTAAATAATTTTAGACACTATATCCTTAGAAATAAGGTGCATGCCATCCTACCTGATCCTACTATCAAACTTATGCTAAGTTAAAATGAGTTGGGAGAACACAAAGGTAAGCGGATGTCAATTTTAAAGGATTATGACTTGGAAATGAAGACAATAAATCTGTTAAGATTCCAAGGTTTGATCCAAATTGTTTCCAATGATATCCTTAGGCTAAGTATCATGCAAGTAAACCATCAAAGTTTTCAAATTAGTAAATGGTATGATTCAATCATACACCTGCTAATCAATGGTAGTTATTTTCCAATCTTATTCAAAGAACAAAGGATGGCCTTAAGGATTAATATAGATCACTACCTAATTAAGTATGGGGTATTATACAAAAGGAAATTTAAGGGGATCTACCTAAGGTGTGTTTCACAAGAAGAATCCACTCAAATCATGGCAACCTTTCATGAAAATCGAGGTAGTAGACATCACTTTGAAAGGACTACTACCCACAAGATCTTAAGGATTGATTACTATTGGCCCATTATATTAAAAGATACCCACACACATGTAAGAAAATGTTACTCTTGCAAAAAATTTAGCACTAAAGAGGCAAAAGCAACCATGCCTCTACAACTAGTCAGGATTGACAAACCATTTGCATGTGGGGTATAGACTTCATTAGAGTGATCTACCCTAACTCATTAGAGGGTCATAAGTATGTCTTAACTACCATAGATTATTTCACTAGGTGGATAAAAGTATTAGCTACCAAGTAATGCATAATGGAGGAGGTGATTAGATTCCTAGAAGAAAGTATATGTACTATATTTGGGACCCCAATCTCTCTAGTATGTGATAATGGATCTGCATTCATTTCAATTGAGATGATTGAATGGGCCTAAAATAATGGGATCACCCTTAGTTTTGATTCCAATCAATATCCTCAAGGAAATGGTGTTTCAAATTCAACAAATAAGAACTTGATGAAGGTAATCAAGAAGTCTATTGAATACAAGCCTAGAACTTGGCACAAGTTACTCAAGTTTGCACTTTAGGCTGACAGAATAAGAATCAAGCAAGCATTAAAAGTTTTACCATTCATGTTGGTGTATGGGGTGGATCCCATCTTCCCCATCACCCTAAAATTTCCTAAATATATGTTCATGCAATAATACATGGAGGAGATTCAAGAACACACCACTTCTAAGATACTAGACCTCATCCAAATGGAAGATGACAAAGAAACTACTTTTGCTAATTTTAGCAGACACTTGGCTATAGTAAAAAGATGGTTTGACAAAAGGTATAAGATCAAGGTGTTTAGGTAGGGATACTTAGTCCTAATTTGGGATAAATCATCTAAACCTAAAGGAAAGCATGACCAATTCACACCCTTTTTTATTGGCCCATATCAGATTAGTGAAACATTGAGGAACAACACCTTTAAGATCAATGATTTACAAGGGGTAGAGTTCACATTACCTACTAATGGGAAATACATCAAGCATTACTTATCTACCACTCCTCCTATGATCTTTATGGAGTAAGGTGTAAGGGGATTATATTAAATTAGGTAAGCTAATTATTTTTATTTATGCATATTTTCTTTTTTGTCCCTGGTTTATACAAAAGTTTGTTCATATTTGTTTAGTTCCTTTGTTTTGTTTGCTCTTTATTTTTACTGTGTGTTGCTTATCCTATGGTTTTCCCTTTATCTTAGATTATTTTGGAGTCATCCCTAAAGCTTGGAAATTATGAAATTATCTCAAAATGGTCCCCAATTCTAAAGAGAAGGTGTGAACCCCAAATAAAAGCAACCTTGGTCTTAAAAACCAACATCATGATACAACTTTGATAAGTTGAGTATAGATAGATAGAGGGGAAGTCATTCCATAAGATTTAAGTCATGAACTTGGATCCACACTAGTTTTAAGAAGATTTGTACTTAGGATTTGAGACCTAAATTATCAAGATCATGCCAAAGCTAGAACTTAATCAACATCCTTGCATAGGGCAAGAGTTTTATCCCTAAGTGATCCTTCCAAAATAAAATATTTGACCAAATCGTAAAACTAGATATCTTGGTTACCAACATTATTGAAATCATAAAAATATAAAAATATAAAAAATATAATAATAATACAAGGCAAAACAAAAGCTTTCACTATGGATGCCTAGCTAGTAGCAGAGCAATGCCTAAGCTTTCCTTGATCAAAACTATGATTCAAAAGCAGAAAAAAAATATTCAATATGCCTAGGCCAACATAAACAATTGAAGGAAGAAAGCTAGGGAATACTTATTAAGCCCTATGGAAAATAATAAGCGGGATTGAAGCACACACACAACTTAGGTATTTATTGATGTTTAACCTTAAATTAGCTAGTGCAAGGTTTTTTTCAACCATAATTAGATCTAAATGGTAATTTCTTAGGTCAAATGAAATGGTGACCTCAATGTTTATCTAAACTTAGAGTCTATAAGTACTAACATATTTTTATGTTTCCCCTAAAACTCACCATTTTTTGGGACACACATACCCATCTCATTTCAAAAATATGGGACCCTTGAGAGACTTATGTATCCATGTTTGAAATATCTCAACAATGAGGTCCCTTTTGAAAGAATTTTAAGATCATCCACTCATGAATGAAACATAGTTGTGTATTTTTCAAACCTCTTGTTATGAGCTAACGTGGCTAGTAGAGTTGCTTAAGTTATTACAAGTTCTTTGAAAGGCCTAGGGTTTGGTGTTCACAAACCCTAGGTAGCCTTTAGTTTAAATTCAAATATTAGTGGGAGCCAAGTCAGTGGGGTTGATTGAATAAATTGGTTAACTAAAGGGTTTATCATGTTTTTTAACATGACCTAATCCTTTATTCGTTCATTTTCCCTTTTTTACCTTGGGTCTAAATTAACATTCTTTATACAATCCTTTTTTAAAGTCACCTAACTTAGACTAGGTTATTAATATTAAGGCCCTGATATTTGATCTCGAACTTAGTCTTAATAATTTATCCTAAGTATTTGTATCCTTGGGCCTAATGGTTATTCCTCATGTCCTTTTCAAGATACAATAGTGATTGATCATTCACTATATCTAATCAGATAGAGCTTATTGCCTAAAAATATCTTAAGAAATGTAAACCATAAAAGGATCAATGACAACCACCCACTCACTAGATTTTATCCAATGATATAAGGTGTAGGAGAAACATTAAAAGGTACATACATCCTTGAGAGACAAATGTGTGGAAACTCGATAATCAAAAGAAGAAAATTAAAGGGACCCACTTAATAAAGGTGTTTAATTAATGATTAAGTTCACCACAAAGATCAATGGTGATCACTCACCCACTGTATTTGATCTAATGATGTGAGAGGACCTCTACTCAACAAAAGGGCCCTAAAAGGATCAATGGTGTTTTATCACTTGTTATATTTGATCCAATAGTGTGAGGATATGACTTTTCAAAGCTCTATGAACTTGACATGTGGCCAATGCATGACCAAGATGGTAACTAAAAAATATATGTAGCATATGAGAAATTTGTGAGAGTGTCAAGTGTCATGACCACAAATCTAAAGATCAATGAACCAATGGGAGAGTAGGAACTTGATTTGGATCAATGGATCATGTTAAACCCAAGATCTTGATCTGGTGAAGTGAAATAAAGGAGGCTTTTAAAAGCCAATGGCTAGTATCTAAAGGGTAATTATGAAAATTATTGTGTAAGTCTAGAATGCTACCATATGGACTCTACATAAGCATAAAAGGGATAAATCAAAGATCTTCTAAGCTTAAAAACATAAAATTCATGAATAAAAAGGTCCCATCAAATATAAGGCATGTATAAAGTTAAGGCCTAAATAAATCCACCATTAAATCTCAAAACCCTAAACCCTCTATAAAGAGGATTCAATTTGACTCAATTAACTTCACTAGGTTAAGATAATGTAACTAAGCTTTAAGAAATAAATGCCTTAGTGAAATCCTTGGAAATCCTATGAATAAAATTATTTATCATCAATGGTATCAGGTAGACAAAAATTGAAGATGGAATCTAAGCTCTATCTAACCTCTAACAATAAAGGAAGGGTTTTCAAGGATACTAAGCTAGAATTGGTGGCCCTAAATGTCCATGGAGTCTAGAACTAGTAAAAATTATTATTCCTTATGGAAGAGTTGTAGCCAATATCTCAAGAGAAGACTAGAAAATTTACTATGCATTGAAGATACAATGATATAGTTGTAATTTAGATGGTAGGACTTCACCATGCAACAAAAAAACTAGAGGTAATGTATTTTATCGATGTCCTTGTTCCTATTTTTATGGATTATAGAATAGATAAGGAGTGCATTATTTAAGAGGGAAGTACCAAAAAAATTTCATGTATCACCCCCATGGCCTTTGAGACCTATTAAAAACATCCCTTACCCCATCTTAAGCTCCCATCTATGAGAGATTGGACTAACACCTAAGACCTCAATTCAGTCCTTAGACCCTAGTTAATCTAAGGATCCCATGTTTTTAGGTCCCCTAATGTAAAAATTCCAATTTTCTAATTTAAAGAGGGCATTAGGATAGCCATGGCCTTGCTAAATAGATCCTTGGTTCCACTTCCACTACTTATGTGAACAAAGTCTAGGTATATTATGTCCACTTTATGCTAGGAGAGAAATTGACCCCTCCTATGGGAGACCTAATAAGATTTTTCCTGGCCAAGCAATTCATAACCATTAAAAGAAGAAAATCCAAGAAATTTTATATGATTTTATACCTCTTGGATTCCCTACTAGCCTCTGTAACCTTCCCTAACATAATAAACTAGTCCCCTGATGGCAAGACCACAATCTCCCACTATTACCCTAAATTACATATATTCAAGTACAAAAAACACATGTAATTTATTTATGATGGTATTTTCCAACCATTTATGAGTCAATCAAAGGCATCCCTATGTCAATAATACATCCTCACATTAAGAAACAAATGGAAACTATGGGGGATGTGGAGTACTACCCAGATTACACCTTGATAAGGATATAGTGAATCCTAACTTAGCCCTACAAATTACCAATTCATGTCCCCAACAAACTTACAAAATAAGAGATTACCTCTAAGATTATTCAAGGTGTGGATAGGACATGTAAATAAAAGAATAAAGATCAAGCCCATCACTTCCCATTAGACATTACCGAGGTCATAATTAGATATTGGAATTAACTAGAGGTCATGGTGGTACATAGGAATTCCTTTGATTTTTAGTTAGATGACCTCAAAATATGGGACCCTAAGAACAAGGTAATTTACCACATTCATGATAGGAAGGTCCCAAAGATTGAATATGGACATTAGCTAGGTATAGGTGATGGCATCTACATCAAAGCTAAGAATTTCAAAGAAGCGCTTTCCAAAATTGGAGGTCACAATATCTAATTAGAGTATAGGTTGGTCAGGGATAACAAGCCCTCACTTATTTCCCTATCCATTAAAGACTACTCATAAAAATCCACCTACTAAGGGATAGTCATCTCAGCCTTAACAATTAGAACCAACAAAATAAGCCAAATTTAACCAGCTTGGGGATATCAAAGGAAAAGGCAGAGTTATGGCTAAAGAACCAAAGATAGAGGAGAGACTTGGAGGAGGCCCTTCACTTTCAACACTCCCATAGAGACCTTATTCTCTAGTGGCATTCATTGACATGGTTTCCCTTCAAGTATGAGAAACCTTAAAATGTTCCCTTGTTGACATAGTAGCTACATATAGTTTTGATAGGGGAGGATCCCTCTAGTGAAGTAGGTAAATAACTGATCCCACTAGATGGGGAGAAGAGGAAAGTATAATTGGTCTGGGTGCATATGGCTCCAAAAAAAAGGCCTAGGTTGACCATCACTCATCCCACTAGTGAAGTTAATATGTTTAGTGATTAAAATCCAATTCATGGACCAGTCATCCCTGACTAGTTCATCTATGGAAATCTACAAAATATCCCATCCCTCTTTCCTTCATAAGCTTTGATGATGATTCACTTGACTGAGGATGACAACATCAAACCATGGATTAAAGATATAGTGCAAAAATAAGAAGAGAGAAGAATGCAAATTCAACATATTCAAGAATAGTAGATAATTGACACCTTAGGATCCTTTGAAAGTACAAGTATGGAGGTGCTTGAGACCCCAAAATTTAAGAAACTAGAGGTTAAGGTACAATTTAACCTAGACATAGTAGCCTTGGAGAGGACCACAATGAGGGTAGCCATGGTGGGCTAAGAAGAGTTCACATTTTAGAAGGTAGAGCCATTCATAGGGTTAACCCCTATTAGAATAAAATAACTTGGTGAAGCTCCCATCTATGAGGAGGATGTGGTAAGTTTAATTGAGTTTCAATCTCAATAGGCTAGAGCAGGTGTCCAAGGATTAGTGCAAATAATTAAGAACTTGAAGGAAGAAAAGGAGAATTTACAGACTCAAGTTGTTCTATTAGTCCCAAAATCTAAGATCAATATGCTAGATTTGTCATTTCATGACATTTCCAACGCATTAAAATCCATGTATTCAATGTAGAAGGCCCTTCAAGATTAAGTTGCCTTGTCTAGGGAACTAACCAATTAATGGAAAACCTCTTAAGATAAAATTACTTAGCTCCTTGATATCCATATTAAGAAGCAGATCCCTAACTTTAAGTCTATCAGTATGGGACATTTAAGTGCCATATTGTGGATTGTTGGAGACAAAATTTAGGATTTAAATGCTTGGCATGTCAAAGTTGAGGAGCTCATAGTAGAAGAAAAGGAGTTCACCATTGATCTTTGTGGTGAACATGGTCATTAATTAAACACCTTTATTAAATAAGTCCCTTTAATTTTCTTCTTTTGATTATCAAGTCATCATGAATCCATCTCTAGGGAATTTATGCAGAATTTAACTTTTATCCCTATGCCCCAAGTTATTGGATCAAATCCAAGGAGCAAGTCATTGTCATTGATCATTTTATGATATACATTGCTTAAGCAAGATCTTTTCGATTAATACACTCCATCTAGTTAGATATAGGGAGTGAGTGATCACCATTGGATCCTATAAAGGACATGAGGAATAACCATTAGTATAAAGGACACAAATACTTAGGATATATTATTAAGACTAAGTTTGAGATTAAATATTAGGGCCTTAATATTAATAACCTAATCTAAGTTAGGTGACTTTAAAAAAGGACTGCATAAAACATGTTAATTTAGACCCAAGGTTAAAGAAAGGGGAAATAAATGAAAAAAGGCTTAGGTCATGTTAAAAAACATGATAAACCCTTTTGTTAACCAATTTATTCAATCATCCCCACCAACTTAGCTCTAGCCAATATTTGAATTTAGACAAAGGGCTACCTAGGGTTTTTGAACACTAAACCCTAGGCCTTCAAAGGAACCTAAAATAAACTTGAATCACATCCCCCTATTAGAGGATAATAGCTTATAAAATCTCCCATCCATGAGGAGGATATGGTAAGTTTAATTGAGGCTCAATCTTAATAGGTTAGAGCCAGTGTCCAAGGATTAGTGCAAAGAATTAATAACCTAAAGGAAGAAAAGGAGAATTTAGGGACTCAAGTTGTTCTCTTATTCCCTAACTCCATGATCAATATGTTAGATGGGTCATTTTATGACATGTTTATGGAACTAAAGTCCATGAATTCAAGGTAGAAGGCCCTTTAGGATTAATTTATCTTAGCTAGGGAACTAGCTGCTTAATGACAAACCTCTGAAGACAAAATTATGTAGCTCTTTGATATCTAGATTAAGAAGCAAATCCCAAATTTCAAGGCTATCAGTATGGGACATTTTAGTTTCATATTGGGGATTATTAGAGATAAAATTTAGGCTTTAAATGTTTGGCATATCAAATTTAAGGAACCCATAGAAGAATGAAAGGAGCTCATTAGCATAATTGAAAAGCTCTTAGGCACCATGCTCGAGGATACTACATAGACTAATACCTTGGGGATTATAACTGATAAATAATTCCATCACAAATCCACCTTAGTGACTTAGGAAATAAAAGGTAAGGGTCAAAGATAATCAGGAAGGGATAAAAATAGAGTTTTGAACATTATCTTCAATGTAGGGGAGAGAATCAATGAAGCTAGGAGCATCAAATAAGCCTTGGCCAGGAATGATAAATATTTTGATGAGTTTTCAAACCAAGAAGATGAGTGGATCACTAGGCTATCCGTGGAATTAGGCCTAGTGGATGAACAACATATAAAGTCCATAAGAATCTTACATTAGTGAAAGGACCCACCTCTATTATCTTAATTATGGCTTTGTTGGTAGGACAACCCATTCATTATGTAAAGGCACATGATAGTCTGTAAGTGTGATTGCCTCTAGGTCAATAGGATTATAAAAGATACTTGTATTATGGTTGTAATAAAGCCAACTATCTTTTATACAACTACAATTGTAAAACTAACAATCATACTACCTGGATTCCCTTAAAAGTGCATGCATTGCCAATTTTAAAGGGAGAGCCTTCAAGATATTTGTACAATTTTGAGTAATTAATACAAGAGATCAAAGAATTCTACAAGAATTATCTAGTTTTAGCATGTTTTAATTGCTAAGTCTCAATTTTTTTTTCTATTTTGAATATTAATGATATCAAGAAATACTAAGCAAGATTATTAATTACAAGGTTGCTAACTTGTATATGCTATGTTAGTTGAAAGAATTGAATTTACTTCATTTCATTTACTCTACAACAGAGATGTGCTTTAGCTATCTAATTGTAGTGTAAAATGTTAAAAGTAAATTCAATTTTACTTGTATTGTAATTTTTCCTTTTGAATTAGGCCTAGTTTATGGTGAAATATGAGCTTAGGCTTCATTACACTACATTTTAGTTAAGATCATGCTCAAAAAAGATTGTAGTCTTGTTAATATGTTCATAATACATATCAATAATCATTTTTTCTTTCTTACCCTACCTTCCCTTTTGCTTCTTTTTAAACAAATCATGGTAACTTAAATACACTATTCATAACCATTTTGATCTAATCAATGGTCTGGATCTGGGTTAGTTTATCCAAAATTTTCAAGAAAGGTACCAAGATGGCCCTCTACAATCAGAATTTATAAATATTATGGAATAGTTCATGTTGCTCTAATACTATTTCCACCATAAGCATATTAATTACCAAATACCTAAAAATAATGCTTTGAATCTTTGGATTCTAAAATAAGTAGTGTTCTTTAAACACTAGAGAGCACCTATGGTTCATTTGGAAGCATCAGCAAGGGAGAGCTCCACTAGTGTTAGAAGGAGGGCCTAAACTATATTTTTGATCTATGGTAAATTTGACTAAAATTTGGAAAGGTCACATATCTTGGCCTTATACAAAACATTTGAGGCTACTATAGGCTAGGAATTGATGTTCTTTAATTAGGGATGTAGTAGGATAGGACATATTCATAAAATTAAGTGCATCTTTGACATGATCTAACCAAGTATTTGTATTTTTTGAAAAGATTTGCCTACATCTAAGATTAAACCCATTTCTCATAGAAATTTAATGTGGTATATTTATCTTAAATAGGATCTTCAAATCTCACAGTAGAGTTTCCTAGGATCAAGACAAGATCACATTGAAAAACTTGAAAACCTTTGCTTGAGCTTCAATAACATAGGAGAGAAAGACTTGGTAAAGGTAGATGTAGAAAATCTAAATCCCTCCCAATATCAACTATTCAAGGTACATTTGATTTTAACCCTCATACAAGAATGGCTTGGTTAGGTGATTTTTCCATCAACATGTCTGGGTTGGTCCATGATATCCCACATAATCTAAAGAAATATTTTCCTACATTTAGTCCCATAGGTATAATAAATGTTGAAGACCATATAAAGTCTTTCAAGGCTGCCTTGAGATTAATTGACATTATGCATGAAGATGTAGAATGTAGGTTTTTCCTTTTCAATTTTAAGGTTTCTACCTATGAATGGTTTTTGAACTTGCCTAATAACTACATTACTAGTTGGGAAGATTTTAATAATGTGTTCATAGATCAGTTTGGAAAAATCATTAGTCCTTGCATCATTTATCATAAATTTAAAAATATTATAATATATGTTAATGAAATTATTAGGTCCTTTAATGTTAGGTTTCAGAAGATGTTCAGTAGAACCATAAACCCATACAAACTAGGTGAGATTCTAGCTTTAGAGATCTATAAGGATTCAATGAATTGTATGACCTTGGTATTCTTAAAGAGGTCCATGCCAACCATAACCTCACTGGAAAGGGCTTATTCAAAAGCAGTACCTATTAATGATCAAATACAACCCCAAGGACAAATGGCTTATTCGACTCTAAATGTTAAACCCCACATGCTAGTGATGAACTTGTTTCCTAATAATAATCAAAACATGCTTGTTGTGAACCAACTTTCAAGCCTAAATTAGTTTCCCTTGAATCATATTTCCCCTAATAAAAATTAGGATTGATGAGTCAACCCACAAATAATGGCTTTAGAATAGGAGATTAGATGGTGTTAGTACCAACTACTAATGTTCACAATAATCAAATACATAATTCTAAGACCACCAAAAGTGAAAATGAATCTATTCTAAATATGGTATAGAAACTAATTACTAATTTCCTCCAATTATAAAAATAAGTGGGGAATACTATTGAAGGTTTAAGAAGGAAATTTTCATTTCAAAGATATAACAAGCCAAGAAATAGGTTCCACAATGATAGTTTCCAAAATAATAGAAACCATGACCCCTCCTTAGAGAAGAAAACCATAGATATCAACCTCATATATATTGCATTACCTAACTATTTTAGGGTGTATTTCATAATTAATCATGGGGATATTGATTAAAATTAATTCTATAATGCATTTAAAGCATTCCAAGAGGAGTTGTACATGTTTGAGGTAGTTCCCAATAAGGATAATAGTACACATACATCTAGCCCAAAGCCTTCTAACTAGGATTTCATGGTATAAACCTTTGATTTCCCCTTTCAAGAAGAAAATGAACTAGATGAGATCATTTAATAAATCCATGCATTTTAATAGTTCCTAAAAAAGACTTACCCATTGAGGAATAGAGAAAAAAGGTAGCTCTTGACTACCTCAACCACCCCAAATAACTTTGAAACTCCTCTAGATACTTATTTAAGTAATGACCCTAAGCCCACTTGAGAGAGCATTCATAAGCAAAGCCGTAAATTCCCCAGTCTTCCCAAAACTAGTTATAACATAGTTGAGGACATGAAGAATATAAAGGCTAAAATAACCTTGCATGAGTTAACATAGATCACAAAACAAAGGGATTTGTTACTAGAGTCATTAATGTTTTGAAAACCTCCCAAGTTAGATCATGCTAATTTAAGAGTACATAAGGCCAAAGTTGAATCTCCCCCTTTCTTGCTCACAGTTAAAAGATTTGGTTAAAACTTGCATAATTATTTATTAGACTCAGGGGCTTCCACCAATATCATGCATGCGGCATATGTAAATAACTTGGCTTAACCCCCATCAAGTCTGATAGGATTCTCACCTAATTAGACACGTATAGGGTTAAAGTGGTTGGAGAAATTTTGAAGTTCCACATGCAGATAGCCTTTGAGCCTAGGATACAACAATTCATTATTATCTAAGTAGTATACATGTTTGATGCCTATGAGATCCTATTAAGTAGAGAATGGACCAAATCCTTAAATGGGCATATGTCTACTAATTGTCCCCACTTATGGCTACCTTGGAAGGGAGTCCCAAACAAAATCAAAGTTTAGAGGGAACCAAGGATGAATAATATGTTAATAGAGTACAATGCTATTAATGAAAATGTCAACATAATTAACTCAAATTTAAGAGTTTTCACCCTAGAAGTCAATAAATTAGATGATCTTAAGGACATGAAGACTCCTTCTGGGCTATGGAAATTACACTTTGATGGTGCTAGGTGAAAGGGTGGATCAGGTGTTGGCATTATCTTTAGAGATCAAATTGACAAAAGGTATCATGCCTCTTAACGACTCCAATTTCCTTATACTAATAACCTTGCTAAGTATGAAGATCTCATCCTTGGTTTACAATTTGCTATCAAGAATAAATCTAGAGAACTATTAGTTTTTAGAGATTCAAAATTAGTATTCAACCAAGTCAGGAGTAAGTATCAATGTAAACTATCATACCTCAATATGTATAAGTTTAGAGTCTAGGACCTAGTTGAGTCTTCTGACACTTTCAACATCACTTCCATTCCCTAACATGAAAACCAAACTACTAATGAACTTGCATTAACTACAACAAAACTTTGGCCTAGTGTAGACTCCAATGATTTTAGTATTAAATTGGTCCCATGTCCATTAGTGCCTGATAATGCTAACCATTTTCAAGTCTTTAATGATGACCAAGAGATATTGTATTTCTTGACCAATTTTAGGGCATTTTAATCCCATATCATTGATGAAGCTCATGAAATTCAATAAGATAGAATGAGTTTGATAACAAAGTCATCTAATTGGGTGATAACAAAATCCCTAAAGGGATGATTGCTCTAGAGAGATTGTTTGACCATGATAAACTGGTTGGTATTTCCAAAGTTTCCAAGGTAATTGAAAAAGATTACAATACTATGAATCTTGGTTCCCAAGGGTAACCCCAATTATTGAACACTATAAAGGCTTTTACAAATTTTGATAATAAGAAGGCCAAATAACTCCTTACCAAATATAAGGATGTTATAGCTTGGTCTTATGATGACATAAAGATCTTTGATCCAAGGGTCATTACCCATACCATACCCCTCAAAGAGATTTTTAAACCTTTCAGATATAAATAAAGACCAGTAAACCCCATGATGGAACCTATGATATTCAAAAAAGTCAAAAGGTTACTAGATGCAAGGATAGTTTTTCCCATCAGACACTTAACTTGGGTGGATAATTTATTGCCAGTCAGGAAGAAGAATGGTGAGATTAGGATATGTATTGACTTCAAAATTTTGAATAAAGCATAAAATAAGGATAGTTATCCATTCCCTTTCCTTGATCAAGTAATTCAAACTATTTTAGGTTCAGTTATGATGCCCTTCCTTAATGGCTTTTTAGGCTATAACAAAGTATTGGTTGATAGAGAAGATAGGATGAAGACAACATTGAAAACAAAGTGGGGGACCTTTAATTATAAAAGGATGCCTTTTGGACTAATCAACATAAGATCCACCTTCTAAAGAGCTATGGATCACACCTTCTAAGGCCTAATTGGTAAGTGTAACATCATTTACATGGATGGTCTAGTAGTTTATTCTAAAAATAGGGAAGAGCACTTCATGCATCTGTAACAAGTTTTTGAAACAAGTAAAAGGTATGGGATTTCCTTGAACCCTAAGAAAATATTTTTTTATGAAACTAAAGGAAAATTGCTAGGGCATGTTATAGACAAATATGGAATTTCCATGGACCCTAAAAGAGTGGATACCATATCTAGAATTGAGCTCCCAAATAGTATGAAGGAACTAAACTCATTCTTTGGCAAAATAAATTTTGTAAGAAAATTTAATTTTGGATTTATAGAAATTATCGATCCACTAAATGACATGCTCAAAAAAGATGCCAAGGTGATTTGGAAGGAAGAATCCAAGAAGGCATTCAATGACATCAAAGAAGCCATTATCTAATACCTATTACTTATAAGTCCTAATTTCTTAGAGGATTCCTATCTTTAATCTTTTGTATCTGACCATACTATGGCTATTGTATTGACTTAGAAATTTGATGAGTGTGATCACCCAATAGACTTCATGAGTACCAATTTAAATAATGCCAAGCTAAGATATTCTATGATTAATAAGTAGGAATATGCACTGGTAAATGCAATAAAAAAATTTAGACACTATATCCTTAGAAATAAAGTGCATGCTATCTTACCTAAGCCTATTACCAAACTTATGTTGAGTTAAAATTATTTGGGAGAACACAAAGGTAAGTGGATGTCAATTTTGTAGGACTATGACTTGGAAATGAAGATAAAAAAGCTGGTAAGATGCCAAGGTTTGATCCAAATGATTTCCAATGTTATCCCTAGGATAAGTATCATATAAGTAAACTAGAAAAGTTTTAAAATTAGTGAATGGTATGATTCAATCATACACCTACTAATAAATGGAATTTGTCTTCCAGTCTTATTCAAGGAAAAAAAGAGGGCCTTAAGGATTAAGATAGATCACTACCTAATCAAGGATGGGTTATTTTATATAAGAAACTTTGAGGGGATCTACCTGAGGTGTGTTTCAAAAAAAGAAGCCACTAAATCATGGCAACCTTCCATGAAACTCTAAGAAGTAGACATCCCTATGGAAGGACTACTACCCACAAGATCTTAAGGGTTGGTTATTATTGGCCCACTATCTTCAAAGCTACCCACAAGAATGTAAGAGAATGTCACTCTTGCCAAATTTTTAGCACTAAAGAGCCAAAAGTAGCCATGCCTATACAACCAGTCATGATTAAAAAACCATTTACATAGTGGGGTATAGACTTCATTAGAGTGATCAACCCTAACTCATTCAAGGGCCATAAGTATGTCTTAACTACCACCAATTATTATAGTAGGTGGATATGAGTAGCAGCTACCAAGCAATGTAGAATGGAGGAGGTGATTGGCTTCTTAGAAGAAAGTATATGTAATATATTTGGGACCCCAATCTCTCTAGTATGTGATAATGGATCTGCATTCAATTCAATTAAGATGATTGAATTGGCCTACGATAATGGTATCACCCTTAATTTTTCTTTCAATAACTATCCTCAAAGAAATGGTGTTTTAACATCCACAAATAAGAACCTGATGGAGGCAATAAAAAAGTCTACTGAAGATAAGCCTAGAACTTGGCACAATTTGTTCAAGTTTGCACTCTGGGCATACAAAATAAGAATCAAGCAAGCATTAAAAGTTTTAAAAATCATGTTGGTGTATGGGATGGATCCCATCTACCCCATCACCCTCAAATTTCCTACATATATGTTCATGCAAGAATACATGGAGGAGAGTCAAGAACACACCACTTCTAGGATAATAGACCTCATCCAAATGGAAGATGACAAGGAAACAACTTTTTTTTATTTTAGTAGACACCAGGCTATAGTAAAAAGATGGTTTGACAAAAGGTCAAAGACAAAGGTGTTTAGGTAAGGAGACTTAGTCCTAATTTAGGAAAAAACATCTAAACCCAAAGGAAATCATGGCTAATTCACACCCTTGTGGATTGGCCCATATCAAATTAGTGAAACATTAGGGAAAAACACCTTCACAATCAAATATTTATAAGGGATCGAGTTCACATTACCTACTAATGAGAAATATATCAATCATTATTTATCTACCATCCCTCCTGGGGTATTTATGGAGTAAGGTATAATGGGATTATATTAGATTAGATTAGGTAGGCTTATTATTTTTCATTATGCATATTTTCTTTCTTGTCCCTATTTTGTATATAAGTTTGTTCATATTTGTTTAGTTCCTTTATTTTGCTTATTCTTACCTTTTATTGTGTTTTGCTTATCCTATGGTTTTCCCTAGATCTCAAATTATTTTGGGTTCATCCTTAAAGCTTGAAAATTATGAAATCTACTCAAAATGGTCCCCAATCCTAAAGAGAAAATGTGAACCCCACACAAAAGCAACCTGGTCTTGAAAACCAACATCATTATACAACTTTGAGAAGCTGAGTATAAAAAGACAAAGGGGAATTCATTCCATAAGATTTAAGTCATGACCCTAGATCCACACTAGTTTTAAGAATATTTTTACTTAGGATTTGAGACCTAAATTATCAAGATCATGCCAGAGCTAGAACTTAATCAACATCCTTGCATAGGGCAAGAGTTGTAGCCCTGAGTGATCCTTCCAAAATAAAATATTTGACCAAATCCTAAACCTATCTATCTTGGTTCCCAACTTTATTAAAAGCATAAATATCTAATAAGACAAAAAATATAATAAGAATACAAGGTAAAACTAAATCTTTCATAAGAAGGTGATCTAGGTAACAACCATCAAGGCTATGGACATCTAGCTAGTAGTGGAAAAATGGCATGAGTAGAACCAAAGGTATCTCTATCAGGGTTATGGATGCTTGGCTAGTAGCAGAGTAATTCCTAACATTTCCCTAATCCAAACTATGATTCAAAAGCATAAAAAATGCTCAGTATGTCCAGGCCAACATAAATGATTGAAGGAATAAATCTAAGGAATACTCCTTAACCCTATGTAAAATAGTAAGTGGAATCAAAGCACATACAAAAATCAAGTATGTCTTGATGTTTAGCTTTAAATCCTCTAGTGTAAGGTTTGTTTCAACTAGAATTAGATCTAGATGGTAGTTTCTTCAATCAAATGAAATGGTGACCTCAATGTTTATTTAAACTTGGAGTCTATAAGTTCTAACATATTTTTATTTTCCCTTGGAAGACACCATTTATTTGGACCAATAAACCACTCTCATTTAAAAAATTAGGGACCCTTGAGAGACATATGTATCCAAGTTTGAAATATTTGACCAATGAGGTCCCTTTTGAAAGAATTTAAAGATCATCCACTCATGAATGAAACACATTTGTGTATTTTAAAAACCTCTTATTCTGAGCTAATATGGATAATAGATTTTCTTAAGTTTTTTTAGGTTCCTTTAAAGGCTTAGGGTTTGGTGTTCATAAACCCTAGGTAGCCTTTAGTTTAAATTCAAATATTGGCAGGAGCCAAGTCAACAGGGATGATTGAATATATTGGTTAAAAAAAGGTTGTATCATGTTTTTTAACATGACCCAAACCTTTATTCATTCCTTTTCCCTTTTTTTTACCTTATGTCTAAATTAATAAGCTTTATATAGTCCTTTTTTAAAGTCACCTACATTAGACTAGGTTATTAATCTTAAGGCCTCAATATTTAATCTTGACCTTAGTCTTAATAATCTATCATAAGTATTTATGTCCTTGGGCCTAATGTTTATTCGTCATGTCCTTTGTAGGATCCAATAGTGATTTCTCACTCACTAGATCTGATCAGATGGATCGTATTAGCTAAAAATATCCCACTCAAGTAATGTACATCATAAAAGGATCAATGACAACCACTCACTCACTAGATTTGTTCTAATGATGTAAGGCATAAAGAGAAAAGTCAAAAGATACATAAATCCCTAAGAGAAAAATGTGTTTTGACTCGATAATCAAAAGAAGAAAATTAAAGGGACCCACTTAATAAAGGTATTTAATTAATGACTAGGTTCACCACAAAGATCAATGGTGATCACTCATCCACTATATTTGATCCAATAATGTGAGAGGACCTCTACTCTACAAAATGTCCCTATAAAGATCAGTGGTAATCTCTCACTCACTAGATTTGATCCAATGGTGTGAGGAGCCTAATGACTTTTCAAATCTCTACAAGTTTGACATGTGGCCAATGCATGACCAAAATAGCAACTGATAAAGATACGTAGTATAAGAATTTTTTTGAGAGTGCCAAGTGTCATGACCACAAGCCTAAAGATCAATCAACTAATGAGAGCATATGAACTCAGATTTAGATCAATGAATTATGTTAAAACCAAGATCTTGATCTGATGGAGTTGAATAAAGGAGGCTTTTATAAGCTAATGGCCAGTATCTGAATGGAAATTATGAAAATTGTCCTGAAATTCTAGAATACTACAATATGGACTCCACATAAGCATAAAAGGGGTAAATAAAATATCTTCTAAGCTCAAAAACATAGAGGGCATGAAGAAAAAGGTCCCATCAAATCTAAGGCATGTATGAAGTTAAGGCCTGAATAAATCTACCATTAAATCTCAAAATCCTAAACCCTCTATAAAGAGGATTCAAGTTGACTCAATTAACTTCACCCGATCAAGATAGTGTAACTAAAATTTTAGAAACAACTGCCTTAGTGAAATCCTTGGAAATCTAATGAATAAAATTATATATCATAAATGGTCTTAGGTAGATAATAATTGAAGATGGAAGTGGAGCTCTTTTTGATCTCCAATAATAAAAGAAGGCTTTTCAAGGATATCAAGCTAGACTTGGTGGCCCTAAACATCTATAGAGTCAGGAACTAGTCAAAAAATTTATTCCTTGTCGAACAAATGTAGCCAATCTCTTAGGAAGAGAGGATAAACATTAATATGCATCAAAGATACAATAATATAGTTTTAATTTAGATGGTAGGCCTTCACCATGAAATAATAAAACTAGAGATAATGTATTGTATTGATGTCCTTGCTCCTATTTTAATAGATTATAGAATAGATGGGGAGTGGATTATTCTAGAGGGAAGCACCAAAAGGGTTATATGTATCACCCCCATGGCCTTTGAGACCTATTTCAAACTTCCCTTGCCCCATCTTGATCTCCCATCCATGAGATATTATATTAACACCCAGGACCTCGATTCAATCCTCACACCCTAGTTAATCTAAGGATCTCATGTTTTCAAGTCCCCAAATGGAAAAATTACTATTGTCCAATTTAGAGAGGTCATTAGAATAGCCATGACCTTAATAAATATATCCATTAGTACCCCTTCCACTACTTATGTGAATAAAGTCTAGGTATCTTATGTCTACTTTATGCTAGGAGAGAAATTGACCCCTCCTGTGGGAGACCTGATAAGCTTTTTCCTGGCCAAGTAATTCATGACCATTAAAAGAAGAACCTCCAAGCAATTTTATATTATGTTCTACCTCTTGGATTCCCTCCTATCCTTTTTAACCTTCCTTGTCATAAGAAATTGGTCCCCTGATGGTAGGACCATAATCTCCTACAATTACCCTAAATTACATATATTCAAGTATAAGAACCACATGTAATTTATTTATGATGATGTTTTTCTAGCCATTTATGAGGCAATAAAAGGCATCCCTATGTCAACATTACATCCTCTCATTAATAAATATGGAAACCATGGGGGTTGTGTGGTACTACCCAGATTACACCATGATAAGGATAGAGGGAATCATAACTTAGCCCTACAGATTACCAATTCATGTCCCCAAAAAGCATGTATAAAAGGATATTACCTCTAAGATTATTGAAGGTGTGGATAGGACATGTAAATAAAATAATAAATCTCAAGTCTATCCCTTCCCATTAGACATTGGCAAGGTCATAATTAGAGATTGCAAACAACTTGAGGTCATGGTGGTACATAGGAATTCCTTTGATTTTTAGTTGGATGACCTCAAAATGTGGGACCCTAGGAATAGGGTAATCAAACACATCAAGGATAGGAAGGTCCCAAAGATTGAATATGGACATCAACTAGGCATAGGTGATGAAATATACATTAGGGATAAGAAATTTAAATAAGTGCTTTCTATAATTGGAGGTCACAATATCTAATTGGATCACATGTTAGTCAGGGACAACAAGCCCTCAGGAGAAATATGGTGACTACACCATTTACATTATCACTTGTTACTCGGTCCATCCAAGACTACTCATCAAAACCCACCTATTAAGGGATACTCATCTAATCCTCAATTAGAAGAATTAGTAAGACACACCTATGTTGAGTAGCATGGGGATATCAAAGGAAAAGGCAAAGATATCGATAAAGAACCAAATATAGAGGAGAGACATAGAGAAGGCCCTCCACCTTTATCACTCCCATAGAGAACTTCTTCTCTAGTGGAAATAATTGACATGGTTCCCCTTGAAGCAAGAGAAACCTTAGAAGGTGCTCTTGTTGACATAGTAGTTACATACAATTCTGATAGGGAGGAGGATCCCTCTGGTGAAGCAGGTAAATAATTTATCCCATTGGATGGGGAGAAGAGGAAAGTAGAATTTCCCTTGATTCTAATGGATCTAAGAAAAAGGCCTAGGTTAACCATCACTTATCCCACTAATTAAGTTAGTCCTTTTAGTGATGAAAATCTAATTCATAGACTAGTCATCCCTAACTGGTTCATCTATGGAAAGCTAAAAAAGATCACATCCCTCTCTCCTTCCTAAGATTTGACATGGATTGGTTTGACTAAGGATGACAACATCAATCCATGGATTAAAGATATAGTCTAAAATAGGAAGAGAGAAGAATGAAAATTAAACATACTTAGGAAAATTAGAGAATTGACACCTCAAGAGCTTTTGGAAGTAAAAGTGTGGAGGTACCTGAGCCTCTAAAATTCAAGGAACTAGATGTTAACATATAATATAACCCAGATATAGTAGCCTTAGAGAGGACTATAATGAGGGTAGTAATGGTGGGCCAAGAAGAGTTCACATTTCAAAAGGTGTAGCCATTTATAGGGCTAACCCTATCTAGAGGAAAACAACTTGGTGAAGCTCCCATCCATGTGGAAGATGTGGTAACTTTAATTGAGGCTCAATATCAAGAGGCTAGATTTGGTGTCCAAGTATTAGTGTAAATAATTAAGAACTTGAAGGAAGAAAAGGAGAATTTGTATACTCAAGCTATTCTCTCAGTCCCATACCCATGATTAAGATGTTGTATGGGTCATTTTATGACATGTTCAGGGCATTAAATTCCATAAATTTAAGGTATAAGGCCCTTTAGGATCAAGCTTCCTTAGCTAGGGAACTAGTTGTTCAATCTCAAACCTCTAAAGATAAAATTATGCAGCTCCTTGATATCTAGATTAAGAAATAAATCCCAAACTTCAAGGATATTAGTATGGGACATTTAAGCACCATATTGGGGATTTTTGGAGAAATAATTTAGGATTTGAATACTTGGCATGTCAAAGTTGAAGAGATCATAGAATAATAAAAGGAGCTCATTGGAATAATTGAAAATCTCTTAGGCACCATGCTTGAGGATCCTGTATAGACTACCACCTTCGGGATTATAAATGATGATGAATTCTATCACAAAGTAACCTTAGTGACTCAAAAAATCAAAGGAAAGGGTTAAGGACAATCATGAAGGGATAACAATAAAGTTTTTAACATGATCTTCAATGCAAGGGAGAGAATCAATGAAGCTAGGATCATGAAAGAAGCATTGGCTAGGAATGATAAAGATTTTAATGAGCTGGAAAACCAAGAGGAAGAGTGCATCACTATGACAACCATGGATTTAGGCCTAGTGGATGAAAAAAATACAAAGGCCATAAAAATATTTCATTATCAAAGGGACCCACCTCTAATATCTTAATTTTGTCTTTGTTAGCAAGGCAACCCATTCATTTTGTAAAGGCACACGCTAGTTTATTAGCATGATTACCTCTAGGCTAGTAGGATTGTAAAAGATAATTGTATTATGGTTGTAACAAAGATGACTATCTTTTTTACAACTATAATTGTAAAATTGACTAGTATACTACCTAGATTACTTAAAAATATCTAGGTTAGTTGAAAGAATTGAATTTGCTTCATTTCATTTACTCTACAACAGAGATGTGCTTTAGATATCTAAGTGTAGTGTAAAACCTTAAAATTAAATTTAATTTTACTTGTACTATCATTCTTCCTTTTGAATTAGGCTTAGTTTATGGTGAAATGTGATCTTAGGCTACATTACACTACATTTTGTTTAAGATCATGCTAAAAAAATATTGAAGTCTTTTCAATATGTTCATAATACAAATCAACAATCACTATTTCTTTCTTACCCTACCTTCCATTTTTATTCTTTTTAAACAAATCATATTAGATTAAATACACTATTCATAACCATTTTGATCTAGTCAATGGTCCAGATCTAGGTAAGTTTTTTCAAACTTTTCAAGAAAGTTTCCAAGATGGCCCCCTACCATCAAAATTTATAAATATTATGGAACAATTCATGTTGCTCTACTTCTATTTCCACCATAGGAATCTTAATTACTAAATACATATAACTCATGTTTTGAATCTTTGGATTATAAAATGAGAAGTGTTCTTTAAACAGTAGAGAGCACATGTGGTTCATTTGGAAGCATCAGTAAGAGAGAGATCCATTGGTGCTAGAAGGAGGGCCTGATCTATATTCTTGATCTGTGGTAAATTTTACTCAAAATTGGAAAGGTCACGTATCTTAGCCTTTTAAAAAACATTTGAGGCTACTATAGGTTGGGAATTGATGTTATTTAAGTAGGGATGTGGTCAAATATGACATATTCATAAAATTAAGTGTGTCTTTGACATGATCCAACAAATTATTTACATTCTTTGCAAAGATTAGCCCACATCTAAGCTTAAACCACTTTCTCATAGAAATTTAATGTGGTATATATCTTAAATAGGATCTTAAAATATCACACTAGATTTGCCTAGGATTAGGACAAGATCACATTCAAAAACTTGAGAACCTTTGCTTAAACTTCAGGAACATTGGAGAGCAAGACGGGATAAAGGTAGATGTAAAAAATATAAATTCCTCCCAAAATCACCTATTCAAGGTATGTTTTCTTTTAACCCTCATACAATAATGGCTTGGTTAGGTGGTTCTTCCATCAATGTGCCTAGGGTGGTCTATGATCTCCCATGTAATCTAAATAAATATTTTCCTACATTTAGTCTAATAGGTATAGTAACTGCTAAAGAACATATAAAGTATTTCAAGGTTGCCTTGAGATTACTCGATGTTATATATAAATATGTAGAATGTAGGTTGTTCCCTTTCAATTTTAAGGATGCTACCTATGAATGGTTTTTAAACTTGCCTAATAACTACATTACTAGTTGGGAAGATTTTAATAATGTGTTCATAGATCAGTTTGGAAAAATCATTAGTCCTTGCATCATTTATCATCAATTTATAACTATTATAAGATATTTTAATGAACCTATTAGGTCCTTTAATGCTAGGTTTTAGAAGATGTTTAATAAAACCATAGACCCATACAAGCCAAATGAGATTCTAGCTTTAGAGATCTATAAGGATGTAGTAGACCCTATAACCTCGATGTTATTAAAGAGGTCCATGCCAACCATAACCTCACTATCAAAGGTTTATTTGGAAGAAATAACTATTAATGATCAAATGCAACCCCAAGGACAAATGGCTTATTTGATTCCAAATGTTAACCCCCACATGCCAGTGATGAACTTGTTTCCTAACAATAATCAAAGCATGCTTGTTGTGAACAAACTTTCAAACCTCACTCAATTTCCCTTGAATCATATTACCACTAATTAAAACTTAGGATTCATGAGCCAACCCACAAATAATGGATTTATAATAAGAGATTAGATGGTGTTCGTATCAACTGCTAATGTTAGCAATAATCAAGTACATAATTTTGAAACCCACAAAAGTGAAAATGAATTTATCTTAAAAATGGTCTAGAAACTAAGTATTGATTTCATCCAATTACAAAAACAAGTGGGGAATATTGTTGAAGTTTTAGGAAGGAATGTTTCATTTCAAAGATATAATAGGCCAAGAAATAGGTTCCAGAATGATAGTTTCCATAATAATAGAAACCATGACCCTTACTTAGAGAAGAAAACCATGGATATCAACCTCATGGATATTTCATTACCTTACTATTGTAGGGTGGATTGCACAACTAAACATGGGAAGATTAATTTCATTGAATTCTACAAGTAATTTAAAGAATTTCAAGAGGAGTTAGATATGTTTGAGGTAGTTACCAATAAGGATAATAATGCACATACATCTAGCCCAAATCCCTTTGACTAGGCTTTCATGGTATAAACCCTTGATTTCCCCTTTCAAGAAGAAAATGAACCATATGATATCCTTTAAGAAATTCATGCATTTCAATAGTTCCTGAAAAAGACTTAACCATTGAGGAATAGAGAATAGAGGCAACCCTTGACTACCTCAACCCCACCAAATGACTTTATAACTCCTTTAGATTCTTATTCAAGGAATAACCCTAATCCCACCTTAGGGAGCATTCCCAAGCAAAGCCCTGATATCCCTAGTCCTCCTAAAACTAGTTATAACATAGTTGAGGAAATGAAGAAGGTAAAAGCTAAAATCACCTTTCATGAGTTAATGTAGATCATAGAATAAAGGGATTTGTTACTGGAGTCATTAAAGTTTAGAAAACCTCCTAAGATAGGTCATGTTAATGTAATAGTACATAAGTCCAAAGCTGAATCTCCCCCTTTCTTGCTAATAGTAAGAATATTTGGTAAAAACATGCATAATTACTTATTAGACTAAGGTACTTCCACCAATATCATGCTTGCTGGCATATGTAAACAACTTGGCTTAACCCCTATAAAGTCTGATAGGATTGTCACCCAATTAGACAAGTCAAGGGTTAAAGTGGTTGAAGAAATTTTGAACGTCCACATGCAGATAGCCTCTAAGCCCAGGGAACAATAATTCATTGATATTTAGGTAGTAGACATGCTTGATGCCTATGAGATCTTATTAAGTATAGAATATACCAAAGCATTAAATGGGTATATGTCTATTGATTTCTCCCACTTATGGCTACCTTAGAAGGGAGTCCCAAACAAAATCAGAGTTGAGATGAAACCAAGGATGAAGAATATGTTAATAGAATACAATGATATTAATGAAAAGGTCAACATAATTGAATTAGATATAAGATTTTTCAACCTAAAAGCTAATAAATTGGATGATCTTAAGGACATGGAGACTCCTCCTAGGCTATGGAAATTACACTTTGATGGTGCTAGGTGCAAGGGTGGATCAAGTATTGGCATTATCTTAACAGATACAACTAAAAAAATGTATCATGCCTCTTATAGACTCTAATTCCCCTACACTAATAACCTTACCGAGTATGAAGCTTTCATCCTTGGTGTGCAATTTTCTATCCAGAATAAAGCTAAAGAACTACTTATTTCTAGAGATTCAAAATTAGTAGTCAACCAGGTCAGAAGTAGGTATCAATGTAAACTATCATACCTCAAGAAGTATAAGTTTAGTGTTTGGGACTTGATTAAGTCTTTCCACACTTTCAACATCACTTCTATTTCATGAGATGAAAACCAAGATATTGATGAACTAGCATCATTGACAGTGAAAATCATGCCTAGTCTAGACTCCCATGATTTTAGTATTGAATTAGTCCCATGTTTATAAGTGTTTGATAACATTACCCATTTTCAAGTTTTTAATGATGACCAATAGATATTAGATTTTTTGACCAATTCTAGGGTATTTGAATCCCATATCATTGATGAAGCTGATGAAAATTCAATTATAGGGAATGAATTTGATATAAATTACATCTAAGTGACAAAAAATCCCAAAAGGGATGGTTGCTCTAGAGAGATTGTTTGACCGAGATAAACTAGTTGGGATTTATGAAGTTCCCAAGGTAAATGGAAAAGATTACTTTACTATGGATCTTGGTTCCCAAAGGCAATCCCAATTAGTAAACATTAGAAAGGCTTGTATAACTTTTGATAATAAAAATTCCAAATAACTCCTTACCAAATATAAAGATGTTATAGTTTGGTCCTATGATGACCTAAAGATCTTTGAACCAAGGGTCGTTACCCATACCATACCCTTAAAATAAAGTTGTAAACCTTTTAGATAGAAACAAAGACCAATAAACTCCATGTTGTAACCTATGATATCCAAAGAAGTCAAAAGGTTATTGGATGTAAGGATAGCTTTTCCCATCAGACATTCAACTTGGGTGGCCAATTTATTATCTATCAGTAAGAAAAATGGTGAGATTAGGCTATGTATTGACTTCACAAATTTGAATAAAGCATAAAAGAAGAAAATTTATCCCCTCCCTTCACTTGATCAAGTAATTCAAACTATTTTAGGTTCAGCTATGATGTCCTTCCTTGATGGATTTTCAGGTTATAACCAAGAACTGGTTGACAGAGAAGACATGATGAAGACAACATTCACAACAAAATAGGGGACCTTTACTTACAAAAAGATGTCTTTTGGACTGATCAACATAAGAGCTACCTTCCAAATATATATTGATCACACCTTCCATGCCTAATAGGTAAGTGCATCATCATTTACATGGATGATCTAATATTTTTTTCTAAAAATAGGAAAAAACACTTCATGCACCTATAACAAGTTTTCAAAACATGTAAAAGGTATGGCATTTCCCCTAACCCTAATCAAATCATATTTTGTGTAACCAAAGGAAATTTTATAGGGCATGTTATAACCAAATATGGCATCTCCATATACCTTGAAAGAGTGGAGGCCATATCTAGAATTGATCTCCCAAAGAGTATGAAGGAACTAAAGTCATTCTTTGGCAAAATAAATTTTTTAAGAAAATTTATTTTTGGTTTTAAAGAAATTATCAATTCACTAAATGACATGACCAAGAAAGACTCCAAGGTTATTTGGAAAGAAGAATCCAATAAGTTATTCAATGACATCAAGGAAGCCATTGGCCAAACCCTAGTGCTTATAAGTCCCAATTTCTCAGAGGATTCCTATCTTTACTCTTTCGCATCTGACCATACTATGGTTGTTGTATTGACTTAGAAAGTTGATGAGTGTGATCACACACTAGCTTTTATGAGTACCAATTTTATGAATGTTGAGCTAAACTATTCTATGATTGATAAGTAGGCATATGTGCTAGTAAAGGTAGTAAAGAAGTTTAGACACTACATCCTTAGAAATAAGGTGCATGCCATCCTACCTAACCCTGGTACCAAACTTATGTTGAGTTAAAATGAGTTGGGAGAAAACAAAGGTAAGTGGATGTCAGTTTTGTAGGAGTATGACTTGAAAATGAAGATATAAAGTTGGTAAGATTCCAAGGTTTGATTCAAATGATTTCCAATGCTATCCTTAGGGTAAGTATAATGCAAGTAAACTAGCAAAGTTTTCAAATTATTGAATGGTATGATTCAATCATACACCTACTAATCAATGGAATTTGTCCTCTAGGCTTATTTAGGGAGAAAAGTAGGGCCTTAAGGATTAAGATATGTCACTACCTAATCAAGGATGGGGTATTGTATAGAAGGAACTTTCAGGGGATATACCTAAGGTGTGTCTCATAATAAGAAGTCACTGAAATCATGGCCACCTTCCATGAAAAGCTAGTCAGTAGACATCCCTCTAGTAAGACTACTAACCACAAGATCTTAAGGGTTGGTTTCTATTGTCCCACTATCTTTAAATCTACCCACAAGTATGTAAGACAATATCACTCTTTCCAAAATTTTAGCACCAAAGAGCCAAAAGCATCCATACCTCTATAACTAGTCATGATTGACAAACCATTTTTATGGTAGAGTATAGACTTCATTGAAGTGATCAATCTTAAATCATTTGAGGGCTATAATTATGTCTTAACTACCATAGATTACTACACTAGGTGGATATAAGTAGTAGCCACCAAGCAATGTAGAATGGAGGAGGTGATTGGCTTCTTTGAAGAAAGTATATATACAAGATTTGGGACCCTAATCTCTCTAGTATGTGATAATGGATCTATATCCATTTCAATTTAGATGATTGAATGGGCCTATGATAATGGAATCACCCTTAAGTTTAATTCTAATCACTATACTCAAGGAAATGGTGTTTCAGAGTCCACAAATGAGAACATGATGAAGGTAATCAAGATGTTTGTTGAAGACAAGCCTAGAACATGGCACAAGTTGGTCAAGTTTAGACTCTAGGCTAATAGAATAAGAATCAAGCAAGCTTTAAAAGATTTATTATTCATGCTGGTGTATGGGCTAGATCCCATCTTCACCATCACCTTCAAATTGCCTACATATATGTTTATACAAGAATACATGGAGGAGAGTCAAGAACACACCACTTCCAAGCTACTAGACCTTATCTAAATGGAAGATGATAAGGGAACTACTTTTGTTGATTTTAGTAGACATCATACTATAGTAAAAATATGGTTTGATAAAAGGTCTAAGATTAAGGTGTTCAGGTAGGGAGATGTAGTCATACTTCGGGACAAAGAATCTGAACCCAAAGGAAAACATGGCTAATTCACACCCTTGTCGATTGGCCCATATCATATTATTGAAACATTAGGGAACAACTTCAATATTAAAAATTTACAAGGTCTAGAGTTCACATTACCTACTAATGGGCAATACATCAAGTATTACTTCTCTTCCACCTCTCCTAGTGTCTTTATGTAGTAAGGTGTAAAGGCATTATATTAGAGTAGGTAGGATAATTAGTTTTCTTTATGCATCTTTTATTTCTTGTCCCTGATTTGCATATAAGTTTGTTCATATTTATTTATTTCCTTTTTTTTCTTGATCTTGCTTTGTATTGTGTGTTTCTTATCCTATGGTTTTCCCTTGATTCAAAGTATTTTGGAATCATCCCTAAATCTTGAAAATTATGAAATATACTCAAAATGGGCCCTAATCCTAAAGAGAAGGTGTGAACCCCACACAATAGCAAGCCTAGTCTTGAAAACTAATATCATGATACAAATTTGAGAAGATGAGTATAGATAGGTAGAGGGGAAGTCATTCCATAAGATTTAAGTCATGACCCTAGATCCACACTAGTTTTAATAAGATTTGTACTTAGGATTTAAGACCTAAATTATCAAAATCATGCCAGTAACAAGAATTTAATCAATAACCTTACATAGGGTAGGAGTTATAGCCCTAAGTGATCCTTCTAAAATAAAATATTTGACTAAATTATAAACCTAGCTATCTTGATTCCCAACCCTATTGAAATCTTAAATATCTAAAAATACAAAAAAATATAATAAGAATACAAGACAAAACTAAAGCTTTCATAAGAAGGTGATTCAGGCAACCTCCACTAGGGCTATGGATGTCTAGCTGGTAGTGGAATAAGGCTATGAGTAAAACCAAAGGTATCTCTATTGGGGCTATGGATGAATTGCTGATAGTAGAGCAATTCCTAAGATTTCCTTGATCTAAACTATGATTCAAAAGTACAAGAAAATGTTCAGTATGCCCAGGCCACAATAAATGATTGAAGGAAGAAATCTAAGGAATACTTCTTAAGCCTTATGGAAAAAAATAAGTGAAATAAAATCACACACATAACTCAAGTATGTCTTGATGTTAAACCTTAAATCCATTAGTGCAAGGTTTGTTTTAACCATAATTAGATCTAGATGGTAGTTTCTTAGGTCAAATGAAATGGTGACCTCAATTTTTATCTAGACTTAGAGTCTATAAGTCATAACATATTGCTATGTTTCCCTCAAAATTCACCATTTTTTAGGACTAACATACCCCTCTCATTTCAAAAATTGGGGACCCTTGAGAGACCTATGTATCCAAGTTTGAAATATATGAATGATGGGGTCCCTTTTAAAAGAATTTGAAGATCATCCACTCATGAATGATACACATTTGTGTATTTTATAAACTCTTATTCTGAGCTAACTTAGATACTAGAGTTTCTTAAATTGTTGTAGGTTCCTTAGAAGGCTTAGGGTTTGGTGTTCACAAACCCTAGGTAGCCCTTAATTTAAATTCAAATATTGGCAGGACCCAAGTCAGCGGGGATGATTGAATAAATTGGTTAACAAAAGGGTTTATTGTGTTTTATAACATGACCTAATCCTTTATTCATTCCTTTTCCCTTTCTTTTACTTTGGGTGTAAATTAACATTAAATATTCCTTTTTTAAAGTCACCTAACTTAGACTATTTTATTAATATTAAGGCCCTAATATTTAATCTCGACATTAGTCTTAATAATCTATGTTAAGTATTTATGTCCTAGAGCCTAATGGTTATTCCTAATGTCATTTTTAGGATCCAATGATGATTACTCACTTGTTAGATCTGATCAAATGGAGGGTATTAGTTGAAAAGCTCCTCCGTAAGCAATGTACATCACAAAAGGATCAACAATAACTTCTTTCTCATTAGATTTGATCTAACAATGTAAGGTGTAGGGAGAAAATTCAAAAGGTAAATAAATACTTGAGAGATAGATGTGTGGCCACTCAATAATCAAAATAATTAAATTAAAGGGACCCACTTAATAAATGTGTTCAATTAATGACTGGGTTTACCATAAGGATCAGTGGTGATCACTCACCCACTATATTTGATCCAATGATGTGAGAGGACCTCTGCTCAGCAAAAGGGCCCTACAAAGATCAGTGGTGATCACTCACTCACTATATTTGATCTAATGGTGTGAGAATCCCAATGACTTATCAAAGATATACGAGCTTGATATGTGGCCAATACATGAACAAGATGGAAATTGACAATGATACATAGTATAGGAGAAATTTATGAGAGTACCAAGTGTCATGACCACAAGCCTAAAGATAGATGAGCCAATGTGAGTGTAAGAAATTGGATTTGGATCAATGGATCATGTTAAACCCAAGATCTTGATCTGATGGAGTTAAATAAAGGAGGCTTTTAAAAACCAATGGCTAGTATCTAAAGGGCAATTATGAAAATTGTCATGAAAGTCTATAATGCTACCATATGGACTCCACATAAGCATAAAAGGGCTAAATCAAAGATCTTTTGAGCTTGAAAACATAAAGGGCATGAAGAAAAATGTCCCATAAAATGTAAGTCACATATGAAATTAAGGCCTAAATAAACCTACCATTAAAGCTCAAAACCCTAAACCCTCTATAAAGAGTATTCAAGTTGACTCAACTAACTTCACTTCATCAAGATAGCATAAATAAGCTTTGAGAAATAAGTGCCTTAGTGAAATCTTTGTAAATAATGTGAAAACAATTTTGTATCATCAATGGTAGTAGGCATACAATAATTAAATATGGAAGATGAGCTCTATCTGACCTCTAAAAATAAAATAAGGGTTTTTAAGGATATCGAGCTAGACTTGGTGGTTGTAAATGTTCAGAGAGTCAAGAACTAGTCATAATTATTCTTCCTTATGGAAGAATTATATCCCATCTCTCAGGAGGAGAGGAGAAACATTACTATACATCAAAGATACAATGATATAGTTTAATTCAGATGGTAGGCCTTCACCTTGCAACAACAAAACTAAAAGTAATGTATTATATCGATGTCATTGTTCCTATTTTTTGGATATTAGAATAGATGGGGAGTGGATTATTTGAGAGAGAAGCATTAAAAGGGTTGAATACATCACCCCCATGGCCTTTGCGACCTATTACAAACTTCCCTTTCCCCATCTTGAGCTCCCATCCATGAGAGATTAGACTAACACCCATGACCTAGATTCAGTCCTTGCACCTTGGTTAATTGAAGGATCCCATGTTTGTAGTTCCCCTAATGGAAAAATTAGTATTATCCAATTTAGAGATGGAATTAGGATAGCAATGACCTTTCTAGATAGATCCCTTACTGCCCACTACACTACTTATGTGAACAAAGTTTGGGTATCTTATTTCTACTTTATGCTAGGAGAGAAATTAACCCTTCTTGTGGGAAACTTGATAAGCTTTTTCTTGGCTAAACAATTCATGGCCATTAAAAGAAGAACCTCTAATAAATTTTATATGATTTTCTACCCATTGGATTCCTTCTTAACCTCAAAATGTGAGACCCTAAGAACATAGTAATAAACCATATCTATGATAGGAATGTCCCAAAGATTAAATATAGACATCATCTAGGTGTACATAATGACATCTACATCAAAACTAAGAATTTTGAAGTAATTTCTAGAATTGGAACTCATAATATCCAATAAGAGCTCAGGTTGATTATGGATAACAATCCCTTAGGAGAAAGATGGCAACTACACCCTTTTCATTATCACTTGTTTCTTGGTCCATCTGAGACTACTCATCAAAATCCACCTATTAAAGGACAATCATCTAAGCCTCAACAAGTGGAACCAGTAGGACAAGCCAAGTTCGAGCAACTTGGGGATATAAAAGGAAAATTAAAGCTATGGTTGAAGAACTAAATATATAGGGGAGACTTGGATAAGGCCCTCCACCTTTATCACTCCCATATAGACCTTCTTCTCTAGTAGAATTCATTGACATGGTTTCCCTTGAAGTAATAGAAACCTTAGAAAGTGCCTTTTTTGGCATAGTAGCTGCATATTATTTTAATAAGAAGGAAGATCCCTCTAGTGAATTAGGTAAATAATTGATCCCATTGGATAGGGATAAGAGAAAATTAGAATTGGCCTTGGTGCCTATTGCTCCAAGAAAAAGGCCTAGGTTGACCATCACTCATCCCACTAGAGAAGTTAATATATTCAGTGATGAAAATCCAATTCATGGACTAGTCATCTCTGATTCGTTCATCTATGGAAATCTAAAAAATATCCCATCCTAGTATTTGACATGGATTGGCTTAACTGAGGATGACAACATCAAGCCATGTATCAAAGATATAGTGTAAAAATAGGAAGAGATAAGAATGCAAATTCAACATATTCAAGAAAAATAGAGAATTGGCACCTCAAGATCCTTTGGAAGTATAAGTGTGGAGGTTATTGAGCCTCTAAAATTCAAGGAACTAGAGGTTAAGGTGTATTTTGACCTAAAAACAATATTCTTAGAGACGACCACATTGAGGGTAGACATGGTGGGCCAGGAAGACTTCACATTTTAGAAGGTGGTACCATTCATAGGGTTAACCCCTATTAGAGGAAAAAAACTTGGTAAATCTCAAATCCATAAGGAGGATGTGGTAATTTTAATTGAGGTTCAATCTCAATATGATAGAGAAGGTGTCCAAGGATTAGTGTAAAGAATTAAGAACTCAAAAGAAGAAAAGGAGAATTTACAGACTCAAGTTGTTCACTTAGTCCCAAAATCCATCATCAATATGCTAGATGAGTCATTTTATTACATGTTCAAGGCATTTAAGTCCATGAATTCAAGTTATAAGGCCCTTCAAGATCAAGCTGCCTTAGCTAGGGAACTAGCTACTTAATGGCAAACCTTTGAAGACAAAAATACTCATTTCCTTAATATCTACATTAAGAAGCACATATCAAACTTCAAGGCTATTAGTATGGGACATTTAAGTGACATATTGGGTATTATTGGAGACAAACTTCAAGATTTGAATGTTTGGCATGCCAAAGTTTAGGAGCTCAAAGAAGAAGAAAAGGATCTCACCATTGAACAAATTTATTAAGTGGGTCCTTTTAATTTTTTTCTTTTGATTAGTGAGTCACCATGCATCCATCTCTAGGGGATCTATGTAGATTTTGAATTTTCTCCCTATGCCTCACACCATTGGATCAAATCCAATGAGAGAATGGTTGTCATTGATCTTTTTATGATGTGTGTTGCTTAAGCAGGAGCTTTTTGGTTAATACACTCCATTCGATCAGATCTAGTGAGCGAGTGATCACCATTGGATCTTTAAAAGGACATGAAGAATAACCATTAGGCTTGTGGACACAAATACTTAGGATAGATTATTAATACTAAGGTCAAGATTAAATATCGAGGCCTTAATATTAATAACCTAGTATAAGTTAAGTAACTTTAAAAAAGGACTACATAAAGCACAATAATCTAGACCCAAAGTAAAAGAAAGGGGAAGTGAATAAATAAAGGCTTATGTAATGTTAAAAAATATGACAAACACTTTTTTTAACCAATTTATTCAATCATCCCTATTGAATTGGCTCCAACCAATATTTGAATTTAGACTAAGTGCTACCTAGGGTTTGTGAACACTAAACCCTAGGCCTTCCAAAGAACCAACAACAAAATGAACCACATCCCCCTATTCTAGGATAGTAACTTGGTAAATCTCCCATCCATGAGGAGGATGTGGTAAGTTTAATTGAGGCTCAATCGCAATAGGCTAGGGTGGATGTCTAAGGATTAGTGAAAAGAATTAAGAACTTGAAGGAAGAAAAGGAAAATTTGTAAACTCAAGTTGTTCTCTCAGTCCCAGACTCCACGATCAATATGTTGGATGGGTAATTTTATGACATGTTCAAGGCATTAAAGTCCATCAAGTCAAGGTAGAAGGCCCTTCAGGATCAAGGTACCTTAACTAGGGAACTAGCTACTCAATGTCAAACCTCTAAAGACAAAATTGTGTAGCTCCTTGATATCTAGATTAAGAAGCAAATCCAAAACATCAAGGCTATCAATGTGGGACATTTAAGTGCCATATTAGGGATTTTATGAGATAAAATTTAGGATTTGAATTCTTGGCATGTCAAAGTTGAGGATCTAATAGAATAATATATGGAGCTCATCATCATAATTGAAAATCTATTAGGCACCATGCTCAAGGATCCTGTACAAATTACCACCTTACGTATTATAACTGATAAAGAATTCCATCATAGAGCCACCTTAGTGACTCAATAAATCAAAGGCAATTGTCAAGGACAATCAAGAGGGGATAAAAAAAGAGTTCTGAACATGATCTTATATGTAAGGGAGAGAATCAATGAAGTTAAGAGCATGAAGAAAGCCTTGGTCAAGAATGATAAAGATTTTGATGAACTAGAAAACCAAGAAGATGAGTGCATCACTAGGACAACCATGGATTTAAGCCTAGTGGATGAAAAACATATGAAATCCATAATCATCTTACATAAGCAAAGGGACCCACCTCTATCATCTTAATTATGGATTTGTCAGTGGGGTAACCCGTTCATTTTGTAAATACACATGCTAGTTTGTTAGCGTGATTGCCTCTAGGTCAGTAGGATTGTAAAAGATACTTATATTATGGTTGTAACAAAGACAACTATCTTTTGTACAACTATAATTGTAAAAATAATTGGTATACTACTTGGATTCCTTTAAAAGGGCATGTATTACCAATTGTAAAGGGAGAGACTTCAAGATATTTGCATAATTTTAAGTAATTAATACAAGAGATAAAAGAATTCTATGAGAATTATCTAGTTTTACATGTTTGAATTGCTCAGTCTCTCAATTATTTTTTCTATTTTGAATATTAATGATATCAAGAAATACTGAGCAAGATTATTAATTACAAGGTTGGTAACTTGTGTATGCTAGGTTACTTGAAAGAATTGAATTGAATTTATTTCATTTCCTCTACAACAGAGATGTGCTTTAGATATCTAAGTGTAGTGTAAAACGTTAAAAGTAAATTCAATTTTACTTTTATTGGCATTCTTCATTTTGAATTAGGCTTAGTTTATGGTGAAATGTGAGCTTAGGCTACATTACATTACATTATGGTTAAGATCATGCTCAAAAAAGATTGAAGTCTTATCAATATTTTCATAATATAGATCAATAGCCACTATTTGTTTCTTACCCTACCTTCCATTTTTCTTATTTTTAAATAAATCATAGTAGCTTAAATATAACATTCATAACCAGTTTGATCTAGTCAATGGTCTAGATCTAGGTCAGTTTATCCAAACTTTTCAATAAATGTACCAAGATGGCCCCCTACTATAGAAATTTATAAATATTATGGAATAGTTCATGTTGCTCTACTACTATTTCCACCATAGGCATCTTAATTACCAAATACCTACAACTCATGTTTTGAATCTTTGGATTCTAAAATGAGAAGTGTTCTTTAAACACTAGAGAGCACCTACAGTTCATTTGGAAGCATCAATAGGAGAGAGCTCCACTAGTGTTAAAAGGAGGGCCTAATCTATATTATTGATCTATGGTAAATTTGACTCAAAATTATAAAGGTCACAAATCTTGGCATTCTACAAAACATTTGAGGCTACTATAGGCTAGGAATTGTTGTTCTTTAAGTAGGGATGTAGTAGGATAGGACATATTCATAAAATTAATTGCATCTTTGACAAGATCTAACCAAGTATTTGTATTTTTTTTAAAGATTAGCCCACATATAAACTTAAACCCCTTTCTCAAAGAAATTTAATTTGGTATATTGTATCTTAAATAGGATCTTCAAATCTCACACTAGAGTTGCCTAGGATTAAGACAAGATCAAATTTAAAAAACTTAAAAACCTTTGCTTGAGCTCCAGGAACATAGGAGAGCAAGACATGATAAAGGTAGATGTAGAAAATCTAAATCCCTCCCAACATCACCTATTCAAGGTTTGTTTGATTTTAACCCTCATACAAGAATGGCTTGGTTAGGTGATTTTTCCATCAATGTGCCTAGGGTGGTCTATGATCTCCCACATAATCCAAAGAAATATTTTACTAAATTTAGTCCCATAGGTATAGTAACTATTGAATAAAATATAAAGTCTTTTAAGGCTACCTTGAGATTACTTAACATTATGCATGAAGATGTAGCATGTAGGTTGTTCCCTTTCAATTTTAAGGATGTTACCTATGAATGGTTTTTGAACTTACCTAATAAATAAATTACTAGTTGGGAATATTTTAATAATGTGTTCATAGATCAGTTTATAAAAATCATTAGTCCTTACATCATTTATCATCAATTTACAACTATTAGAAGAGATTTCAATGAACCTATCATGTCCTTTAATGATAGGTTTCAGAAGATGTTTAGTAGAACCATAAACCCATACAAACCAGATGAGATTCCTGCTTTAGAGATCTACAAGGATAAAGTGGACCCTATGACCTTAGTGTTAATAAAATGGTCCATGCCAACCATAACCTCACTAGCAAGGGCTTATTTAGAAGTAGTACCTATTAATGATCAAAAGTAACCCCAAGGACAAATGGCTTATTCGATTCCAAATGTTAACCCCCACATGCCAGTGATGAACTTGTTTCCTAACAATAATCAAAACATGTTTACTATGAACCAAATTTCAAACCTAACTTAGTTTCCATTGGATCATATTGCCCCTAATCAAAACATAGGATTCATGAGCTAGCCCACTAATAATGGATTTAGAATAAGAGATTACATGGTGTTAGTACCAATTGCTAATGTTAGCAATAATCAAGTACATAATTTTGAGAACCCCAAAATTGAAAATGAGTATATCCTAAAAATGATCCAAAAAATAATTAGTGATTTCCTCCAATTAAAAAAACAAGTGGGGAATACTGTTGAAGGTTTAGGAAGGAACTTTTCATTTTAAATATATACATGCCAAGTAGTAGGTTCCAGAATGATAGTTTCCATAATAATGGAAAGCATGACCCCACCTTAGAGAAGAAAACCATGGATATCAACCTCATAGATATTTCATTACCTGGCTATTATAGTGTGCATTGCATAACTAATCATAAGGAGATTGATTGCATTAAATTTTGCAAGGCATTTGAAATATTCCAAGAGGAGTTGGACATGTTTGAGGTAGTTTCCAATAAGGATAATAGTACACATATATCTATCCCAAAGCCTTCTAACTAGGATTTCATGGTAGAAACCTTTGTTTTCCCCTTTTAATAATAAAATTAATTATATGAGATCCTTTAAGAAATCCATGCATTTTAATAGTTCCTAAAAAAGACTTACCCATTGAGGAATAGAGAATAGAGGTAGCCCTTAACTACCTCAACCCCCTTAAATAACTTTGGAACTCCTATAAATCCTTATTCAATTAATAACCCTAATCCCTCATAAGGGAGCATTCCCAAGAAAATCCCTAATGTCCCCAGTCCTCCCAAAACTAGTTATAACATAGTTGAGGACATGAAGAAGATAAAGGCTAAAATCACCTTCCATGAGTTAACACAGATCATAGAATAAAGGGATTTATTAATGGAGTCCTTAATTTTTATTAGACCGCATAAGATAGATCATGCTAATGTAAAATTACATAAGGATAATGCCAAATCTCCCCCTTTCTTGCTCACAATTAGAATATTTGGTAAAAACTTGCACAATTGCTTGGTAAACTCAGGTGCTTCTACCAATATCATGCCTGTAGGCATATGTAAATAACTTGGCTTAACCTCCATCAATTATAATAGGATTTTCACCCAATTAGTCAAGTCAAGGATTAAAGTGGTTAGAGAATTTTTGAAGGTGCACATGTAGATAGCCTCTGAGCCCAGGGTACATCAATTCATTGATATTCAAGTAGTAGACATGCTTGATGCCTATGAGATCCTATTAAGTAGAGAATGGACCAAAGCCTTAAATGGGTATATGTCTACTAATTGTTCCCACTTATGGATACCTTAGAAATGAGTCCCAAACCAAATTATAGTTTAGAGGAACCAAGGATGAAGCATATGATAATAGAGTATAATGCTATTAATGAAAAAGTCCAAATAATTAACTTAGGCATAGGAGTTCTCACCCTAAAAGATAATAAATTGGATGATCCTAAAGACATGGAGACTCCTCATGGGCTATTTAGATTACACTTTGATGGTGCTAGGTGCAAGGTTGGATCAAGTGTTGGAATTATCTTAACATATCCAATTGACAAAAGGTATCATTCCTCTTATAGACTATAATTCCCCTACACCAATAACATTTTTGAGTATGAAGCTGTCATCCTTGGTTTGAAATTTTATATCAAGAATAAAGGTAAATAACTATTTTTTTTGGAGATTCAAAATTAGTAGTCAACCAAATTAGGATTAGGTATCAATGTAAACTCTCAGACCTCAAAAAGTATAAGTTTAGAGTCTTGGACCTAATTGAGTCTTTTGATGCTTTCAACATCACTTCCATTCATTGAGATGAAAACTAGGTTGCTAACGAATTGACATCAGTGATAATGAACCTCATGCCAAGTCTAGACTCCCATGATTTTAGTATTGAATTGGTTCTATGTCCATCAGTGCTTGATAATGTTAACCATGTTCAAGTCTTTAATGATGATCAATAGATATTAGATTTTTTGACCATTTTTGGGGCATTTGAAGCCCATATCATCGATGAAGTTGATGAAAATTCAACAAAATGGAATGAGTTTGATAGCAAAGACATCTAACTGAGTGACAAAAAAATCTCTAAAGGGATGATTGCTCTGGAGATATTATTTCACCAAGATAAACTAGTTGGGATTTCTAAAGTTCCCAAGGTAAGTGGAGAAGATTATAATACTATTGGATCTTATTTCCCAAGGGTAACCCCAATTAGAAAACATTGGAAAGGCTTGTATAACTTTTTATATTAAGAAGGATAAATAATTCCTTACCAAATATAAGGATGTTATAGCTTGGTACTATGAGGACCTAAATCTATTTGATCTAAGGGTCATTACCCATACCATACCCCTCAAAGAAAGTTGTAAACCTTTCAGATAGAAACAAAGACCAGTAATCCCCATGATGGAACCTATGATATTTAAATAATTCAAAAGGTTACTGTATGCAAGGATAGTTTTTCCCAATTTAGTGTTAGTCAAGAAGAATAATGGTGAGATTAGGCTATGTATTAACTTCACAAATTTGAATAAAGCATAAAATAAGGACCATTATCCCATCCCTTCCAATTTAGTGTTAGTCAAGAAGAATAATGGTGAGATTAGGCTATGTATTAACTTCACAAATTTGAATAAAGCATAAAATAAGGACCATTATCCCATCCCTTCCACTAATCAAGTTATTTATACTATTTTAGGTTCAACTATGATGTCCTTCCTTGATGGCTTTTAAGGCTATAACCAAGTACTAGTTGACAGAGAAGACATGATGGAGACAACATTCACAATAAATTAGGGGACCTTTACTTACAAAAGGATGCTTTTTGGAATGATTATCATAGGAGCCACCTTCTAAAGAGATATAGATCACACATTCCAATGCTTTATTGGTAAATGCATCATAATTTACATTTATGATCCAATAGTTTTTTAAAAAAATAGGAAAGAACAGTTCATGCACCTACAAGTTTTCAAAACATGTAGAAGGTATGACATTTCCTTGAACCCTAAGAAAAGCATATTTTGTGTAACTAAAGGAAAATTTATAGGTCATGTTATAACCAAATATGGCATCTCCATAGACCCTAAAATAGTAGAGGACATATCTATAATTGATCTCCCAAATAGTATAAAGGAACTAAATTCATTCTTTGGCAAAATAAATTTTTGTAAGAAAATATATTTTTGGTTTTGTAAAAATTGTCAATCACCTAAATGATATGCTCAAGAAAGATGCCAAGGTGATTTGGAAGGAATAATCCAAGAAGGAATTAAATGACATCAAGGAATCCATTGGCTAAGCCCTTGTGCTTATAAGTCCCAATTTCGCAGAGGATCCTTATCTTTACTCTTTTACATCTGACCATACTATGGTTGTTGTATTGAATTAGAAAGTTGATGAGTGTGATCACCCAATAGCTTTCATGAGTACCAATTTCAAGAATGTTGAGCTAAACCATTATATGATTGATAATTAGGCATATGTGTTAGTAAAGGTAGTAAAGAAGTTTAGACACTACATCCTTAGAAATAAGGTGCATGCCATCCTACCTGACCCTGCTACCAAACTTATGTTGAGTTAAAATGAGTTTGGAGAAAATATAGGTAGGTGGATGTCAATTTTATAAGAATATTAATTGGAAATGAAGATAATAAAGTAGGTAAGATGCCAAGGTTTGATCTAAATGATTACCAATGTTATCCCTAGGCTAAGTATCATGCAAGTAAACCAACAAAGTTTTAAAATGAATGAATGGTATGATTCAATCATACACTTACTAATAAATTGCATTTGTCCTCTAAGATTATTTAGGGAATAAAGGAGCGCCTTAAGGATTAAGATAACTCACTACTTGATCAAGGATGGGGTATTGTATAGAAGGAAATTTGAGGGGATCTACCTAAGGTGTTTCTCACAATAAGAATCCACTCAAATCATGGCCACATTATATAAAAATCTAGGTAGCATACATCCCTCTAGCATGAATACTACCCACTATCTTCAAAGCTACTCACAAGTATGTAAAAGAATGTCACTCTTTCCAAATTTTTAGTACCAAAGAGCCAAAATCAGCCATGCTTCTACAACCAATCATGATTGACAAATCATTTACATAGTGGGGTATAAACTTTATTGGAGTGATCAACCCTAACTCATTCAAGGGACATAAGTATGTATTATTTACCATAGATTATTGCACTAGGTGGATAGAAGCAGTAGCTACCAAGCAATGCAAAATGGAGGAGGCAATTTGCTTCCTAGAAGAAAGTATATGTAATATATTTTGGACCCCAATATCTCTAGTATGTGATAATAGATCTGCATTTATTTCAATTGAGATGATTGAATGGGCCTACAACAATGGGATCACCCTTAATTTTGATTCTTATCACTGTACTCAAGGAAATGGTGTTTCAAAGTCTACAAATAAGAACTTGATGAAGGCAATCAAGAAGTCTGTTGAGGACAAGCCTAGAACTTGGCACAAGTTGTTCAAATTTACACTCTAGGCTAACAAAATAAGAATCAAGCAAGATTTAAAAACTTTACCATTCATGTTGGTGTATGGGTTGGAGCCCATCTTCCACATCACCCTCAAATTGCCTACATATATGTTCATGCAAGAATACATGGAGGAGAATTAAGAACACACCATTTCTAGGCAATTAGACCTCATCCATATGGAAGATGACAAGGAAACTACTTTTGTTGATTTTAGTAGACATTAGGCTATAGTAAAGAGATGGTTTGATAAAAGGTCTAAGATCAAGGTGTTCAGGTAGGGAGACATAGTCCTACTTTGGGACAAATAATTTGAACCCAAAGGAAAGCATGGCCAATTGGCACCCTTGTGGATTGTCTCATATCAAATTAGTGAAACATTAGGGAACAATACCTTCAAGCTCAAATATTTACAAGGGGTAGAGTTCACATTACCTATGAATGGGTAATACATCAATCATTACTTCTTTACCACCCCTCCTAGGGTCTTTACGGAGTAAGGTTTAAGGGGATTAGATTAGAGTACATAGGCTAATTAGTTTTATTTATGTATCTTTTCTTTCTTATCCTTGATTTATACATAAGCTTGTTTATATTTGTTTAGTTACTTTATTTTTATTGCTCTTGATTTCTATTGTGTGTTGCTTGTCCTATGGTTTTTAATTGATCTTAGAGTATTTTGGAGTCATTTATAAATCTTATAAATCATGAAATATACTTAAAATGGGCCCAAATCCTAAAGAGAAGCTGTGAAACCCACACAAAAGTAACCCTAGTCTTGAAAACCAACATCAAGATACAACTTTGAGAAAATGAGTATAGATAGATAGAGGGGAAGTCATTCCATAAGATTTAAGTCATGACCCTAGATCAAAACTAGTTTTAAGAAGATTTGTACTTAGGATTTGAGACCTAAATTATCAAGATCATGTCAATAGCTAGAACTTAATCAACATCCTTGCATAGGGTAAGAGTTGTATCCCTGAGTGATCCTTTCAAAATCAAATATTTGACTGAATCCTAAACCTAGCTATCTTGGTTCCCAACCTTATTGAAAGCATAAAGATCTAAAAATAAAAAATATATAATAAGAATATAAGGTAAAACTAAAGATTTCATAAGAAGGTGATTCAGGCAACCTCTAATGGGGCTATGGATGTTTGGCTAATAGTGGAGCAAGGCCATGAGTGGAACCAAAGGTATCTCTATCAACGTTGTGGATGCTTGATTGGAAATAGAAAAATGCCGAAGCTTTCCCTGATCCAAACTATGATTTAAAAGCACACAAAAAATGTTCAGTATGCCTAAGCCAACATAAATTATTGAAGGAAGAAATGTAAGGAATACTTCTTAAGACCTATGGCAAATAGTAAGTGGAATCAAATCACACACACAAATCAAGTATGTCTTGATGTTTAACCTTAAATCCACTAGTGCAAGGTTTATATCAACCACAATTAGATCTAGATGGTAGTTTCTTAGGTCAAATGAAATGGTAATCTCAATATTTATCTAATCTCAAAGTATGTAAGGTATAACATATTGATATTTCCACCCAAAATTCACCACTTTTTGGGATCAACATACCCATCTCATTTAAAAAATTGGGGACCCATGAAATACCTATGTATCCATGTTTAAAACATCTGAATAATGAGGTCGCTTTTGAAAGAATTTGAAGATCATCCACTCATGAATGAAACATATTTGTGTATTTTAGAAACCTCTTGTTCTGAGCTAACTTGGCTAATAAAGTTGCTTAAGTTGTTATTGGTTCTTTGGAAGGCCTAGGGTTTATTTTTCACAAACCCTAGGTAGGCCTTAGTTTAAATTCAAATATTGGTGGGAGCCAAGTCAATGGGGATGATTGAATAAATTGGTTAACAAAATGATTTATCATGTTTTAAAAATGACTCAAGCCCTTATTCATTCCTTTTCCCTTTATTTTACCTTTGATCTAAATTAACGTGCTTTATATAGTCCTTTTTTAAATTCACCTAACTTAAACTAGGTTATTAATATTAAGGCTCTGATATTTAATCTCAACCTTAGTCTTAATAATCTATCCTAAGTAGTTGCATACTTGGGCCTAATGGTTATTCCTCATGTCCTTTATAAGATCCAATGATGATTGCTCACTCACCAGATCTAATCAAATGGAGTGTATTAGCTAAAATGATCCTACTTAAGCAATGTACATCATAAATGGATTGATGATAACTACTCACTCCCTAGATTTGATCCAATGATGCAAGGCATAGGGAGAAATGTTAAAAATTACATAAATCCCTGAGAGATAGATGTGTGGTGACTTGATAATCAAAATAAGAATATTAAAGGGACCCACTTAATAAAGGTATTAAGTTAATGACTGAGTTCACCATGATTATAAATGGTGATTGCTCACCCATTGTATTTGATCCAATGATGTGAGAGGACCTCTACTCAATAAAAGGGCCCTACAAATATTAATCATGATCACTCACTTTCTTGATTTGATCCAACAATGTGAGGAGTCTAATGAATTTTCAAAGCTCTATGACCTTGAAATGTGGCCAATGCATGACTAAGATGGAAACTAACAAAGATATGTAGCATAAGAAAAATTTACAAGAGTGTTAAGTGTCATGACACTAAGCCTAAAGAATGATGAGCCAATGGGAGCACACGAACTCAGATTTGGATCAATGGATTGCATTAAACCCAAGATCTTGATCTGATGGAGTGAAATAACAGAGGATTTTAAAATCCAATGGCTAATATTTAAATGGAAATTACGAAAATTGTCATGAAAGATAAGAATGCTACCATATGGACTCCACATAAGCATAAAATGACTAAATCAACGATATTTTGAGCTCTAAAACACTAAAGGCATGAATAAAAAGGTCCCATCAAATCTAAGGCACATATGAAGTTAAGGTCTGAATAAATATTCTATTAAATATTAAAACCCTAGACCCTCTATAAAGAGGATTCAAGTTGACTCAGTTAACTTCACTTGGTCAAGATAGTGTAAATAAGCTTTGAGAAATAAGTGCCTTAGTGAAATCCTTGACAAGATTGTGAAGATAATTTTGTATCATCAATGGTAGTAGGAAGACAACAATTAAAGATGGAATCTAAGCTCTATCTAACCTTTGACAATAAAGGAAGGGTTTTCAAGGATACTGAACTAGAATTGGTGGCCCTAAATGTCCATGGAGTCAAGAAATATTCAAAATTATTCTTCCTTATGGAATAATTGTAGCCCATATCTCAAAAGGAGAGGAGAAACATTACTATTCATCAAAGATACAATGATATAGTTGTAATTTAGATGGTAAGCCTTCACCGTGAAAACACAAAACTAGAGGTAATGTATTGTATTGATGGCCTTGCTCTTATTTTTGTGGATTGTAGAATATATGGGGAGTGAATTATTTAAGATTTATTCACCAAAAAGGTTCCATGTATCACCCCCATGGCATTTGAGACCACCTACAATCTTCCCTTACCCATCTTGAGCTCCCATCCATGAAATATTGGACTAATACCTAGGACCTCGATTCAGTCCTCTCACCCTAGTTAATCCAAGGATCCCATGTTTTCAGGTCCCCCAATGGAAAAATTCCTATTGTCCAATTTATAGAGGGAATTAGGATAGCCATGACCTTTCTAAATATATCCCTTGGTTCCCCTTCCACTACTTATGTGAACAAAGTCTAAGTATGTTATGTCTATTTTATTCTAGGATAGAAATTGACCTCTCATGTGGGAGACCTAATAAGCTTTTTCCTAGCCAATAAATTCATGACCATTAAAAGAACATCCAAGAAATTTTATATGATTTTATACCTCTTGGATTCCATCCTAGCCTTTGTAACATTCCTTGGCAAGAAAAACTAGTCCCCTAATGGCAAGACCACAATCTCCCACCATTACCTTAAATTGCATATATTCAAGTACAAGAACCACATACAATTTATTTATGATGGTGTTTTCCCTACCATTTATGAGGAAATCATAGGCATCCATATGTCAATAGTACATCCTCTCATCAAGAAACAAATGGAAACCATGGGGGATGTGTGGTACTACCTAGATTGTACTTTGATAAGGATAGAGGGAATCCTAACTTAGCCCTATAGATTACCAATTCATATTCCTAACAATATTGTAGAATAAGAGATTTCCTCTAAGATTATTCAAGGTATGGATAGGACATGTAAATAAAATAAGAAATATCAAGTTTATCCCTTCCCATTAGATATTGGCAAGGTCATAATTAGAGATTGGAAGCAACTAGAATTTAGACTAAGGGGTACATAGGGTTTGTGAACACTAAACCCTAGGCCTTCTAAGGAACCTGAAATAACTTGAACCACATCCCCCTATTAGAGGATAGGAACTTATTAAATTTACCATCCATGAAGAGGATGTGGTAATTTTAATTGAGGTTAAATCTCAATAGGCTAGAGATGATGTCCAAGGATTAGTGTAAATAATTAAGAACCTAAAGGAAGAAAAGGGGAATTTATAGACTCAAGATATTTTCTCAGTCCTAGAATCCATGATCAATATTTTGGATGGGTAATTTTATTACATATTCAAGGCATTAAATTCCATGAAGTCAAGGTAGAAGTCCCTTTAGGTTTAAGCTACCTTAGCTAGGGAACTAACTACTCAAAGGCAAACCTCTGAAGATAAAATTATGCTACTCTTTAATATCCATATTAATAAATAAATCCCAAACTATAAGGATATTAGTATGGTACATTTAAGTGACATATTGGGGATTATTGGAGACAAACCTCAGGATTTGAATGCTTCACATGTCAAAGTTGAGGATCTCATTGGCCTAATTTAAAAGCTCTTAGGCACCATGCTCGAGGATCATACATAGACTACCACCTTGGGGATTATAATTGATGAATAATTCCATCATAGAGCCACCTTAGTGACTCAAGAAATCAAATGCAAGGGTCAAGGACAATTGGGAAGGTATAAAAATAGAGTTTTAAACATGATATTTAATGTAGGGGAGAGAATCAATGAATCTAGGAGCATCAAAGAAGCCTTGGCTAGGAATGATAAAGATTTTGATGATATGGAAAACAAAGAAGAGGAGAGCATCACTAGGCCAACCATGGATTTAGGCCTAGTGGATGAACATCACATAAAGGCCATAAGCACCTTGCATCAACAAAGGGACCCACCTCTAACATCTTAATTATGGGTTTACCAATAGGGCAACCCATTCATTTTGTAAAGGCACATGCTAGTTTGTTTATGTGATTGCCTCTAGGTCAGTAGGATTGTAAAAGATACTTGTATTATGGTTGTAGCAAAGACAACTATCTTTTATACACCTATAATTTTAAAACTGACTGATATGCTACCTGGATACCTATGAAAGGGCATGTATTACTAATTATAAAAGGAGAGAATTCAAAATATTTGTATAATTTTGAGAAATTAATACAAGAGATCAAAGAATTCTATTAAAATTATCTAGTTTTAGCATGTTTGAATTTCTAAGTCTCTCGATTGTTTTTTCTATTTTGAATATTAATGATATCAAGAAATACTGAACAAGATTATTAATTACACTATTGTTAACTTGTGTATGCTAGGTTAGTTGAAAGAATTGAATTTACTTCATTTCATTTAATCTGTAATAGAGATGTGCTTTAGCTATCTAAGTGTAGTGTAAAACCCTAAAATCAAACTCAATTTTACTTGTGTTATCACTCTTCCTTTTGAATTAGGCCCAGTTTGTGGTGAAACATGAGATTAGGCTATATTAAACTGCATTCTAATTAAGATCATACTCAAAAAAGATTTAAGTCTTGTCAATATGTTCAAAATATAGATCAATAATCACAGTTTATTTCTTACCCTACCTTCCCTTTTTCTTCTTTTTAAACAAATAAAATTAGGTTGAATACACTATTCATAACCATTTTGATCTAGTCAATGGTCTGATCTGGGTCAATTTATCCAAACTTTTCAAAAAAGTTACCAAAATGGCCCCTTATTATCACAATTTATAAATATTGTGGAATAGTTCATGTTGATATACCACAATTTCCACCATAGGAATCTTAATTGCCAAATACCTACAACTCATGTTTTGAATCTTTGGATTATAAAATGAGAAGTGTTCTTGAAACACTAGAGAACACCTATGGTTCATTTAGAAGCATCAATAATAGTCTAATAATATCCAAGATGAAGGATATATTTAGTGACAGCTAGACCCCTAAAGTGTCCCCCACATATTCCATCATGCATTTCCTTGATTGCATGGGAAGCTTCATGACTATGTAGACAACAAAGAAGGAGGCCATTAAATCCATGTTTGTAAATGCTCCCCCCTAGTGTGGCATAATGAGAGGTACATTGAATAAAGGCTCTTTAGGAATTCTTAGAGAGGTTAAGAGGAATGATGTCGAGGTTAAGGTAGTTAAAGATTTATTCATACTATAGGTTTGATAGAGATTTATCTACATGACAAATGGTAGGAAGGTTGGAATGGATATAAGATGGTGTAACAAAGTGGTGGATGGTAATACATAATTTAGACTCGATAGGTTGAGATAGGATTTGGGAATCAAGTTAAGTCATGGTATCCATGAACTTGTTGATAGATCATAGAACACAGTGGATAAGGTAATGATTGAATGATGTTAAGAGTACATCTACAAGTTGTTTATACCTTTGTAATACATAATTATTACATTGGTAGGATCTATTTACTTGCTTAACCATATGTTGGGAATCTATAAAGACATTAAGGGTCTTAACTCTAAAGGCTAGAGTAGTTTAGAGACCTATTTTTAGGGCTTCATACTCAACCACATTATTGGTGCACTAAAAATCAAGTTTGAAGGAAAGCAAAATAGGCTTACCATCAAGGGGAATGATAATAGATGTATTACCCAAACCATGCTATTATTTAAATAAATTGAAGAATATGGTCATTTGGTAGGTTGGGTCCTCTTGTGAAAGAGTTTTAATAGACTTGTCTAGAAATACAAGAGGAAGCAGTTGATTATCAGGTAAAGGAGATTTGGATAACTAGGCAACAATGACTTGTCCCTTAATTGAATTATGCTATAAGAACTCAAGGTCAAACTCAGATAAAAGCATGATCCACTTATCCATATGCTAGTTTTGGTATGGTTTATAATGCATGTACTTGAAGGGGTCAATGCTAGTGATGATGAAAGTTTTTTGATTGAGAAAGTAGTCGTAGAGTTTGGAATCCATGAAGACTAATGTGAGGAAAAGTTTCTTGGCATGGGTGTACCAAGTCTCATACTCTATAAGTGTTTGACTTATGTAGTAGATAGCTTTCTCCTTATTTTTTTCATCATGGTGAGTGAGCATTTCCCCTAAGGAATGGTCAGTGGTGGAAATATAAAGGTATAAGGGTTGGTCCTCTTTAGCTAGGGTAAGAATGGGTGGAGAAAGAAGGTATTGTTTGAGTGAATATAAGGCTTATTGGTAATCCTTAGACCACTTAACATAAGTGTCTTTCTTGAGAATATAGTGAAAGGGTTGAAATCCATCTAATTATTGTGAGATGAAGTAATAGATAGATTAGAACTTCCCCTATAGGCTAAAGAGTGGCTTAATATGGGTAGGAAGAGGCATCTCTAAGATCGATCTAAATTTTTCAAGGTTTAATTTGACTCCTAAAAGAGAGATAATAAATACAAGTAGCTTTATAGATAGGACCGTAAAAGTACATTTCTTGGGGTTGAGTCTAACATGGAAATGGATTAGGTAGTCAAATATGATTATGAGAATGGCTAGGTGATCCTTTAAATATTTATATTTTCCAAGGAGATCATCTACATAATCCTCAATAGTTTTATGGATAATATCATAGAAGATGTAGGTTATTGCACACTGCTAGGTCACTCCAATGTTTTTTAGATTGAATGGCATGACCCTATAATAGAAGGTTCCTCAAGGGGTGATGAAATATTTTTTATGTTGATATTTGGGTACAATCAAGATTTGATTATATCTTGAAAAACCATCCATGAGAGATAACATATCATGGCCAGCTATAAGATCAACAAGTTGGTTGATGCTAGGCAAAGGGAAGTCATCTCTTAGAATAACAGGGTTGAGGCCACAAAATTTTAATATAAAGATAAAGTCCCATTGTGGGTTTGATGATTGTAATGATGTTAGAAACCCATTAAGGATAATTTATAGGTTGGATGAAGTTAACAGACAAGAGATGTTAAAGCTCTTATTTGATTAGAAGGGTGATGTGAGGGTGCATCTTGTAAATCTTTTGTCAAATAGGTTTAACATCAGGATGGGTGAAAATGTAATGGAGGGATATAAAAGGGTCAATTTTGGTCATGCCCTAATAAGACTGAGAAAATGATATAGTTTAGTCATCAAGGAAGGAAGGGTAATTCAATTCCTCTATGGAATCTAAGGATTGAATAATCTTGATAATACAGGGGTTATCTTGAGTATCCAAGTTGACATCGATAGTGGATACATTCAACATGGTTTGATTCTTAGGAATAAGGGATTTATGGATAGAAGAATCCTCTGCATTGAGGTAGGTGATAATGGAATCATCATCCTAATCTTGGATGGTGTTGGTGGTAAGAGAAACATTTTCTACCATTTTAGGATGAATGAGAGGAAGGGTTTTAGTTTAGTTATCCTTTTGATAGGTTAGAGGGCCTAAACTAATGGTATTGAATAAAAAAAGCTAGGAGGATGATCTCAAAATATTTATACTTTGAAGAAGGTGGGTTTGTTGAGGATGGGATATCTTCCTCAATGGTGGTAATGGGTTTTAGTCAGTTGGTGGGTTCTTTTGGTGGTATAAACCCTAGGCCAAATAACTCATAAGATTTCTAGGTTTTGATGGTGGGTAACTTGTGAGTTTCATGATCATAAAAGCCAAGTCTAAATCATTTCTAATCACACCTATGAATTTATAATTTGGTAAATGCCCATTTGTATAAGTAGGAGAAGTCAGAGGTAAATGGGCAGATAGAAGAGGTAGTGGTATAAACAAGAAGTGGTTGATCAAGTCCCCCATAGATGAAATTGGTTTGGTGGTTAGAGATCTAAAAATGGATGATGGTTCTAATGTTGGATTCATAATTATGATCATGGTTGAGTTTCTTATACTCTTTAAAAGTAGGGAAGGCATCCAAAGCTATAAGATGATATTCCCCTAATGAGAAATATTGGAACATGGGTTCTAAGGGGTCCACTATGGGGATTTAAGAAGTAAGGATATATGAGCTAGTTGAAGCTTCATCAATAGTAGGGGTGGAGGTGTTATTGGTTTTTGGTGAGGTGGTGTTGTTGTTGGTAGGTGGTGAAGTGGATAAGGGAGGAATAAAAATGCCATTGGGTTGATATGTCATATTGAAAGATGTAAAATATCTAGGGACATATTTTATGGTAAAAACTTGACCTTTGTGTTTAAATTTGACACATCGATGTAAGGTAGAAGGGACATAACTCATGGCACATAGCTAAGGTCATCCAAGTAAGATATTGTATTAGAACTTTCCCTCTACAATTTAAAATAGTTTTAGAATTGTGCAAGGTCCCAAGCAAATGTGGAGGATGTCTATCCCTAAGGTAGTGGCTATAGTGTCATTAAAGGAGTGGAAGACCATTATAATTTTTGACATGATATTCTTAGGTAGTTGGAGTTAGTTATAAGCATGAGAGGAGATAATGTTGATACTATCTCCTTCATCAATCATCACCCTTTTGATGTAGGATTGGTTGATGTATGCAGTGATAAAGAAGGGAGGATTGAGATATTCAGAATGGATAGAAGGTATTTATAAATCTTGGAAGGTGGCAAAGTTAGAAAGTTTAAGGGATTAAAAAAAGGATGAAATAAGTTGAGGGTATTCTAGTTGATCCTCTATAGATTGCAAATCCTCTATCAATTCTAGAGGATGATGGGGTGGGGTGTTGATTAGTTCACAAAGGCTCATCTTCACTAGTGTATGGTGAAGTTGCTTTAGAACCACATGATGGATGGATTTAGAAAGTTTATATGGAGAGACACCCAAAATGGATTTTTTAGGTTTTTTTGAAGGTGAGGGAGAGGGTGAAGGTGCTTAGGTTTGGTTGAAAGGTTGAGGGGTAGAAGGGTATGTCCATGGTATAGACACTTTTTATTTTCCATTATCATTTTGTTAGGCCCAAGATTGGGTAACCAAATAGATAGTGTGGATTAAGGGAGGTGTTAGGATAGATGGTTTCTTTGGTTCCTCCTCACTTTCAAATGAGAGTGGAAGGGTAGGTAAGTGATGGATGGGTTGAGTTGGTAGTTAGGTTGGTAGTGGGCTCAAAGGAGGTTCATCTAATAATAGATCATCCTCATCTCATAAGTTATGGATAACTATTTGGAGAGCTTTGTAGTTATATATTACATGTCCAAATGTCCTATGGTATGAATAGATTAAATTATCATTGACTAGGATGGTTTGGGTTTGGAAGGGTTAAAGGGTTTGATAGGTAGTAGGCTTAAGGAAGAGGTTTGAAACAACCTTTGTAGAATGGTCTAATAAGATTATATAAAAGGTGGTGATGGTGATGGGTTCTTGATCCAAAACTTAGAATCTTTGGTTGAAAGATAATTCAAGAAATAAGAACAACATAATTTTAATAATGTTATCTTTGAGAAGAGATGTTTTATTGATCAAATTTGTAGATCCAAACATATACCTATCTCTGAGAAGAGATGTTTAATTTATATTTTGGGTTACATCTTCATTTATACATATTTTTAAGTATGAGGAGGATGTGGAAGGTCACCAATCTCAAGGGAGATTAAGTGGTTTGACTTCCACGATTTATAACAATATAGAATTCAAGGAATTACTATTTTTAGAAACTTACTATTTTTAGACTACACTAATAAAATTGAAATTTGGGGCACTTCCATTTTTTTTGGGGGACAAACCCACGAAGTAGAGCTCAGTCTCATCTCAATATGTTACCCTTATTCTTAGCTTTCTAACAGTTCAAATGGGGAGTCAAACAAAGCTATGGTGCAAAAGTTATGTCTCCCAAAAGTTTTGCCACCAATTTGGGTAAAACCATCACTTGAATTATCACCTAAAATGTTGCTCAGATCATTTCTCCCTCCTTGAGAAGTAATGGTTCCCATTACATTAATATTTGTCATCAAGTGTGGTAGTTGTGTTTTGATTTGATTCTTGATGCATACTTGGAATGGACTATACTTTATGGAGCTATGTAGGGCCTGATTATTTGCCATTTATGTCTAACCATTAGTATGTGGATGGAAGGCCATGAAATTCTCAAGATTGGTATCTATTTGAATTTATTGTTGTGTTATTTGTATAGTTAGGGCTAAGACATCAGCCCTTATGGATTCTTGTGGCTTGACCATCATGAAAATGAATTTTTTGGCACTAATCAGGGAGATAGATGTAGAAGGTGGTACCTATGGTACCCTATAGCACCATTTTACAAGAGTGAGGGTGATCCTTTGATTTCTTGATTCATAGATACCATGTCAATCATACATGAATGGCTGACCAAAGAGGACATTGTAAACATCTAGATTGACCACATCACATAAGAAGTCATCTTGGAATGGTTTTATTACATATGAGAAAAGACCTTGGTGGGTGACACAGAGGTTTCTCCCTGGATTCAATCATCCAATAATATATGACTTTAGGTGAGGATTCATAGACAAATTTAGGATTTTCACAACATTAGTAGAGATTAAATTCTTTTGACTCCCACTATCAAGAATGAAATGGAGAGGCTTACCTTTCACCCATAACTTAGAGTTAAATAACCTTTCCTTGTCATCTAGCCCCTCCTCATGGGTCCGTGATGAAGTAATGATGGCATAGAGTTCAACATATACAATATCTTCTTCATCCTCTTTGACTTTAGGGTGTGAATGAGGTAGATTATTAGATGTTGAGGATTATGACTTAGAAAGAAGGGACTTGATGGCTTGACATTATTATTTGGAGTGTGTTCTAGATTTGTGGTAATCACACCATTTCCTAGTCTTCCCATCTTTTTACTTCTAATTTTGGCCTCATGTTTGACCTTTTTGTCACTTTTCCATTTTGTAGGCTAACTCTTTATATTCATTCTTCCATGCTTCTACTCAATCTTCACTATGAAATTGTATGCCTCACCAAGGGTTTCTAGATTAAAGAGTTCCATCTCCCCCATATATACCATTGTATTCCACTGTGATATTTGAGAACCTTATAATTTTCACTTTCTTGGATGCCCAATCTCATAGATAGAGAATGAAAAATGTCAGTGTAATCTTGAATAGACTATTCTTTATCTTGGTGAAGTTATTTCCACTCTATATATAGATCATCATATGCTACAATGGGGTAGTATTTTTCCTTTACAACTTCTATGAAATCATCCTAGGTAGGTTCCACCATAAGGCCAATATCATCTATACTAAATCTCTTTTTGTACACTTCTCACCAATTTTTGATAGGCAATGATGCTTTCAAAAGAGCAAAAGTGATCTTATCTTTATCAATGAATTTATTTATGAAAAAATAGGAAGACAATTGATCCAACTAATTTTCTACTACATCAACATTGATTTTGCCTTCAAATGTATGGATATCAAAATTCACCTAAACCTTGAAGGGTGTTGGGGCACTGAAAGGATGTGGGGATGCAGATGAGGATCTAAAATTTCCCATCAAGATTTGTTGGAGAATTTAGGTGAATTTTTGTAGCATCAATGCTTGATACTATTATAGGGATTCATTCACCATTTTCTTGAAAGGATCAGATGTCTCAGTGTTGTCTACCATTGAGGTTGTTTGGAGCAAACAGGTGGATAGTCTGTTGGTTCAATTTTCCACCTAAGCTTCCTATAATCTGACCTCATCCTCAAGATCATACACTCTAAAGACAAAACACTCTAATACCACTAATCCAAAAATTAGAAGATTTGGTTGAAATATAATTTAAGAAAAAATAATAACACAATTATAATAATGTTATCTTTGAGAAGAGATGTTTTATTAATCAAATTTGTAGATCCAAACATATGCCTATCTCTAAAAAGATATGTCTAATTTATATTTTGGGTTAAATCTTCATTTATGCATATTTTTAAGGTAGGAAGAGGATGTGGAAGGTCATAAATGTCATGTGAGATTACGTGGTTTGATTTCCACAATTTACAACAATACAGAAGTCGAGGAATTACTATTTTTAGAAACTTACTAATTTTATACTACACTACTAAAATTGAAATTTGGGGAAATTTCATTTGTTTTTCAAGGGTCAAAAGCCATTGATCAGATCTTAATTTCATCTCATGACTTTCCCCTCATTCTTAGCTTTCCAATGGATCAAATAGGGAGTCAAACAGAGCTATGGTACAAAAGTTATCGCTCCTAGAAATTTTGCCACCAGATGGGGTAAAAACATCACCCAAATTGTCACTTGAAATGTTGCTCATATTAGTTCTTAGTTTTAGTAGTGGGAGCCTTATTATAATTAGGATTTACCATAGAATTTTTAGGTGGTGAAATAGTTTTGGTAGGTAGTTTAGGTTGGTATTGCTTGGTTGTATTTAGTTTTGAGGTGGATGGTTTAGAGGTGGAAGATTTGGATAATGAAGGTTTAGATATAGGTGGGAAAGTATAGGTGGATAAGTTAGTTAATAATGATGGGTAGTTTTATTATTAAAAGGGTGTAGGTGTAGGTAGAGCAAAAGGAGAGGGTTTACTAGATGAGGAATAGGTAGTTAGGATGGTGGAAGGATGGGGTCCTAAGATAGAGGGTAACTATGAAGGAGATGGTGTATCTCTACATTAAGGTGGGAGATTGGGTGGATCCACCTTCTTAACTAGTTTGGTTGAATTTTTAGATGGGTTTAAGTCCAAATTCAAAGATGGGTGAGTATGGATAGGTATGGGATGTATTCCTAGATTCTTGATGGATTTGGTTATAGAGGTGTAAGGTGATTTGGCAATTTTAGATAAAGATAGTTTAGATGATTCTCATATGGTTTTGGAGGGTGAAGTGTTTGATAAATGGGTTGAGGTGATGTTAAGTTCAAGGGTGGATGTAAGTGAGGATGAAAGTTTAGGTTTATTTTGGTAGGGGATCCAAAGATGATGCCAAAAGGTGGCTCTATCTATGCTGGGTTGAGAGGTGAACTCTAGATTATGTATCAATATATAAAAAGTCTTGTAAATGGGTTTGATTCTTTGTTCATTGGTTTTAATGGTTAAACACATAGGTTAAGGTGATAAAATGATTTACTATCCTTTTACCTTGATGGAGGGTTATACGATTTGGGGGGATGGTTTTTCCATGGAAGGAGTAGGTAAAGTGATCTCTTCTTTTGGGATGGTTTCCAATGAGAGATAAGGGAGGAAGGTGTGGTGTCCTCATGTGAAGGAATAAATATGGTTGATTCCTTTGTTTGGGTGTCCAAAGGAATGCTAGGTAATTCTACCACTTTAATAAGTGGAGTGGAAGAAGAGGTAATTTAAGCAATGGTTACCTCCTTTGGTATTTTTATCAAAGGAGAGGTGGGTAAATCTATTATCTCTCCAAGTGAAGAGAGAAGAGTAGTTGTTTCCTCTATTTGGGTGTCCAAAGGAATAAAAGGTGAGTTCATCATTTCAATGAGTGGAATGGAAGAAGGGGTAGATGAAGTAATGGTCTCCTCAGTAATAGGTTCACTAATAATGATATTAACCATATTGACCTCATGAGCATGAGATGATTCTAGTTTATTTTCATCATAGTTGGTGGAAGGTGCATGATTGGAAAAGGTTTATGGAAAATGTTAGAGGAATAATTTGGAGGTGCATTGGGATTATCAAATATGAGTTCTCCCTTATCGATAATATTTTGGATAATGGTTTTAAAGGTGTTGAACCTACTAACATCATGTCCAGTGATGTGGGGGAAAGCACTTAGATCATTCTCATTGTACCAACCAGGTGTAGGGTGAGAGGTATCAAATTATTGGGGAGGTTTTATAAGTGTAAGTTGTATGATGTTTGATTTAATTAATTTTTCCAAAACTTAAGCATAAGACTCTCCTATCAGAGTATATTATTTTGGAGAAACTCAATTTTGGTTTTAGTTTTGTTGGTTGGAATAATTAGAGGAATTGGTTGGGTTGGGTTGGTTGATAGTTAGAGGTGGGGAAATTTTAAGGATAACCAAGTTGGTGGATGCCTTGAGTTTAGTATTGGGATGATTATATTGATTTGTAGTTTTGGTGGAGGAAGGGTCATTGAATTTAAAGCTAGGATTTTTTTTTTGCAATTTCAATTTACCCTCATCAATGGCTCATATTTCTAATTTATGTGCCATGGTGAAAGCCTCATCAAAATTCTTTAAAGTTTGAAATTGAAGAGTGGGGGAAATATGTTTGGTATAACCCCAAGAGAAGAGTTTAATAAACTTAGGTTAGGGTAAAGAGAAATAAATTTAGTTGATAAGACGTCTCCTTCTAGTTACAAAATTGGAAATTGATTCATCATCAAATTGCCTAATGGAGTAAAGGTCGGTAATATAAACCTTTTTAAATATATTTACTAAGAAATGATCTAAAAATAATTGAGCAAGTTGGGAAAATGAGAAGATGGAGTGATTGGTGAGATCACTATACCAATCTAAGGCTGGTCTAGATAAAGACATGGGGAAGGTATGAAAGAGAACATCATCATCATATGTAATTAAATAAAAAGAATAATAGAATGATTTTAAGTGTTGTTGAGGGTCCTTCTTACCTTGGAATTAGAAAAACTTAGGTAGTTCCCATTGAGGAGGATAAGGCTAGAGAGTAACAGATGGGTGGATAGGTTCATTACAAATGTGATCATAAGATAAGAAGTTATAATCTTCTGAGATAGATGACACTAGGGTGGTCATTTTTTCCATTAACATTTTGACCAAATCTATTTGAGGTTGAGAAGCTCCATAATTGGGTGGTAAGTTTTGTTGAGGTTGTGTGGAAGCAATATATGGATAAGTAATGGAGGGTTGAGAACATACCACATATTGGTATGTGGTCAATGAAGGTTAGGATGGTGCTCCATAAGGGTTAATAGGCACAAAAGGTTGGGTAAAAGGTGATATGTGTCCTTGTGGATTAAGAACATATTGGTAAGATGTTATGGGTATTTTTGAGGGATTAATGTGGGTTGGTTTAAAGATATGAATGGGTTGGTATCTAGTTGGGGTTGATTGGTGACCCTTGTGCTAATAGGTGGAATGGTATTGGGTATAGAAAGTGCCAAACTTTGAAGTGGATTGGAAATGAGTTATTTGGTAATAATAAGGGGAATGGTGGAGATAGGGGTAGAATATACCCCTACGGTGGATGAGTTATGGGTAAAAATAGGTGAGGTTTACCCTATGTTGGAGGTATTAGTTGGTGTAGGAGGTGTTTGGTTATTGGTTTGGATGTTGGATTGGGTTTGGGTGGTGGTATTGGATGGGATATTGCTAGAAGAAGAGGCTTCAGTAATCAAAGGTTGGGTAGAGGTAACACCAACCATATGATGGGGAGGTATCTAAGCAATAGGGGTGTGATGAGATAAGGTGTTGAGGTGATGTTAAAGGGCCACATGGTTGTTATTGAGGAAGGTAGTGAAATTCATATCACCCTCAAAAAATATGTAAGGCATGGTAGGAGGGGGAGAAAGATGAGGAGAACTCTCAACATCTAAATTATAATCCATGGAAGAGGAGGAAGAGGAAGAATGTGGTTCTTGGTTGGTTTGATTCCTCAAATGTTCTTTAGTAAAGACCATGTGAGGAATAGAAAAGAAATGAAGAAACTCATAACTCAAACACAATGCAAGAAAAAGGAAAAAATCACAAGGAAATAAAACATACACTAAAGAGAATTTTACAACTTAGGATTCTTTTTAGATCACTTTTGGCTTATGCCTTGAGAAGTGTGAAGAAGAAATTTGATTTGTAGATCAAGTACTAAAGAGGAAATCTAAGGTTAGTTTTAGGTTGTGTTTAGGTACTAAAAAATAAATATATATTGAATGTTATTATGTGGCTTGATATTGGGGCCTACCCCCTCAATTCACACACCAAAATGATAAGGGTGTCAAGTGTTTAGCCAAGATATACTAAATTTTAAAGTTTATACTCAACTAGAGAGTTGAGTTGGTTCTCCCTTAGATAATGACATCTAATTAAGATTGATGAGAAAGGGTAAGGTTTACCACAAGGTGATGAAATCCTAGTTGAGACTTGTCTCAAGTTTGTTTTTATGTGTTGATTGATTATGTGGTTTGGTAAAGTGTGTGATGGCAAGATTGAAACCATGATTAATTACTTTGCTTTTACATTACTAGATGAACTAAAACAAGAAAGCAATCAATATATGCAAGGTTTATTTTAATCCCAAAAGAAATTTCAGATTTCATTGTATGAGCATAGAATAAAGGAATAAAAGTGACACCTAGATGATGGTAAGGTCCCACTGAGTGTGCCAAAATGTTTCTCTTAACTTCTACTCATTTCTTAATTTTGGAAAAAGATAAGAAAATAATAATAAGGGTACAATAAAGATACTTTGTTGTTATGCATGTGTGATCCAAATGAATGTAGAGAACTCATTTTTGTCTTGGAAGGACTACTTATAGATAATAAAATCACTAAAAAAGGGGTCATTAAAAATATAGTTAGGTGGACTACCTAGCATGAGCTAGATCTAATAAGCGTGAGTTTCCTAGGAGGCTATTAATCCACTCTTTGATAAAAATTAAGTTGAAAGAGATAAAATTAAACTACTTTCATCAAATAATATAAATTAACTAAAATGAAATACAAGAATTAAGTATATGCTTGATAGAGAAAATAATTAAAAATAACAAAAGCTAGTCAATACTAGTGCTAAAGTGGGACATGTTAGGTTGATAAAATTAGGGAGGAGTCTATGAATAGGTAGGGACATAGAAATTTAGGTTTGGTTGGGGTTAAGGGGTTAGAAATAACTTGTAATTTCTTACCATAGTGACCATTGATGTTTAGGATGATCATTGGTGGTTAAGCTGACTGTCGATGGTTGGGTAACCATTGACGGTTGGGGTGACCATCGATGGTTGTGCTAACCATTGGTGGTTATATGTGGGTTTCTAGGTTTTTAGAAAAGGAGATTTAGAATAAGTTGATGATTAAGTAGGGTTTCTATTAAGGATCCAAAATTTAGAGAGTAAGTTGTAAATAGATCTGGTCAGGGCAAGGAGGTTAGAAATCCAATAAAAACAAAGAATAAATACAAGTATACTTGTATCTTTCTTAGATAGGTGATGGTGGAAGGATAGAAATTTTTTGCTAGATTGATAATACTTTGGCCTCAAAAGTAAATTGGGTAGAGGTTTAGGTCTCCATTGATGTTGTTGAGTTGCTAAAACAAGAATAGATGTTAGAATACTTGAATACTTGTGTGTTCAAATGCTCTTGTGATTGATGGATTGTGGATCCATTTCACTTCCTACTCCCCTCCTTTTATAGGCAAATAAATATGGAGGATAGAAGGTTTCCTAGTAGGTTAGCATGATGATTTAAATGTTTGGGTGTTTTTTAGCACCACACAAGGTGGACATATTAACTCATGCCTCTTTAGCTTTCACATAGTTGGTGATGAGTTAGGAGGGTGAGGACTTGACCATCGATGGTTAGGATAACCATCAATATTTAAGTGTCTAAAAGAAAAGGGGTTAAGGTGGGCTGAAAGAGGTGGGTTAATTTTTAAGTTAATAAGTTAGTGAGTTTAGTTAGATAAGTAGTTAACTAGACCCAGGGTTTGATGGGTTGGTCAGTGGGTTGAGAAGGGTTAGATGGTCCCTAAGGTATCCTAAATCATTTTGACATCTACAACCATTATGTGTGCTTTTCTAGTGTCTACATTGAGTTTCATTGAACATCAATATGTGGAGTATGGTGCAAAATAAAACCAAAAAAGAGGGTATTTTGGATAATAAACACAAGGTTGGGGATTCTATAAAAAAAATTGACTATAGAGGAGGCTAAAGGGGAAGATATTAAGGGGGTATCAAGGAGGCCATAATAGTGAGAATAAAAAAAACCTGACTGCCTATAGAATGTTATTTATGTGAAGCATACAACCACTATGTATGGAATTATCTTACCAATCCATAGAGATAAGTCTACTACATATACTTTAGAGTTGAAGGTCAACATAAAATAGAAGATTATCTAATATGCAATGCAAATATGATCAATGCAAAACCAAAGGAGAATGTGTTTGTATAATAAATCACTAGGCAACAAAGATTAGAACAAGGGTTATCACCATTAGAATTCCATAAGATCAAGAGATTAGAAAAGTATAGTGGGATAAATATATTAATCATAATACTAAAAATAATTTTATGTACCAACTTGCATAGGTGTTGCAAGAGATCCAACAACAACCATCTTATGAAGATGATAATACAACCGTTGATGCTCAAATGTAAAACAAATTATAAGAATCATGAGAAAGAAGGATTTTGTGATTACCCTAATAGATTTGATGAAGTTACTTATCACCCTACATAATGAAGATATTTCACGTAACATCATTAATTTCTTGTATAATATTTTAGAGTGCACACAACGAGGTCAACAACATATTGACAAATTAGTATGGTATGTTAAGACCAAGAAATCTTGGGATGTTTATTCTCATGTGTAAATTAAGTTGGCCAGATATGATATTTTAAATATATTTTTTGATTTTGGTAAAATCATTAATATGATTCTATGATCAACTTGGGCAACCATTAGTTGATCGATATTGAGCTATAGTATAGTTATTTTTAGTCTGGTAGATTATGATAGGGTGGGGCCCATTAGAAGGCTAGAGTATGTTGAGATTAAATTATAAAAGCTCATTTTATGCATATATTTTGAGTTCATTGATATGAAGACAACATATACCCATTATCCTACCTTAATTAGTGATAAATGGGCCTATGATGTCTAAATGACCATTAACACTATGGATAATCAGCTAAAGGTGCATCAAGGAGATAAGATAGTGGTCATACCCCTTAATAAGTGTAATCAAGAGTTGTATATCATACTAAAAGAGATAGAGTCCCCTTATGCCTATGGGGATAATATTTGGTTTAAAGTCAACACAAATGAAAGGAAAACTGCTCTATAACTTGTAGAGTATCAAGTTGGGAAACCAAACACTACAAAACAAGAAGAGAGACTAGTGTACAAGCCTTTTATAACAAAGTCTCTAGTTGGGTAGGTTTAGATAGAATAATGTGTTTTTTATTAGTGTACTCTTAGACAAAATTTGAATTATATTTTTTGTATAATACAAGTGAAACCATAATGTATTACATAAAACATACCCCAAAGGGTGTTTTTCTTTAAAAATAACATCATCTATAAGTGGTGACTCAGACACTCATATGTTGATCTGGTCTTGAAGATATCATGAGATACATACTTTTCACATGATGTTCACTATTAAATTCTATATACCTCAATACTTTGTGAAAAATGAACTTAATTCATTCATTAATGAGGCTTGAACACCATATGACAAAGGTGGATCAATGATTTAGTCCACTTAGCTATCAACTAAAAGGGACTACTGTAAATTGGTGGGTAATGCACATAAATCTAGAAGTTTATTGGGAGGAAGCATGTGAATTTTTGGATGCAAGATTTCAGCTATCAACTATTATGAAATTAGAATATTCTTTCTTCCAATAAGGTCAATGCCCTAAGTTTCACATTCATTAATGTGTGGATATATATAATATGCATGGAGTAGAGCCATGGTATTGGGTGTACATTTATAGTCATAGATTAGCACTTCTCCCAACAACTTGGTATATGTACCAAGAGCATAGGAGAAAGAAAAAACATTAGGAACAAGTGCAATAATACTTCATTCAAAATTTTGTATTTGAAGATGATTATCCATTATTTTAAAATGTGTTACACAAACTCAAAATATTTTTATTTGATGGATGAGCTGAAGAGTTAGCAACTATAGTTGAATCATCATCTCAATAGGAAGCAACATAGGATTTAAATTTGGCAATTCATAATTAAAGGGCTAGTCAATAAGAACAATATCTTGTTAAGCCATGTAATAGAATAAAATATGAACTAACAGAGTCTAATGATAGTGATGGAGATATGGATCTATAAATTTTGTTTGAACTAGAATATGAAGTTGAACCAAAACTAGTTGAAAGCATAAAATAATTTGAAGAAGAAATATTGTGCAACATAAACATTCCATAGTGGGAAGATAAACATATATTAAAATAATCATTACCCAGTGGATCTATTAAAATATATTAGCAACCCCTAAAAATGATTAAGGGAAACATTGGAATAGAGGATTTTCCTAAGATTTCAACAATGGATGACTACTAGGAACAACAATATATCTCAAAAGTTTTACAATTGCTTCGAGACTATCAAGATGTATTTCTAACCAAGTTTTCTAAAGTAAAAGGTGTGGATATTTCCATGGGGGAGATGTATATAGATTGAAAGAGTGCACTTAACCCATCAAAAATTTCCCATAAATGCTCAATTCCAATATAAATATCAAAGTAAACATAAACTAGAACAAATGCAATAAATTGGAATTATTTATCTTATTGAAAAATCATAATGGGTAATCCCTATAGTTGTGTAGCTAAAGAAGAGAGAAAATCTGAGTTTATGGAGACTAACATACACTCAATGATGCCTAAATCAATGACCCATTCCTAATATAATTCATATATGAAGTCCTTGAGTCTATCACAAGGCATGAAGTGTATTGATTCATAAATATCTTCAAGGGGTACCATCAAATTCTGATCATAGAGGAAGATCGAGATAAAACTACTTTTGGAACTGAATGGAGATCATTCACATATAAGGTAATGCCCCTTAACCTAAAGAATGTAATGGAAGTTTATTTTAGGGATATGGTAAATGTATTAAAATACTTCATTCATGACTTCCTAAAATTTTATTTAGATGATTGAGATTTTTTATCTTTGTTTAAATAAAATATGTCAAAGTTGTGATTAATGTTAAAATGGTGTCTTAATTTGTGCATTACTTTGAATTTAAATAAATGTTTTTTATTTTCACCTTTTAGTGTTCTATTGGGACATGTTGTATGTAGTGATGGTAATTTGGTTGATCTAGTTAAGAATGTTGTGATAGTAGGGATGCCACCTCCAACTAACTCTACAAAATTGCATAAATTTCTTGGTCATATGGGATACTAAAAGAAGTTTATGAGAGGGTACACATCCATATTGACATCAATGGAGAAACCATTATGCAATGATACAAAATTTATATTAAAAAAATAATGCCAATGAGCATTCATTAAGCTAAAACAAAGTCTGGTAACAAAACTAATTCTACTTTTTCGTAACTAGAAGAATCCATTCCATGTTTATGTGGATGGTTCTAGTACTACAATGGGAGCTATCTTAGCACATCTAGGTGAAGGTTATTTGGACCATACCATAAATTTTTCTAGTAGGAAGCTATTATATACATAAAATAACTATAAAACTATATATATAGAGGTATTAGCTATGGTTTTTTCATGACAAATTTTTTAGAATTACTTGTTGGCCACACTATTTAACTTCTTTATAGATCACCAAGCATTGTGCTATGTAGTTAACAAGCCAATGTTGTGAGGAGATATATATAGATGTCTTATGTTGTTTCAATAATTTCAATTACGTATTAATTTCAATCCATATTGAGAAAATGTGGAGACAGATCATCTCATTAGGTTACACAATGGGGAGGAGATAGAAGAAATATAAGATGAATCCCCAAATGCACACTTATTTAGGACTACTACAATCCTAAATAACATGGAAGATATTAGGAACTTCTTGGAGAAAGGAAATTTCTCTACATACTATATATAATGAGATAAAAATCAAATGGTCACCTAATCTATACCATATAATCTCATCAATGGGGTTTTGTACAAGTTAGGCAGAGATGATGTGTTATGTAGAGTAGTACTAGAGCATGAATGACCAAAACTTCTTTAGGAATCTCATCAAGGAATTTTAGGAATCACTTTACAAGTGAAGTCATTACCATAAAAATTATATAGAGTGGTATTTGGTGGCCTACCTTATTTTAGGATGTGCACAAAGTAGCCAAGCATTATGATGTTTTCTAATGAATGGGTATGCCAAATCAATGTGATGAAATGCCTTTGGTTCCCTTGCTCATAGAATAACCGTTTGAATAATGGAGAATTGAATTTATTGGGTCTATATATCCTCCCATCAAGAAAACTCATGTGTAATATATCAAATACTACAATCAATTACTTCACCAAATGGGTGGAAGTAGTTATGACCCCAAGTTGTGGTAGAAAGTATGCTTCCTACATGAAAATATCATCACAAGGTTCATATGCCCAATCAATCTCATTAGTAATAAAGGAACACATTTCCTATATAATAATATCATTGAAGATTTTATGATGTCACATCATAAGATCATAACTTATCATCCCCAAGTAAATGGGCATGTTGAAGTATCAAATAAGGTATTAAGTAAAATGGTAAAAAACATTTGTAATGTGCAAAGGGATGATTGGGAGGATCACATTCCTATAGTTATTTGGGCATACATAATAAATTATAATCACAACACATGTTTCACTCCCTTTTATATTATTTATGACTTTGAAACAATAATGTCTATAAAGTATATAATTTTGAGCTTGTGTATTAAAATAATTATGAGGCTTGGGGATCATGAATATCTGAAGTAAATGTTATTATACTTGGTTAAAATGCAATAAAATTGATAGAGGGAACTTTTCACACAAGAGATACATAAGTCAAGTCAAAAGGAATGGAATGATCATAACTTATTATCTAAATAATTCTATATAGGACAAGTGGTATTGATATATGATAGATTATTTAAGGCACTTAGAAAAACTATAAATTAGATGGAAATGAACTAATATTATACATGAAGTTTCAAAATATGGTACTATAATGTTAAAATATATATAGGGAACCATACTGCTAGGATGAATAAATGTCTATAGGCTTAAGCCTTACCACCTTTAATCTCTACCACTTTGTTGATAACATGAGTGGGTGTTGATTAACACCATGTAGTTAGGTTTTTGTTTAATGTTGTTTGTTTATATTTATTCATTTTATTTAGGGTCATGTGTTTGTAAACTATGATATTTTCATTGCAACACATCTCAACTAATAAAGAATAGTTATAATCACAATATGAAATCAAATTTTAGCTACAACTTAAGGAATGATAGTTGGCACCAACTATCAGATGTCATGAAATAAGTTCAATAAGGTGATGGTGATAAGATAGGTTTGATGAAAGGATAAATAATGATCATCAAATACCATTAGTTACAATGCAATTGAATAGGTTTCATTCTTCTCAAGGTGGATTGTGTGGCTAATTGATAGATGACATCATAAAAGAAATAGGGTAGATGAAAAGATATCACATCACTTAAAAATAACTACCAAGGGATCAATCAAGGATTCTATATGAAAAGGGGTCGATTCAGATCAAATTTCATCAATTAAGATTAAATTTGGGAAGAAAAACTCATGTGCAACTAGTCATCACATTTAAAGTAGTTGGTGAGACACAATTGAATCTCAAAAGCTATATAATAAGGGGCATGGACAACACACAAACATTAAACACTTCCAAAAATATGTGAATTTTGAGATATTATTTTCAAACATATTCAAGAACATATATTTCATATTAGAGATCGAGCAAGTAAATCAACTCTTCATCTTAGGTAATAACTATAATGATGGATCAAGGTTAGATATTGATCCCACTTATAGATGTGCATAAAGAGGAGATGGGAATTGGATTAGGTCTATGATAAACTAAATATAATTACCATTACCCTTTTGAGTTCATGGATCAAGTATAAGTAATTTTTTTTGCTCATGGGCCTCAAGATCCTACCAAACTAGAGCCCTAATGCTCTCACATCCACTACAAGGTTTAGACACAAAATTATTGATCAAGATACCTACATTTAGTTAAATTTATGAGGTTATGCTAATATATTAAGTAGATATAACCAAGGGGCTATTAATTTTTATAAGATGTTAAAATTTGGATCGATACATAAGCTATGGTATGAGATACAGGTCTCCCAAATTATGGAAAATCCCTTATTGAATATAATACCATTTTTATTCCCATTCATTTAGACACTAAGGAGAAATATACAACTAGGTAGGTAGAAGAGTACCAATTGAGTCCATAATAGATGCTTCATTGAAAATTTTGGTTAAATTCATCACAAAGATATTTTGGTAGATAATAAAATAGGTCAAGTACGCAACAAAATGGGTCATTGATATTACATATCACATGATACACCTAAATGAATATTTTGACTAGCCCTAGTTTTTGGCATTAAATTTGACTACCAATACTGATAAGGTACTTGTAGGTACTTCATAGAATTTCCAATATCATTTTTTGGTCTTCATTTTGTGTTCTATGTAGTGTATATCCCTAGAAGGACATATTATTATCACTACAAATTTTTGGCCTACCATCACCTTTATAAACATTATATAGACTAGAACATGGAAATAATATTAAAAATTGCATAGGTTCAATGCATGGTAGATTGAGGCCCTAGACTTAATCAATTCACACCCATAAATCATTTAAGATGTCATGTAGTATTTAAGGAAACATGCATTGGTAACAAAAATACATAATGGTGTAAAAATCAATGTGCATGAGCTAGCAACTTCAACTATGACCACAATGACATTTTTCATCATAGTTTTGGATGCACAAGGAGAAGTATGGAGGTATAAAGTTTTAGATATGAGGTCCATGAAACCCTTACAATCTATTCCTTTATAAGGATAAAAATTAATGCTAGAATAGGCACAAGCACAATACTAAGCACAATCACAAGCCCCACCAAAAAGATTATCTACCTCATCATAGTAAGATAAAGGAAAAATAAAGGTACTTGCATGGAAAGCCTCACCACCACCACCAAAGAAGAGGATAAATCACATAAATTCATGGTTAGATAATTCAAATGTCCCAAGGATAGTACATGAGTGTGACCTACTATAACTTGGAGTGGATGAGTAGGAAGTCTTAAATACTATGCTAGAAGACATCAGTAATGATGTATATGACAAATAATAAGAAAAATAATCATTTTTATGTAAATCATCACACACATGACAGGTGCATAATTAGGGAAGATGGGATCTCTAGGTTGATATTACTCAACCCCCATGCTCTATTATTATTTATAACATAGGTTGATAAGTATCATAGTGTTATTTGGAATATAAAATATTTCAAGTAAACCTAACTATAGGATCATCTGATGTGTAAATGGTTAATATACCAAAACATGAAATCCCAACACAACAATTGATGCACATACCATGCACACACCTATCTGATTGACTATCTCAAACTATAAGGGAAAGGATGGTGTATTTTAGTGAACCAACAATTTCAATTAGTTCATAACTATCATAAGTATCATAACAAAAACCTCTAAATAAAACTATGAATAAGTAAAAATAGATCCTCACTCCTCTAGCCACATCCAGGAAAAAGACATTTGTGCATAGAGGTACGATTGAACTTGACATACCATAATATTATAAAGAGACTAAATAAAATATTGAACTTGACATATCATAATTCAAGGAGGAGTCTCAACAAATAACTATGTTAGTGCTAAGACCTAAATAGGAAATTCCATAATAAACACAAGATCCAGAGAATGCATAAAATAAAGAAGAATAATAAAAACAAGCTATAGAGTAAAATCACCAGAAATAAACCAAAGAAGTAGAGGCTATGAAGAGGTAGGTCAAAGAAGTAGAGGCTACTAAGAAGTGGGCCAAGGAAGCATAGACTATGAGGAAGTAGGCTAAATAAATAGAGGCAAAAAGGAAGAAATTATTAGGATATTGATGGTAGATGTGTTGTCATTGATGTCAAGTGGCATTAGTGATGACAATGTGGTCTAATAGGTTAGAATGATGGAACATGGTGGTCTAATGTACTTAGAGTAATGTGATACTTGCAAGGGTGTGCATGGGTATCCTAAGTGGTTTTTCTATGGATTAATGGAGCTTGGTAAGATTATGTTTTATTTTTACTAATGTGTTCTATGCTCAAGGGTTGACTTCATATGGCATTCATGAGGTATGTAGGTCAGTTTGTGCCTTGTATGATTGATCATGCATGGTTGCCTATAGGTTTTTTAGTCCTATGGATTGTATGCCATGGTATGGAGTTCAATATACTTTGAATATGCATGTTTGAAATGTATAGGATTATGAGAGGTTAGATATATGGTTTGAAAGAGGTGGCTAGTGGTCTACAAGATAGTTTGGCCATTGGCCTAGTTGGCCAAGGTGGGCTTGTGAGGCCTTATGAAGGGTCCAAGGGTGTTTTCAGGTTGGTGAAGCTTTTATTTTTATTGGAGATTATTATAGAGGTGTGTTAAATTTTCTTTACCAGTTAATAGGTTAACATATGAGACATAAAGTTAGAAATGACTTCATGTTCTTTAGAGGGTACTTGAATGGTGCATTTTGAGTTCGAGAGGAAAGTTCTCACATTCATTATCTCATGTATATTTTTCATGAGGATATAATATTTTTGGAAAAGTTGAGTAATGTTACTAATAATTTTTTACAATAATTATTTCATGGATTAAGGTCATATTCTTTATGAATGATTTCTAAGAAGGTAAACACATTTTTATGTGCAAAAACCCTAGTCTTAGACCCAATTGGAAATATCTGGATTTTAGGTGATAAAAAAGATGGTGTATGGAAAATATCATGATTTTATGTTTTATATTATTCCTGTAGGCTTATGAGGATGTGTTTAGTTAATCTTGAATATTTGTGGGTTCTATTAAAAAGTTCTTCTTAATAGTGTTTTTGATATTGTGAGAGGTTTATGAAAGTAAATAGGTGAAAAAATGGGTGTGTGATGAATCTTATGGCTTACATAAAAAAATAATGAATTTTTTTAGGAATATTAATTTATTTATGTCAAAGTTATAGGTCCTCAAAGTTGCCTAGTTGATATTAAGGAAAGGATGCCATGAGTGAAAAAGACCAATCAGAGTGAGAAGTGAAATTAGAAGGCCTAATAATTGAGTAGGTATGGGTATAAGATCTTAGAGGTTATTTAGGGGATGTATTTCCTCTATCAATTATATTATTATTATTATTATTCCTAGTCACTTGGCTATTATTGAATGGTTGTCTCATAATTGACCATGATAGTTTTGCTAGTTAAAAGGAACTTATTTTAGATGATTGAGTTTGTTTATAGGGTATATGGTTAGATAAAGTCTTTATGATGGTTAGAGGGTGTTTAGGAATTACTTAATATCCTCTTTAGTTATTTTTAAGGTTTGAACAATATCCTATTGGTCAAACATAGTCTTATAAGTAGAGTTATGATTCATTTGTGAGGTGTTTTTGGCATGAACTCATGGTATGGTATATAAATCTTGTGAAAATGATCATGGCCAACCTTGGGAGACATAAATAATTGATCCTAAAATTTTATAAATAGATATAGCTGACCATAATTGAGAATTTTATATATACAAGATGTTTTGTGACCTTTGTGTGTGGGTGGACTAAGCTAAGACAAGCAAGTGTTGATATTTTGAAGACCTTGTGCAAAGGTTTTTAGGGGTCTTGGTGACGTTTTTTTATATGAGATTGAGTAGATAAAAATATCATTAGACTCAGAGTAATTTTTTGATTCTATTGATTATTTTTACTATATTTATTAGTGCATATTTGTAAATGAGTGAAAGATTTTGTGAAGGGATTATTACTTGTGTTGAAGAGATACCTTGGTGTTAGTGACTTGTGTAGAGTTGAAAACTTGGAGAAGAGTGCTCTTGTAGGGGTTCTCTATTATATTGAGAGGTAATTAGAGTTCAATAATTGTTTATTTGATAGGTGTTGTGTTGGTGCTCAACATCTTAAGTAAGTTGGTGTTTGTCATCTTTAGGGGTTGGTGCTCCTTGTAAAGTGGGTACTTCACTGAAGCCTCATATTTGTGATCATATTATAGGATTGTATTCCATTGTTTTAAAAATTTGAGAGTGGGTTTTCTCCCCCATGAGGGTTTCCCACATAAATATTTTGCAATGGTTACATTCATGTTTGTTCTTTGATTCATCTATCTTGCATATTGATGTGATTGGTTAAAGTATCTCGAGGAGTTGGGAATTGAATTACATTATTTTTAAACACTAATTCACCCTCCATCTTAGTGGTGTGTACTTATATCAATTGGTATTAGAGTTGGTCCTTTTGAGTCTTAATATTTTGAAAGGTGATTCTAAGTTACAATGGAAATTAAATGAATACAAGGTGGTTTCTCTTTCAAATCTCCATTTTTAATGGTTCTAACTATGCCATTTGGATTTCAAGGATGTATAATTTTATCATGGCTCTAGGATTTTATGTTTGGTAGATTATTGCTGATGGATATGTTGTTCCTATTATTTATCCTATTAGTGTTGCTAATAAGAAACTATTTTAAATCAATTCAAAGGCTATGAATGCTATTTATAGTGGTCTATTAGAGACTAAGTTCTCAAAGGTCATTCATTATCAAACAACTAAAGAGATGTGGACTAAATTGAAAACAATCTATGAAGAAGACTCAAAGGTCAAGCTAGAAAAATTAAAAACTTTTAGAAGATAGTTTGAGAGTCTCAAAGTTAAGGAGGAGGATTCTATGGCATCCTTATTGAATAGAGTGGATGATGTGCTCAATATGATCAGGGGTCTTGGAGAAGATCTCAAAGAGGATGTTGTCATTCAAAAGGTCTTAAGATCTCTATCTTATAGGTTTGACTCTAAGGTATTTGAAATTGAGGAAAGTCATGATCCTACACTAATGAAGATGGATGAGCTTTATAGATCTCTCACTGCTTATGAGATGAGGATAAATGAAGACAATCCTCCTAAGAAGGATGTTGCTTTTAAGGTAAAGAACAAGCCTAAATAGAAAAAGACACAAAGTAAGGGGTCTCAAGGAAAAAATGCTATGTTAGATGATGATTTAATTTATTTATTTTCAAAAAAGTTGAATACTAGGTCAGGTAAGTATAGAGTTAAGCTTCCTTTTAAGTGCTTCAACTATGGTGAAGTAGGTCATTTTGCAAGCAAATGTCCTCACAAGCATATGAAAGATGAGGATGAGGATCAAGAAAAAGGTAAGAAATGTTTTATATATGATATAAACAAGAGACAATTAAATAATTTTGATAAAAAAAAGAATTTCTATAAGGACAAAAGAAGTCTATACAAAAAGATGGATGATAATGACTCAGAAGTAGGCGATGACAGTCAATCTGATAACAGTCATAATGAAAGTGAAGTTAAGGATGATGAAGTCCTTTTCATGGTAATCAAATCAAATGATGAAGGTGATTTTTCATATCAAATTAAAGGAAATTAGAGTGGATTAGATGAAGAAGATGAATAAGACATTTCAAACTATGAGAGTAAACCAAAAATTTCTCTTGAAGATTTGAAAATTGAAAGAAAGGTATGTAAAGGTTTGAAGGCCAATTTGAAATACTATGAAGTTCAATTTAGTATTTTTGATACTAAGATAACTAAAGATAGTAGGGAGCATGAAGGATCAATCATGTTTTTGAATTCCAAACTAGAGTCTATATCCTCAAGCCTAAAAGGTAAGGAAGAAGAGTATTCCAAGTTGATTATAGAAAAAAAGTTTTTGAATGGTAAATTGGAGAAAGCTCTGAGTAAGGATAAATTTTTTTCCAAGTATGAAAAAAGTACAAATGATCTTGATAGTCTGTTGATGAATCAAAAGTCTTCAAGTGATAGAATAGGTATGGGTTTCATTGAGAAGCCATTAGTAGTATCTCAAGCAAAGGAGAAAATCATTGAAGAGGAGAAAGGAAAACTTGAAAAAATTAATACCCAAGCTGAGGGTGTTAGCTCCAATAAGGTAAGACAACCTAATGGCATAAAGCTTCTGAAATTTAATGGATACTATCATATTTGTCATGAGTCTGGTCATAATGCCAATAATTTCAATATGAAGGCTAATAAAATCAATCTACCTAATCCTATGAATGAGATAAAATGCTTCAATTATTTGGAGATGAGATATTTAGCTAATCAATGTCTAAAGAAGATAAAACAAGGTGATTATATTATTAAGAATATAAAATGTTTTAATTTGTCAAAGGACTAGTCACTTAGCCAAATTTTGTTAGTATCAAAGAAGGATTGCATGTTTTAATTTCAATGGGTTTGATCATATTGCTAAAAATTTTAATAAAAAGGGGGCTCTTAATCAAGTCAAGACCAATCAGGCTCTAAGTTTTCAAGAGAGGAAAGACAAAGTCTTATAAAGGCCAAAGGAAGAAAAGAAAGTAATAGTTGGTATTTATATAGATCAAGATTGTGTGGTTTAAAAGGTTGAGAGTGATTCTTTCATTGAATAATTTTCATTATATGCTCATGTTTTTTGATGAAGAGATAAAAAATAATGATAAGTTGAAGATGGAAGATAAAGATAACCTTAAGATAAGTATGGATCATTCTACAACTATAGATGATGATATTTCTTGTATAGATCAATCATTAATAGACATTAAATATCTCAATTAAATTTATAATATAGATCAAGACATGGTGAAATCCTCATTTTTTGCCTATTCAAGTCTGAAGAAGGAGGAGAAAATTTTAAGAATAGAAGAGGTAGTCACAAGTAAGTCAAAGAAGAATAAGACTATGTTGACCAAAGAAGAAGAAGAATATGAGAAGATGTGGGCCACTCCAAGATTCACACTATTCTAAAGTAGTATTAAGGGATTGGAGATCCCTATCAATGCTTCATAAGAGACTCCTATAGGTGAAGAATCAAGATTATTTATCCAAGAGGTATGTTTAGGTTTCTTGGATATGGTTCGTCGGTTGGATATAGTCTGCGCACTATAATCCAGACGCTGTGAGTAATCCTCTTTGGCTGTGGAGGAATGACACCTGGAAAGGAGAGAAACTTGGACAAAAGAGAGCGTTAGATGGATAGATGGTGGGTTGCCAAGTGAAAGCTTGTTCCCAGAAGTATGAAAACTTCCTTAAGGGAGGTCAACCCACTGTTTGACAAAGATAAAGTCTGATAAAAGATAGAATGTTAAAAAGACTAAAATGATAAAATATGGAATGAAAAAGGGAAGCAAAGGCTTACCTGAAAGAAGTTATCGAACTGGTCACAGTCACCGGCGTCGGTGGTCCTACCGGCATCGATTGGTCAAGATGTCGACGTCAGTTATACTACCGACATCGGTTGGAGTACTGGTCGGCGTCGGTCGGGGCAATAAGCTTGGATGCGCTCTGGTCAGGTCTGTGGTCCAGATGGGTCTGTGGATGGGTCTGGTTAGGGTTTTGGTCTGTGGACAAGGCCAAAGAAGGGTCTGGGTTTGTTTGAGTGGTCTGAGACAAAGTTTTGGGCTTGGTTGAATGGTCTAGAGTCTGGGTCTGAGAGTCTGGTTGAATGGGCAGAGTGTATGGTCTGACAGAGGGATCAAACAGAAGGCAGAGATAGCAGAGAGACAGGATTTGGGATTGGTTTGGTTAATAGTCTGGTCTGGGGAGGTATTGTTTAAAAGCAATAACTGAAAAGAGAATAAAAACACAGACAATATACTTACCTGTGGCTGGCTGAAGGTGTGCTGCTGATGATTCCCGTACCTGCTGTTGATGTAGCCTGTGTGGAGAACCTGATGTTGATGGAGAATCCTTGTTGTGCTTACAGAAGCTTGCTATGAGTACCTGAGGGAGAGAGTTAGATGCTTGGTTGAGATATTGGCAGATTGACAAGGTCCAAGAACAGATTGATGATCAGAGTGCTAGATTCTGAGTCAGGATGTGAGAGAGGAAACCAAGAGAGCGAAGAGGAGAAGAGATAACGGTGCAGAAACTGTTATGAAAGCTATCGACGTCAGAAATATCTCCGACGTTGGCTGACAGTTGACCGACGTCGGTGGCTAAAAGGTAGGAGAAAGGCTAAAAATAGCCTTCATCTATTTTCCCAACTGCTGGGTCAGCTAGTTTGAGGGAGAAACAGTCAAAAGGGATTAAACGGACGAGAGGAGAAGTTGGACTGGGAGTCTAGGTGTTAGATATGGCCATGTGGGGAATGAAGGGAATCCAAGGAGGGTATCCTAGGGTGGCGAGGTGGTAAGGAGAGGGAAAAGGGACTTATTTAATTAAAAATAGATGATTATTTCCAATTAATAAGACCTAGGTGGGTTAGGAATAGTCGAAGTGGCAAGGGACCAAGGGGAGAGAGGATGAGGAGGATGACCAGGGGAGTAGACATGATTTTGGTGTCTACATTTGCCCCTTTTTGTCTTGTTGGTTGTTCTAGATGAACTGCAAGACAAAAACAAGAGTTGGTTGCCCCAAGTGTGGGATGATGTGGATTGCCCTGATTATGGATGAGGTATTCCCCCTCAAAGTGGGAGTCGAGGGAGGGGAACCTGATGTCGGGTGCTGATTTGACAAAAGGTGGATGAGAAGGATGAAGAGTGAGTGAAAATGTTGCAAATGTTGTGATTGCGTGTATACCACTTCATGGGACAGACAGGTCAAATGGTCACAGTCAAAAGGTCAAGGAGTGCCAAAATTGAAATAATTGGGCCCCAGTATTTAGTCATCTACTGATCGAGTTAATCAATCTAAGCTGTAGCTCGAAATGGTCATCATGTTCCAGGTATCTCGGGCTCAAGAAGTGCTCCCAAAAACACAAAAATGTCACCAGTAGTGTGGATCAACTGGTGTACGATCCTATACTTGTGAGGGTCCAAAAATAAGGTTTGCAAACAATTTTGCTATCTATTTGTGAGGTAGCATGCGTGCAAACAAAACCAAGATAGAGTTGTCTTGAAAGTGGTCAAGGTCAGAGGAGATAGACATGATCTCCATGGTCGCTAGTCGGGTTGAGATATAAGTGATCTCAAATGGGCCCCATGAGGAGTCAAAAATGACTTCGACATTGGCAGGGCTAGTTGATTGGTCATGATGGAAGATGAAAGGTCGACGTCTTGAGAGAGACGAACGAGCAGATGGATGGACAAAGGAATGGTTGAGCTAACCTCAGAAGACTAAGTGCTGCCTACATAGCCCAAATTGGAAGGGCCTCAAACCAATGTAGCTCGGATAAAGGGTCAAAGAGGTCGATAGGCTGGTCTTGGTCAAGGTCAAGGTTGAAAGGATAAGGAGAAAAAGATGTTACAGCCTTTTCCAAATGGTGTATTCTGTAACATTGGTTGAGGGTCTTTCATCCCTAGCAATTTTCCATATTCGTGATGGATATATGCTAAAAATGAATTGAGGTCTATTTATGCTTCAGCAAGTATTGGTTTATGCTTAACATAAATTATGTCGGGTCGATAGTTTCCATGTGTATTGGTGTCCATAGAAACTATGTGAAATGGACTAGGATGATGATGATGTCATGTTATTAAGTTGTTGGTCTGAAAATGTTGTGGTTGGTTTGGTTTGGAAAAAAACTTGGTTGAATGTGACCAAAGTGTGAAAGATAAGTGAAAGGCAAATTGCTCTTTCATTGACAAGGACCAAAAGGATGGCATGGATAGGGGTTGTTAGAACAAAATCCCCGTGTATGCATCGCGTCGTGGACTAGTGTTGTGCTAGATAAGTAATCGAATCACTTGACGTTAAGTGAGCTCGAAGTCCCTTGAGCGGGTGATGGGTAGGATATGTGATATGAGAGGATGGGGAAACCCTTTTGTGGTAGGAAGAGCCTTACCCCTTTTATAGGTGACCCAAGAATGACTATAGGCATGTCCATGGCTTAATAGCTTGTCAATCATTTTTTTTTGGGCGGTGAACTGATCGATGCGAGAAGTCCACATAGAGATGTTGTCTTGTTTGGTGGTCATATATGTGAAGCTAATCAATGTGGGAAGCTTCAAAAAGAGTGTTGTTTGTAGCAAGAGTTAGTCATAGCCATCCTTTGAGGGAGTGGTCTATATATTTTCTTTAAAATGTTTGATAAGTTGGCCTAGCTATCCTTCAAGGGAGCAGTCTAGTAATACATCAATTATGTAGCTATCCTTCAAAAGAGCAGTCTACATTTAGAGAGTTTTATGACCTAGTATGATATGTATTGATATAATTGTTGACTAAAGTTTAGCCATGGATGAGCCTGTAGAGGTTTAAGGGTTCCCTTTTATTATGACAAAGCATTCATGCTTGACAAAAAGGGTTGACATAGGACTTGTTTAGGGGAATAGGGTTGAAAGGAATAGAGATGACAATGACAAGGGGTTGTTCAAGGGATGAGCTCAAGTAAAATGTCAAGTGATGAATACCTGACTAACATAAGAATGGTCATGGACGCAAGGCATAAAAGGGGCTCAGGTTTTGATAAGTCCCTGGGCCATGCTACTGCGTTATGATAAAGTCTGAGTCAATTAGGAGCAAATTTGCCCCATTTGGCTCTTTCCAAATTGGTTATGATGATTGATGACGGTTTGAAGAAGTGATAAGTGTTTGGTTGGTTGATGTTGGATGATTGAAATTTGGTCGAGGTTTGGTTAATGCTGGTCGGGGTCATGATACGAATGTTGATTGATGATTGGTCGAGACTTGGTCGATGTCTAGTCGAGGTCATGGTCGAAGGCAGGATAAGGTTGGATTCCCCCAGTCGCTTAGGGAGAATATTGGATAGATTGGTCATGGTTGGTTGAGGCTTAGTGGTTAAATGGATTGTGTTGATGTCAAATAATGGGGTCAAAGGCGTTAAAGGGACCATAGTCTGGCGTGGAGATCCCGATTTAGGTGATGAAGTTTGAGAGGCATGGGTCGGTGTTGATAATTTGTCAAAGAGGAGGTCGAGAGGATCCTTAATGAGAAGGGTACCCTTTCTCCATTGTTGACAAATGACAGCTTTAAGAGCACAATAATGCTCAGTGTCATGTCCTGGAGTGTGATGATAGTGACAGAATTTAGAGTTGTCGAACCAAGATGGCCTTGATCTGAGAGTTGATGAGCGGGGTGTTGTTGAAGGCTTATTGATAATGTGGTCGAGAAGAGAGGTGTCATTCTCCAGACATTGGTGAATGACAACCTTGAGGGCACAACAATGCTCAGTGTCGTGTTCAAGCGTGCGATGATACGCACAAATGCGAGTGTCATCAAACCAGGGTGGTTTTGGTCTGAGAGATTGACATGGTTTAAGAGGCGAAAGGTAGATGTGAGAAGACTGCAACAATTGCCGTAATAGCAAGGCATAAGAACCTGCTAACGGGTCTAGATGTTTTACTGCAGTGAGGGTTGATGACTTTGGTTTAGGAGGCATATGAGGCATTGGTCGATTGTTTAGAGGAGATATGTGTCTGACAGGTTGAGAAAGTAATGGAGGCGACTTGCCTCTGTGAAGTATGGGAGTGGGTAGCACCCCTATTAAAGTGGATGGATGTGGGCCCAAGATTGAGGGTAATGATGAAGGTGGGGGAGGAGGCCTCCGATGTGGTTTAGTGGTCTTCTTTGGTATGATTTGAGGGCCACTATTGTGTGAGGCGAGGTTAGATGTGGGGTGAACACCAAGAGGTTTAATCTCTTTGGGCATGATGGATGCCTATGTGGGTTTGGGCTTAGATGTGGACGGAGGTGAGTGAGATGTAACAATCTCAGGAAAAAAGCAAGAGGAAACTGTGACTGGGTCTTCCTCGATCGAAATGGGTGAAGAGACTGGTTCTTCTCCTAGTGGAAAAGAAATAAGAGAGTGTGGCTCCTCAAGAGAGAAGAAGGTAGGGATGATCGTGTCTTCTACTTGTGCTTGAGAAGTAGGCAAGGTAAGGTCTTCGGATGAAGGTAGGGCTAATGGCGTAGGCATGGTCAAGGCATCCTCTAGTATGAAAGAGGTAGATGGAGGACTAATAGGAGAAGAAAGTTCTTCATCCTGTGATGGAAGAGGTTGGTCAAGGACAAGAGGCAAGACCGTGTTGACTATGTGTATATGATGATCATGAGAGTCATTGGTCATGGTCTGAATGTTGTTGTGGCTAGGAGGATGGTTAGGGAAGGGTTGTATGTACCGTTGTTGGAATTGTTTTATGACGCTTTGAGATGTTGAAGGTTGAGATTGATTGGTTGTTGTCGAGGATGGTGATCTGATGACCACAGTGTTGGCCACTCCTTTGGACTTGGAGTTGGAAAAAGAAGAAGGTCTGGAAGAAGAAGGGTCATTAGTTTTCGCATTGGTATTATGCAATTTGACCTTATCCTCTTCAATGGCACGGAGTTCAAGCTTTCGAGCCATGGTGAAAGCTTCATCAAAAGTGCGGAATGTCTGAATCCACAAGGTAGAAGAGATGTGCTTGGCACATGCTCGAGAAAAGAGCTCAATGAGCTCAGGTCAAGGCAATGAGAAGGAGAGCTGGTTAATCAGGCCTCTCCAATGGGCGACAAAATCGAGTATTGATTCATCGTCAAATTGCCTGATGGAGTAGAGGTCTGTGATCGAGACTTGTTTGGTAATGTTGATAGAAAAATGGTCGAGAAATAATTGGGCAAGTTGAATGAATGAAAAGATAGAATGTCTGGCAAGAGAGCCATACCAGTCAAGGGCAGGGCTCAAAAGGGACATAGGGAACGTGCATAAAAGTAATGCATCATCTTGGGCAATGAGGTAGCAGGCATGTCTGAATGCCCGTAAGTGTTGTTGTGGGTCTTCCTTGCTTTGAAAGCAAGCAAATTTAGGAAGCTCCCATTGGTTGGGGTATGGTCGAATAGGGATGAAAGGATGAATGGGCTCATTGCAAATTTTCCCATATGAGAGATCATTGCATGAACCAGAGATAGAGGTCTCGAGACTAGACATTTTATCCATCAGCATTTTAATGACGTCTGCTGATGGATTGGCAAGTGGGGCACCCCCTAGGTTGTAGGGCACCTGAAAGGTGGTCGAAGAGGCGTATGACGTACTGGGTTGTGCTTGTGTAGGCACAACATATGGATAGTACATCATAGGGATAGATGTCATGGTCAAAGGGGCTTGTGTCATGAAGTTGGAGGACACAAGTTGACTAGATATCATCATAGATGGTTGAGTGGTGGCACTAATAAAAGGATAGGTTGTCACTCCCATGTGTATAGGTGCAAGAGTGGGCAAGGTCGAGATAACCAAGTTCTGGTATGGTGTAGAACTCGGTTGAAATGTGTACGGTTGAGGGGGTAATGACACCCTGATGGAGGTAGGTTCAAAAATAGATGAGGAGGCCAAACTTTGCGTATTAGCCATGGTCGAGTGACTGATCGAGACAATGGGCTGAGTCATGATGGGTTGGGTAGCGAATGACGTCGATGTCATTACCGCTTCACTCGAAAGGTCTCGCATTGGGTTGTTTGCGAGATAGTTTTGGAGGGCTTTGACGTTGAGGTCCAAGAATCTTTCAAAATCTTGGTCCCCTTCAGGGATGATGGGAGTTTGGGTTGGGGTCAGTCCTATAGGAGTTCTTTCAGTCTCCAAGTGGAACTCCATTATAAGACTAGTTAAGGATGAAGGAGCGTGGTCAAGAAGAGGGTCAGGTTCCAAAAACTATGTTTTGTCAGTCTCAAAAAACCAGAATGAATGTTTAGACAATCTAAAAGTTATATTTTAAACTTGCTAGTTTTGGAAAAAAGAAAATAGACAGAGACCGACGTCGGTATAAAAACCGATGTCGGTGAATAAGACTGCCGATGTCGGTTAAATGACCGATGCCGGTATAGAAAAGTTGCCGACGTCGGTTATAGAACTGATGTCGGTTACTGTGTTTTCCAAAAACTCAGAAAAAAAAGTTTTTGGAAATGAAGAAGACGTCCTTACCAGCTCAAAGAAAGATAGATAAAAATAGAAAATAAGATGAGAACAGGCAGATCCTAGCGTTAAATCCCTAGAAATAATTTTTTAGAATCATGTGGTTTATGCCTTAAAATGATGAATGTTTGGGAGGTTGGCTGTTAGAAGGGTCCTAAAAGAGGTAGTCTAAAGATGGTTTTAGGTATGTTTAGGCGCTCAATATGTCTATGTTAGGTTTCGTACAGGCCTGGTGCTAAGGAGCAAGCTCCCCTCACTTCACGATTCCAGTGGTAAGCTGGTCTCGCTTAGCCAAAATATACTTTCCATATAGTTTAGACTCTGCCAGAGAACAAAGTGGGCTTTCCCCTTGGTGATGAAATCTAAGTAGGATCGCCAGGATGGGTAATGTATCCGCTGGGGGATGAAATCCCAGTCGGGCCTTGTCTCAAGTGAGTTTGATTTTTGTTTTAGTGTAAGTGGTTTAGGTCGTGTAACATGAATTGGACTAGATTAATTCAATATGCGGATTAAGTTACTAGATGTGGACTAATGCAAGCACAAGCAGAAATGGAATGCAAAGTGTTTTAAGCCCAAGTCGAAAATATGAAGTTTGAATGAAGACAAGTTTGAGAAAGGGTTTGAGAGTATGATGTTGGACTAGTCTAGAAATGCAAGAAAAGAAGAAAGGTTCTTTTTATTCCTGCTTATAATGTCGTTAAGAAGAAAAGAGAGAGGTGAAAAGGGAGGAACCTAATACACCCTATATGAAAAAAAGAAGGAAAGGAACCAAGGAAGGCCCTAAGGGTCCCACCGAGTGTACCAGAATGTTTCTATTCAAATTTTTCTTTCAATTTCAAAGGAGAGAAAATGAGAAACTTAAGAAGGAATGCTCAAGGCTTGATGTGTACCTGGATATAGTCTATGCACCGTAATCCAGATGCTGTGAGTACTCCTCTTTGGCTGTGGAGGAATGACACCTGCAAAAGAGAGAAACTTGGACAAAAGAGAGCGTTAGATGGATAGATGGTGGGTTGCCAAGCGAAAGCTTGCTCCCAGAAGTATGAAAACTTCCTTAAGGGAGGTCAACCCACTGTTTGACAAAGATAAAGTCTAATAAAAGATAGAATGTTAAAAAGACTGAAATGATAAAAGATGGAATGAAAAAGGGAAGCAAAGGCTTACCTGAAAGAAGCTATCGAACTGGTCACAGTCGCCAGCGTCAGTGGTCCTACCGGTGTCGGTTGGTCAAGATGCCGATGTTAGTTATACTACCAATGTCGGTTGGAGTACTGGTCGGCATCGGTCGGGGCAATAAGCTTTAACGCACTCTGGTCAGGTCTATGGTCTAGACGGGTCTGTGGATGGGTCTGGTCAGGGTTTTGGTCTGTGGACAAGGCCAAAGAAGGGTCTGGGTTTGTTTGAGTGGTCTGAGACAAAGTTTTGGGCTTGGTTGAATGGTCTAGAGTTTGGGTCTGAGAGTCTGGTTGAATGGGCAGAGTGTATGGTTTGACAGAGGGATCAAACAGAAGGAAGAGATAGCAGAGAGACAGGATTCAGGATTGGTTTGGTTAACAGTCTGGTCTAGGGAGATATTGTTTGAAAGCAATAACTGAAAAGAGAATAAAAACATAGATAATATACTTACCTGTGGCTGGCTGAAGGTGTGCTGCTGATGATTCCCGTACCTACTGTTGATATAGCCTATGTGGAGAACCTGATGCTGATGGAGAATCCCTGTTGTGCTTGCAGAAGCTTGCTGTGAGTACCTGAGGGAGAGAGTTAGATGCTTGGTTGAGATATTGGCAGATTGATAGGGTCCAAGAATGGATTGATGATTAGAGTGCTAGATTTTGAGTCAGGATGTGAGAGAGGAGACCAAGAGAGTGAAGAGAAGAGATAATGGTGCAAAAACCGTTATGAAAGCTGCCGACGTCGAAAATATCGTTGACGTCGGCTGACAGTTGACCGACATCAGTGGCTAGAAGGCAAGAGAAAGGCTAAAAATAGCCTTCGTCTGTTTTCCCAACTGCCGAGTCAGCTAGTCCAAGGGAGAAACGATCGAAAGGGATTAAATGGATGAGAGGAGAAGTTGGAATGGGAGTCTAGGTGTTAGATATGGCCATGTGGGGAATGAAGGGAATCCAAGGAGGGTATCCTAGGGTGGTGAGGTGGTAAGGAGAGGGAAAAGGGACTTATTTAATTAAAAGTAGATGATTATTTCCAATTAATAAGACCTAGGTGGGTTAGGGATAGTCGAAGTGGCAAGGGACCAAGGGGAGAGAGGACGAGGAGGATGACCAGGGGAGTAGACACGATTTCGGTGTCTACAGGTATGTTTAGGTTTCTTGGTCCTAAAATGTCTTTTTGATCAATTTTTGATGCCTTGGTTGAATGATGATTTAAAGGATAAGAAATAAGTAGATTTTATGAGGTCTTGAATAAGATTTTCCTGAGTCATTCCCAAGTGGTTTGAGGTCTTGATATGCTTAGATATGTGTTTTATGGTTAAAAGTCTGAGTTGACCATTTTTAGCAGTGATGACTACCTAAAAAGTGCCAAGATAGCTCATATAATGTTCTAAGATGGATAGAAGTTTGATAATAAGTGATTCAAGTTGGTTTTGGTATGTCAAAAGAGGAAAGGTAGTTTGGAAATGTCATTGAGGTACCCAGATGTGTTTTTGACCATTTGGTCAAAGTGCCTACTGTAAATTTTAGTCTGTATGCTCAAAATGCTTGGTTTCAAAGGTTATTTGAAGAATGAAGATGTATCATGAAGTATTTTATGCTCAGGAAGGTTTTCACATGTTTTTGAGACATGATCCAGGTGGTTTCATAAGTTATTTAATTCTTTTGTGCCAAGTGGAGCATTTTGAGTGGTCACTAGCTTCTTTTCTCAATAGCATATGTTTGATGGCTTAAAGGAATTCATGGTTCCCAAAGGTGTGGAGGTTTGAAATTTGGCATGGTATTTATTTTTGGTTGTCTCTAGGTGTGGTATCTATCTTAGGTGTCTATCTTGATCAAAGGTTGACTTTTAACCAAATATTACTTTAAAGGCTTAGTGATTTGGGCATATTTGGAAAAGTGGTCAAACTTTGGAGTTGAAGGATGGAAGCTTCAAAGTTAGTTGATTAAGCCAAATGGATATATAAATCAACTTTTATATTGGTCTAGAATTTAGTATAATTTATTTTATTTAAGTTTCAGCTCACTGGGATGCTTAATTGGCTACTAGGCTAAAGAAGGAAGTATGATAAGAAGGATGAGTTGGAAGATCATTCTTGACATGTTTGAGGGGGAATGGTAGTGGACTTTATATATGGAATTTATTGGTTTGAAATGATCAGGATAGAGATTTATGAGGTTTACAATGGTCAAATAGGGTTACAAGGAGTCCAAGTAGGCCTAGTGAAGAAAATGAATATTTTTGAGAAAGTTTTCAAAATAAGGTTGGAATTTTTGGTTCTAGTTGAGAATGTTGGCCTATTATAAGTATGTTTCAGGTATGTTGGTGTTCTTGAAGTGCCTTTCATGGTCTGTAGGGTACCTTGAGTTCAAAGGTATGTGAGCTTGCATAGTGATGTGGTGCTCATGTTATTGTTTGAGTTGATGGTATCTATTTTTGGAGGTCTTGTAGGTGTGCATGGTTTGTGTAGATCTAGGGGGAGCCTTCAAATTGGAGTAGGGTCCTAGGGGGAGCTATGTTACCTTGAAAATTGGTGACAAGTCTAAATATCTTGATGGTTCAAGAGCAATTTCTAAGTGAGATCATCTTCTAAGGGGGATTTATGCCTATTTGAGGTCTAAATGGTCCATTTTCAAAAGATTTACTATAGGTGAGCATGTTTTCATGAGTTTCCTATAACTCATTTGCTTGTTTTCTATGGTGCCTAGTATTGAAAAGAGTCCACTTTGTCATTTTGGCAAAGGGGGAGAGAGAAAAGGAGTGTTGACATCAATGACAAAGGGGGAGATTATTGGGATATTGATGGTATATGTGTTTTCATTGATTTTAAGTGGAATTAGTGATGAAAAGGTGGTCTAATAGGCTAGAGTGATGGAACATGGTGATCTAATGTACTTAGAGCAATGTGATACTTGTAAGGGTGTCCATGGGTGTCCTAGGTGGGTTTTGTATGGCTGAATGGAGCTTGGTATGATGATGTTTGACTTTTTCCTGATGTGTTATATGCTCAAGGGTTGAATTCATGTGGCTGTCATGAGGTATGTAGGTCAGTTTGTGACTTGTAGGCTTCATCATGCATGGATACCTATAGGCTTTTTAGTCCTATGACTTGTATGCCATGGTATGGAGGTAAATATGTTTGGAAAATACATGTTTTAAATTTATATGATGATGATAGGTCAGATATATGGTTTAAAAGAGGTGTTTAGTGGTCTGTAAGATAGTTTAGCCATTGGCCTAGTTGGCCTAGGTGGGCTTGTGAGGCCTTGTGAAGGGTCAAAGGGTGTTTACAGGTTAGTGAAGCTTGTATTTGTATGGGAGATGAGTAAATAGGTGTGTTCAACTTTATTGACCAAGTTAGAGGTCATAAAATGATAGATAAATTTATAAATGACTTCATGTTCTTCATAGGGTGATCGAATGGTGCATTTTAAGCTCGAGAGGAAAGTTCTCACGTTCATTAGCTCATGTAGACTTTGAATGGGGAGATAAGCATTTTGGATAAGATGAGTAAGGTTAATAATAATTTTTTACATGGATTTATGTCCTATTATTTATGAATGATTGCTAAAAAGGTAAGCAATTTTTTATGTGTAAAAACCCTAGTCTTAGACCTGATTAGAAAGATCTTGATTGTAGGTGCTCAAATGTATGGTATATGGATATGATGATGATTGGAGGTTTTATATGACTCCTATAGGATTTTTATTATGTGTTTATCTAATCTCGACTATTTTTGGGTCCCATCGAAAAGTGCTTCTTAATAGTGTTTTTAATATTGTGAGAGATTTATGAAAGTAACTAGGTGAAAAAATGGGTGTGTGACGAACATTATGACTTGACTAAAACATTAATGAAATTTTTATGAAGATTAATTTATTTGTGTTAAATTTATATGTCCTCAAAGTTGTCTATTCGATATGAAGGAAAGGATGCCATGAGTGAAAAATACCAATTAGAGTGAAAAGTGAAATTGGAAGGCCTAATTAGTGAGTAGGGATGGGTATGAGATATTGGAGGTGATGTATGGTATGTATTCCCTATATACATGAGATTATTATTTCTACTAGTCAATTGGATATGATTGAATTCTTGTCTCATAGTTGACCATGATGGCTTTGCTAGTTAAAAGGAACTTGTTTTAGATGATTGAGTTTGTTTGCAAGGTAGATGGTTAAATCAAATGTTTATGATGGTTAGATAGTTTTTATGATTTATTTAATATCCTATATAGTGTTTTTTATGGTTTTACAAATCTTATATTGGTCAAACATAGTCTTACAAGTGGATCTATGCTTCATTTGTGAGGGGTTTCTGGCATGAGTTCATGGTATGATATAGAAATCTTGTGTAGAGGATCATGGATGACCTTAGGAGACATAAATAATTATTCCTAAAATTTTCCAAAGAGATATTTCTGACCATAATTGAGAATGGTATATATAAAATATGTTATATGACCTTTATGTATGGGTGGACTAAGTTAAGACAAGTAAGTGTTGATATTTTGAAGACCTTGTGTATAGGTTTTTGGGGGTATTAGTGACCAATATTTGTATGAGATTGATTAGATAGAAATATCATTATAATAAACATAATTTTATGATTCTATTTATTATTTTTACTATATTTATGAGTGCATATTTGTATATGAGTGAAAGATTTTTTGAAGGAATTATTGCTTGTGTTGAAGAGACAGCTTGGTGTTGGTGACTTGTATGGAGTTTTAGACTTAGAGAAGGGTGTTATTGTATGGTTTATCTATCATATTGAGGATCAATTATAGTTCAATAATTTTTCATTTGATAGGTGTTGTGTTGTTACTCAACATCTTAGGCATGTTGGTGTTTGTCATCTTTAGGGGTTGGTGATCCTTTTGAAGTGGGTGCTTCACTAAAGCCTCATGTTTGTGATCATATTATAGGACTTTAGTCCATTATTTTTTAGAATTTAGAGTGGGTTTTATCCCCCATGAGGGTTTCCCACATAAATCTTGTGTAATGGTTACATTCATGTTTGTTCTTTGATTTATCTATCTTACATATTGGTGTGATTAGTTAAAGTAGATTAAAGAGTTGGGAATTAAATTAAATTATTGTTAAACATTGATTCACCACCCCCCCCCACCTCTTCTTAGTGTGTACTTATATTATCAATAATAAGAATCACAAATAAAATAACAAGAAGGATAGGTTGTATAACAAAATAAATATTAAAATGATCAAAACACAAGGCTCAGGCCAAACAAAAGGCCAAAGACGAGCAAGCCAAATAAATAACAATAAAACAAGTATCTAAAGATAAATCTAAGGTTAAAAATGATACCAAATATAAGGAAAATGATAAAGTCAATGCCTAAGCTGATGTTAAGGCTAAGAATAAGGGGAAATCCTAAGTTCAATTTAAGGCAGATGCTAAAGCTAAGGCTATAGCTGAAGCTAAAGTTGTAATGAAAAATGAGGCTCAAGACAAAGAAGATGTAGAGTACATAACACATCACACATTTGAAAAATAAATTAATTCATAGGAGGAGGCTTCAAACATAAAACTTCATATTTTTACCAAGTGGATAAATGACATCCCCATAACATCCACCAAGTATACCACGTTCTCACTACCTTTGGCTCAATTCACACCAGATTCTATAGCACTTTCAACTAAATCCATATTACTTTAGACCACTATGATGGAAACATCTTTAGATGTTACTCAGTTCCCTTATCTAAGAAAATATAAGACATTATTATGTTTCACAAGTTAATTACATAAAATGATTTTGACTTGGAGTAGTAAGTTTTTTGACTATTTGAGAAACATTAGAATTGAAAAACCATATTACAAAGGTATGAAAGATAATCAATAGTAATTTTCACTAGTTATGTAAGTTATTGATGACTATGTCATATTTGAGGACAAGGAACTCACAACCTTATTGATTCAAGTCACTAATGATTGGTTGGATTTGTAATTCCTAAAAACACTATGCACACAAGGGCAAGCTTTAAGGATAGAGACAGATTCAATCTATGAGCTACTAGAAGAATATGAAAAAGTATTAGATATCGTTACGCACTAAGCCCAACAAGTAGCTCATGGAATGTTAAACTAGAGGAATAATCTAAATAAATCCTTGGATATTACATATCTAGATTTCAGAATAAATGATAAATCCAAAGACATGATGGATGATCAAATGGATACTATATAAGTAATGGTAAATTAACTTAAATAAATGTTGGATTCTAGGGAAATTATTTGTATACACCTAAATCCAATTGCCCTAATTATTCATACTATTTCCATTAATTTATCCCATATCCATAATCCTAGATAATTAATCAAATCCTATTTTCTTTTAGATTTTTATACATCCTACAAACCTTTATACACCCCCATGACATATTAATACACTCATTATCCTACTAACATCCTACTTAACTACTAATCCTACCTCATTAACTAGACACTATCCCACTTACCAATTAAAAACACATATTTATTCCAACTACCCCTTATCCAACATATCAAAACTACATATTGACACTCATATTTTCTCAGTCATGACATTGACACTCAGGGGTGGTTTTGCCTCTACAAGAGGTAGTTTTGACTTTAACATAAAATTATAAAGTTTGTAAAATCTTTCCTTCCTAACAATTTTATTATCTCTATCTAATTATCATTTTATTACAAGCAAAGGGGAGTAACTTCTTATAAAAACATCAAACATTTTAAATCCCCCTTTTTTGATTATCTAGTGGAAGATAGTAATCATTGCCATTTTGTGTTCTAATCTTTAGTAATATATACTTAGTTTTTTGTAGTTAAGTAAGATTTTTATTTCAAAAATAATCTCAATATCTTTATAATTATTTTTTATATATTATTAAAATTTTAATCCTTGTAATAGTTCATTTTGAAATAGGTGTTATTGATTTTCACAATCAGTTTTAAATATTCATAGTCCATTTTGACTTAGGGAGTTTAAATAATACATTCACCTAGTTAGTATCTAGTATAATCTTGTCTTAATCATTTAGTAAATATTTGGAACATTTTGTAAATATTTCAATCACTCTATAAATATTTTGAGTTTTATACTAAATTTATTATGGTTTTCTTAAGTCATAAAACTACATCTCTCAAATTGTAGTATTGAGTTCTAGTTGTGATATTGAACTAACCACATGTAGTTTTTCTTAATTATGTGGTCACAGTTAGTTAACTACTATCAAAACTACATATCTTGAATTTGTGCTATTGACTCTTGATTGTGGTATTGTAGATTCTCAAATTAATTTTGAATAGTCTAACTATGTAAGTGTAATTTTGTAGGTCTAAAAGGTAGCTTTGACTATTTCAAAACTATTAATCATTTTACATACAACACACCTTAGAGGGAGGTCATAGATTAATTTACTAACATATTTCTTTGTAGAATTAGGTCTTAGTCTAGAATTTGAATTTTTAATTTATATATATCTATGTTTTCTTGTTTTTGTAAATCTCACACATGGTTAATTAGTCAGTTAAATAAAAATTTGCTTGTCTATTTATAGACCCCATTTTTCTTTTAGGAGTGAAACATTACACAAAATTCATCCCCACACACTTTCTTAGTCATTAGGGGTTGGTGACATTGAATTCATCACTACACATTTGACCATACTCTATGTTTTGATGGAGCAAAACTATCAAGGGAAACTATCATTAGGTCAAGTAGTTCACCTGATAGAGGTCATCCATGAAGGGGAAAAGTTAATTCTTTGAACCAAGCATTAGATATCACCCTACATGTATTTAGGTTCCATGTACCTTACATATCTTAAATACACCCCTAGACACCTTGTGTAAACCTATTTTAAGACCTATCAGTCATAATAGGGAACTTATTACCAAAGTCAAGATCAATTACTAAGTGACCGTCATGTGTAGATAGGGTTGAGAGGGTTCAATAGATTATATAATTGGTCACCATCCTAAAAACTCACTTTTAAAGTCATTATATGGTGTATTCATTGGGTTACACACCCTTTTTGTTGACTAATAATAAGGTTTATGATTTGGCATGATTGTGTGCATGTTGTGTTAAGACCCATACTATTTGTGAGTTGATTCATCCTTATCCCTTTATCACAAAAAAACACCTAAATAACTTTTAGGACACATCCAATATTAGGAATAAAACTAAACCAAAATAATCTTCATACCATCATCCATAATTTTGATTATTAGACTGTCTTTTGGAACTAAACTACTAGTCACTCATCACTTTTAATCTCAATCATCACTCCATCCATTCTACCTTGATTAAACATTTTCAAATTCCACAACCTTGTTAGGTTTTGTTTATCACCCCATCATCTTATCATCTTTCCTATTCATACTTAGCACCAATATAATTATTGTATTTATAGTATGAAAATTAATTTAGTCATCTCATCCCTTAGTTTCCTTGTTGGAATGAACCTTTATAGGGTTGTTACATTGGTAAAGTTTGATCACTTTAGTCTTCAATATTAAAATCTAAAAACTACCAAATCCATATCACATCTCTTTACCACTTTAGTATAAAACCTACAACAAATCTAGTGTTTAAATTCACATTCATTTTTATCTTACAATAAAACTATTGATCAAATTTGACCTTCAGGTCAAATTGGGGCACCCCTAGGTACAAACATGAATTTTAGGTGTTTTAGGGGTATAATATAGATGTTAAAAGGTGTTTTATATGTAATTCAATATCACTTAATGTTGTACTAACCTTGGTCATTACTTTTTTAGTCCTTATATCATTTTTAGGTCAAAAAGGGTATATTTAATGAGTTGCATAGATTTATTGGGAAGTGTGAAGGTTACAAAACATGATTCAATGTCCCATGTGTCCCTATAAGTTTTAAGTAACTGACATAACTGAAATATGGTAGGCTATGTAGAAGAAAAGGTAATTTTCTTGAAGGAAAAGAAGAGTTTGGAACTTGTACAACCTCTTTGAGAAGTGTGACACATGGTAAATATTCAATAAGTGCTCTTCAACTTCCACACACTAATTTCCATTATTGGTTTGATTTGGAAGTGTCATTTATGAGATAAAACCATTCTACTCCCCTTTTACCCTTCTTGGCAATCATAAGTGACTTTCAAGTTTTTTCTTGGTATGGATAGCTCAAGATGTTTCAGGGTAAATGATTTTGGGAGGTTGTTGTAAAATATAATACCTTCATTTAAATATAATTATTTTGAGAAATGGTGGACTTTTATTCATGAACCATCCTCATGAATTTGACCTTTTAACCTACCTACTAATCTATGTACCCTTGGGTTTTGCCTTGGTTTGAGAAATCCTATATGAACTAGTTACTAAGTTTGATTCTAGATGACATTGACCTCTTCCTTAGATGGTCCCCATTCTTGGTTTCATTTTCCATTGTGTTTGGATGAATAAATTATCTCATGGCCCCCATTATTGGTTTCATTTTTCATGGTGTTTGGATGAATAAATTATCTCATGTTGCAGGAGGGTATCATTATAAGAGGTCTCAGTCTAGTTTTCCACTTGTAGCAGGTTGAATTACCTTCAAAAATATTTCATGTGAAAAGGATATGGTGTTTTCATGTATCCATGTCAATTTTATCTCCTCCCTTGACCTTCCATCCTCTTTATACAAGCATGTTCATTATTTGTAGTCAATAATGCATATACACTTGCAGTTAGCCATAAATAGCCACATACAGGTGCCAAAAAGAGATATTCACATTGAAAATTATGTTTTTCAGTTTGTTTTAAATTATCCTTGGTGTAAATAATAAACTTTAATAATTTTTCATGAGTTTGGCTGCCCATGTATCTTTTCATTCACTCTTGTTGCTCTAGGACACACCCACTACCTATACACAACCAATAATAACCTACATGAGCCATTGTTGATGTCATGCTAAGAGGTGGGAGGCTTAACATACATTTAAACACTATAATATTTCTAAGAGTGAATTATTATTATTAGTTGAGGATAGATTATTAATAAACATGGATATATTATACACTAGTCATTTTCACTTTAATTCTTATGTATGTTGATGGCTACATACAAGTGATACCTCAGGGTCATAAAAGCTCTTGAACAAGAGATTTGAAACATTATAAAGACCTTTAAAAAAATTTATAGGTGAAGTAATCATTAAAATATTGTTTTAAATTTCAAAATGAAATGAAGTGTGTGAACCATGATCACAGGGCAAATGACTGAATTTAGGGAAATATTCCCTAAAATGTGAAAATAAAGCTCTACGAGGTTTTTATGGGCCTCTCAAAACATGATTAAAAGATGTTATAAAACATATATATTATTAAATATTCTTACCTATAATATGGATAATAGATATGTCTAAGGTGAGGGTCAAAAAATAGAGGGAAGATGGAAATTAAAGGCCTTAAGGTCACCCTAAAACAAACTAAAGCATTGTATTAATATCTGTAGGATTGGAAGTTTGAATGGCATTTGACATCCCTCAATAAAATAACACTCTCATATTATCTATAATTGTTCCATTAATAAAATAGTGTATAAATGGATATGAAGGTCACTATTATGATGTTAATACATAGGTTTGGAAAACCCTATGGCCACCTACAAATGTCCTCACTCAAAATTTAGGCACCTACAATAGGGTCAAAGCAGTGACTCAATTTTGATGACTAATTAGTGATTTAGGACATTAAAATGTGAATTAAAGATCAATATATGTAGATTTTGACCTCATAGGGATTAAATTAAAGTTCATCAACACTATGAAAAATCTAGATTATAAACCCACATACACCTATAGTAACCTATAAGTAGGTGTCTGAGTCAAATGACTGTGAAGGATAGTGAGCTCAAAAAGGGGTGATTTGACAAGCTTATATGCATATATAAGATGAGATATATGAATCAAAAAACACAAAATTACCATAAAATTTTATTAAAGTGAATAATATCACAATTTTTAGAGGAAATGTACACTTGTAGACCCCTTTTCTGCAAAACATAGTTGACTGTGTTGACTATCAGAAATAGTGAGCAAAAAGGAGATGTTATTAGTATGAATAGAGTATGAAAATGAATAAAATAGATATATATATATATATATATATATATATATATATATATATCCTTGAAAAATGTTATTTAAAACTTAATTTAAGGTTTGTAATGACATGATAATGTATAACTATCAAAATATAAGTTACAAATGTTCCCTCAAAAACATGCATAGTCAATATTAGAAATCAATCTTGAAGAGTTAAATGTGTGTAAAGTGGTATGAAATATTGAAGTGGTAAGAGAGATGAAATAAATTAATTAATTATAATTATGACCTCATATAGCTTCCATGACAATAAAACAAAATAAAATAATTCAAAAGCAAGTATATACAGTCATTTGGAAAAATCCTGGACACAGCCTTACCTAACAGTCTATCTAGTTTTTTATGATTTTGAAGGGCATATACATAAGAAAAAGAGATATTTTTTTAATATAAAATTTAACACTTAAAATATCCTATAATTTTTTTTTTTGTTAGACAAATAGGGGAAGTAACCCCTATTTTGTCTCAGATAGGGGTACTTCCTCTTATACCAAGATTGGCAAATTTTTGTGATTAAGGAAAAGTATGAAGCCAAGAGAAATGGGATATTTTAAAAAGGGTATGATAAGTTTATTTAAGTATAAAAAAACATGTAAATAACCACAAAAAGAGATGAAACTAAACATAGATGTCTAAACCTCTTAATATTGTAGGAAAGCTTACTAGGCATGAACAGGCCTAGAGGTCCAAATGAGAAGGTATTGTCATTTATAACTTGAAGTAAGTTTGATAGACTATTTAAAAATGTGTATAGTATTAATATAGGTTTTTTTAATTTTTTATAAGGTAAATAAAACCATCAAATGTCATTTTGAGCTCTAGGTTACAATCAAACTTCAAGGCAAGGTTTTGGCATAGACCCCAAAAAGATGGTCACCTCCACTTTCCACATGAGGTGATGATTAAAAATTATTTTATAATTTTAATTAGGTATAAAAATAGGTTTTAAATCCTTTAAATTTCAAGATAAACCATAAAAGGGCCACTTTTTACTAGAAAACTCACTCAAACTTGTATGAAAGAGGAAAACAAGTTCGAGTAGGCAACTTCAAATGCTCATATCTTCATAGAGGATATAAATGGGAGAAAAAGGAGTTTGTTTAAGTTATTAAGTTACTTTAATATAAAATTTTAGTAATTTTTCTATAATTTGGATGTTATAGTTTTATGAACAAACCTTAAGAGGATAAACAGACCTAAACCCTGCTAAACCCTCAATCATGACTAGTTTGGAGAAATGGAGATAGAAAGCTAATATAATACAATATTTTGATCATTAAACATATTTAACCTTTAATATTACTCACTTAGGATCCATAAAATTATTTTTATATGTAAAAAATCTATATGGACATGGATAAAATAGGGTATTTTTGACCATTTTTTATGTTGTGCAAGTTCTAGGAGGAGTCTAAAGATAAAACCAACTTTGGAAGAAATATTAAGACTTATTATAACTCTGAATATTCATTTAATTCCTCATAAAAACTCCTAATTTACTTAATAGGGGCTCTCATCTCAGCTAATCAAAATTGGCATATTGGACAAGCTAGTGAAAGGCGTGAAAACTTCAAGAGGATGTCTTTTTAAGGTGTCCCTAATGATTCTAGGGTTATGGAGGTCATTTGAAATTTCCATCCACTCCCTCCCTTGGATTTTAATTTGAAACTAAATTTGAATTTGAGGCCAAGTGTGTAAGGTTCATGGAAGAGTAGTTTTCTTGATAATAGATGATGATGGCTCACTTATAAGTGAATACAGAGGACCAAGCATGCAACAAATGTATGGAGAGGCATGCCTAAGACCATAAAAATTCTTTCCAATAATTATAAATATATTTGATCATGTATGGGATGTTCAAATAGGCCCAAATTATGAAGGCATTTTTTGAGCCAAGATAAGAAGTTTTATGACACTTTACAAGAGTTTGATGACATTTGTACATATTAACCTTGCATGGTTCATCCCACATCATATTCTCATGCACAATTAACTAATTATATCAGTTTTAAAAGTGTCCTTATGACCTTTGGACTTATTTCTTCTCCTTTCTCTCTCAAATTATATAAGAATTAACCATTTTGACATTGTATCTCATGCTCCACCTGAGTGTGGTGAAGTCATACTCATTTGTATACATTTATATCAATAATAACACTAATTTTTACATCCTCCATGATTTTTATTAGTGTGTTTATTTTGAATGTTTGATTTTACATAAGTGAATACTATGGATTCCTTAGCATGTGATTTCATTCAACCATTTATTTGAAGTTGGAAATCTTCTTCTTGTAGGGAATGTGAAGTGTTCTAGGAAATTTAAAGGATTAAGAGATTCAATATATTCATGAGTGCCTTCATAGGCCTCTTGTTTAGTAATCCTAGCTTTCATATTCATCCATAACCTCACAATGTAACATTGATGTGAGAAGATAAAAATTGGAGAAGTGTATGTTTAGTTTGTCCTTTGATTTAAAGTATAACATGCATATGGTTTGATGTCATCATGTTATTTGGTGTATCACCTCCCTTAATTTAATCTAATTTTAGTTATCCTTCTCCCTTTTCACCCCCCAAGTTTAGTTTTAGTTGTAATCTAAAGTGGTATATCAAGGGAGCTATCCCTATCTAGAGATTCACCTTATTCCTTAGGCTACCCACAAACATAGAGGTGATTAAATTATTCTACTTGGATGAGTATAGATTTTCCATCTCCTTAAATAGTGCACATCCAAGTTACAATAGTTTTTGGCATGCCCAATGGGAATCTTGGTCCAAGAGGTTGAGAGATTTTTGGTGTTATTTCTCAACAAACAACTTTTGGAGGCATCTATCCAAGCATCAATGGAGACTTCATAGATATATCAACTAGTCAAGCAGCCTAGGTTATCATTTGAAGATTGTTGGAAACATTTTCCCTTATCTTCTTGATTTCAATGAAGTTTTATGGCTGACTTTGGTGTTGAGTTTTATTCTTTACAATTTGGTGAGACATTGTAAGCTTGTGTTATTCCCTATCAACAAAAGCAAGTCCTTAATCAACCCTTTCATGAAGTGTACCAGACCTAATATGGTTATTATCAGCCCTAATATGATCATTTTAAACCTTATCATGAGTTTTATCAGTCCTATAGGTAGCCTCCTTATGTCTTGCTCCCCCTAGTCAACCTATACACTTCTCACAACAATCTATTTCCACCTTCAAAAAGACACTTTTAGGCTATGAAAAGTATATGTTATATTTTGACATACAAAGGGTATGTGGTATAGATATTCCTAGTCACCTTATTTATAAGAGAGAAGAATTAGAGTTAATCAAAAGAGAGTGGGTACCTATTAAGAGAGCCAATTGGCAAAGGCTCACAAGTGAGATGCTTGATGTGAGTGGCCTAGTTTCTTCCTTAGAGGATAGGCTAGGATTCCATGAAAGGCAACCTCACCAAACCTATCAGACTTCATATCCATTTCCTTAAGTTCCCTGTCAGCCATATTTTATCCCTACTTATGGGCCCAATCAAGGATATCAAATTCATCCTTTTCCCAATCAGTTGGAGGAAAGAGTTGAAAGTAGAAACCTTGGGTTTGAATCTAATCTTGATAGGCAAATTGAGTTGGCTAATATGCATATTCAATAAGACATGTTAGCATCAAATGAAGTGGATTTCCAGCCCTCATTTCCCTCTCACATTATATCCCCACCACCTCAAAAAGAGAATAATAATCCCAATACACTAAGCTAGAACAAGATAGTGGAGTCATGGGGAAAGAAAGAGGAGAAAAGTCTTGACAAAAAGTGTGAAGTTGAGAAGGAACTTAATCCTATACAAACCCCATCCACCCTTTCTTAAGAGAGTCCTCAAGATAAATCAAATTTTAATGAAGTGTTTTTCAAGTGGAAGGAAGAAAATAAATTGGTTTATCCCAAGAGCTACCTCCCCTTCCTCAAGAGCTTCTAAAAGAGCCTCATATTTTTTCACTCTCAATCTGATTTTGACTTTTATATGCCACCTCCACTAACTAGTTCATCTTGTTCTCACTCCATCACCCTTTGCCTTGATGGACCTATGGTATGGGACCCTAAAGAGGAATAGTTGGTTGACAAAAAATATGAACTCTTACTTGAAGAAATATTACCTCCTTGGCAACCTCGTTGGACTAAGTCACATGACTTTAAAATGACTAGTCTTAGAACCACAAAGGAGGAAATGGAGGATCAAGCACCCCTTGAAAATAAAATTCCTATTGTATAGGTTGAGATATAACTTGAAATTTTTAGAGTATAAAATACTCTATGTTTCCTTTTGATTTTTAGTTACGCACTGCAAATTTTTGTCCCCACACATTTTGTTTCGAGACGGTGAAGTTTTGACTCAGAGCTCACGTTTCCTTCTAATTTTCAGATGTGCACTACAAATTTTAGTCCCCACACATTTTGGTTCGAGACGATGACATTTTGACTCAGAGATTAGGCTCAATTTTCCTTTTTTCCTCATTTTCTCTAAGTGTTAGAATCAAGCAAAAGCTACCAAGTGTCATCAGCCAAAGCACCTTTCATATTTTCAAAAAAAAATTTGGGACATGCCACGTATCTCACAATAACTCATGGAATGTGATAAGTGTCAACATCTATGTTTCATATCGGCATCCATTTTCATTTCATATCGACATCCACTTTTCAAATCTCTTTTGAGTGAAAAGTTTCAACAAGCTAAGTACCAAGATCAAGTGAAATACACCAGGTGGCACGAGCAGAAGGTTTCAATGTGTTTTTGAGAAAGAAACAAAAGATGCCACATATCCCTATCTGAAGAAAGTGGAAGCCACCATGTGTTAACCTCTAAATTATCTTCATTTTGTTTCATTGATAAGTAAAGACTGTGGTGGGTCCCAAGTTTTGTTCTGAGGTAAGTAGAAGCTTCCAAGTGTTGCCATCTGTGTAAGTATGAAATGAGGCTTGAATGTTTCTATAATATAAATAGGGAAACATAGAGATAGACATGTCAACTTCCACAGGTCTCTTAAAAGGTAGCTAAAGGTAGTGGAGATCACCACATGTCCTTTGTCAGAATAAGTGGAAGGTGCCACATGTCCTTGTTCCCTTTTTAAAGCACTCAGGGGAGAAGAGCTTTGGGTCCCATTTTTTATAGAAGTTGTTAGAGAAGCGGATAGTGATAGGTGTCAAGGACCGAACACTTCTAAGTGAAGATACAGTAAGAGTATGGGTAATGTGTAAAGTACCATGTGTCTTCGATAAGGCTATAGAATGTGACAAGTGTCATTTTCTAGTGTCTCCTAAGTAATAAGAAGGTTTTCAAGAAATTGGCCAAGTGTCCTCTTTCATTTGACAGAAGGGAGCGTCTTGTGTCTGTTTCAGCCGATGAACTATAGAAAGATGGAATGTTTCAGAATCTAGGAAATATCTTTTGTTAAACACTTTTAGTTTAGTAAGAGTTTTAGTTGGGCTGTTAGATTAGGAATGCACAAAAAATTTGGAGTGAATCAAATGCTATAAAGAGGGGTGCAGAGATCACCACGGAAGGGAGAGAGAATTTTTAGAGAGAAACTATTGTCAAGAGTTTTTAGACTTTTAGAGCTGTGATTAGGAATATCATTTGCCTTTGTTCTATTTTCTTTAGTTGAAAAGTTCATGTAACTGTGCATGTTTCTATGCCTTTTATGTGACTAGAGAATTAAGAAGAAAATAGAGTTTTGTGCTTGTGTTGATGTTTTCTTTGTCATTGCAAAAGTAATCTAAGCTGTGAGCCTTTGTTTCTATTATTTCTATATTTTACATTGATCATGCCTTGTTCACTCTTTAATATAATTGAATCTTACATATAGTTTCACTATGCTTAGGATTAAGGATCAAATTACATTCAGGCACATCACCATAGTTAGATTTTCTTCCATTGCATTTATGTTTCTGTTTAAATTCCTATCCCTTTCCTCCTAAAACTTGAAGTTAAAGAAGAGACCAGCTTCTTAAAAATCTGGAGGAACTCCCACATTCTTGAAACTTACCATTGTTAGTGTTAGAAGTAAAGTGCAATTTTAACCATCAAATTTTTTTTTGGCATGCCCGGTGGGACACCATCTTGAAGTTTCTTCAAGACCGTATGAACCAGAGAGCTATAGGGAGTCAGAGCTATGGACTAGTAACCAGATATCAATCTACTGTAAATCTATGTATTCTTTTACCACCTTTGGTAAATAGTCCAAGAAGAAGAGTCAATCAGTTTATACCAATACCAAGAGTAAATATGGGAGCCCTTATACCCCTAAGGAATTATGTAAGTTGGAACACTAGTAGTCCTTTGATCCTCCCAATACCACCAGCCACTTGGGACCCTATCCTAGTAAATGCCTTGAAATCTCTGCCCAAATTTAGTGGGCAAGATTCTAAAACACCTAAGGAACATTTGCAAGATGTATCTAATGTTTGTGCTATACATGTGGTCACATAGTAGAATGTGGCTATAAGATTATTAACAACTTCTTTTAAAGGGAAGGCTCTAGAATGGTACAGATCCTTGACCCCAAAAACCATATCTACATGGGATTAGCTCAGATATCTTTTCTTTGAAAGATTTGAAGAAAAAGGTGATAAGTCGTCTTTGTTGCAACAATTGATTACCATCCAAAGGGCACCACAAGAAGCAATGACTGACTTCAATTCTAGATTTCAAAAGACTTGCGAAAGAATCCCTGCTACAGCTAGACCATCACCAGGTATGGCTATAGTGTTTTATCTTAAGGCTTTAATTTCAGATATATTGGTTATGATTTAGTCACTTAGAGGTTAGACTCTGCCAGAGGCTTATGACTATGTAGTTAGAGCTAAAAATAATTTGATAGATGCTGGAAAGTTGTTGCCAAGGCCTCCCATGCCCATGTTTCCAGACATTTCCTTACCATTACCTCAAGAAGCCCCTAAATCCATCACCCCACCTATGTTTATGTATCAATATCCTCAACCACCTACTAAAGAACTTGTCCCTACCCAGCCATTCGAGATGGATGATATCAAGGATATCTTAAGGACATTTTATAATGAGTTGATTAACATAAAGGGACAATAAAAGCCTTACCCCAAACCTCAATATCAAGGCTATCAAGGAAATAGATTCTAATCATAGCCAAACCAATATCAGGGTCCTCAAAGGCAAAATAACTCTCAGCCAACAAACTAATTAGTGGCAGTCCCTACACCCTCACAGACTGTTCCCCCCAATTTAAATAGAGAAATTCTTCAAGGGAGAAATAATTATGCAGACATCACCAATGCCTAGTGTTTTCCTTGTAATAATGTTTATACACCTAGATATTTTCCCATGGGTAATCTACAACAAAAGGTAGTAGAACAAAGAAGAATGGATGGACAATTTGCCAGTACTTCAAATGCACAAACTTATTAGTCTCCTATTATGCAAAATTTGGTCCTAATGGCTTAGATGCAAATGATGTCTTTATAATAAGAAGAAGAAATAGCCTCAAACCATGCTCTATTTTCATGGGTTGAAGATGAAGAATTAGTATTCTTGAATGAAGCTTTTGCTTCCAAGAAACTAGTGGTGCAATCAGACTACTATACTAGATCAAAGAGAAGAATGATGAAACAGCCTAAAGTTGCAAATAGTCAGGTTATGGAAATTATTTCATTTCAAAGTAAATGAAACATAGATGTTAGACAAGAAGTGCCTCAACTAGTGTAGAACCAAGTGATTCCTGCACAAATTCAAGAAAAAGCAAGATATCCTTATTTTTAAAGAACTCAAGCATTAGGACCAATAAATGTGATGGAATAGCTGAAGAAGACTCCAACACAAGTATCAATATGGGACATACTAGCTATTTCTAAACAAAATACATTGTTACAAGAGGCTCTACAATGACAAGCAATGCCTAAACCTAATGGTACCAAAGAGGGACTTGCTGATAAAGAAAATCTCAAGGACATAGTTCCTCTAAAGACAACATCCTTTGTGAATAATGTAGCAGAGGTAAGGAAATCCAAACCAGAGCCTTTCTATTTGACTCTAATAGTTGGAAAGAAACTCTTGCATAATGCATTGATAGATTTAGGGGCTAGTACTATAGTCATGCCCAAGAAAATAGCTGATGCTCTAAAAATAAAATATGAACCACTTTCTAAAAGAGTTATGCAGCTAGATGGAAAAATAGTACAAACAATAGGGAGAATTAGACAACTCCCATTACAATTATATACTTGTCCCAATATAATTGTTAATCAAGATATAGTAGTCATAGATATACCTCCTATTTTTGGTTTATGTTTATCAAGAGACTTTACAACCAAGATAGGAGGATATATGTCCCTTGATTGGTCTCACCTCATTCTAAGAACCAAATATGGTTCAAAGATGAAAATTCTATCTGAACCATTATCAAAGGATCATATCACCAGTGAACCAACATCAAAATTAGAGGCAGATCATGCTATGTTAAATAAATAAGAAAGGGTTTTTGTTGAAGAGTTAGGCGACTGGACTAAGCATGATCAAGAAGAAGAAAATAACCAGTTGTTACCTATGATGCATAGTGACCCATATGGGAATTATGACTCTACGGGTCTAGAAACTTATGTCATTCTTGATGAGGACCATGAAATCCCTAATGTTTCAAGGGAAGAGACACCAACTTCTCAAGAATCTAAAATTTGGACCCTAAATTTTGATGGGGCTAGAATTAAAAATGGTGTTGGAGCAAGAATTTGTCTTACTACTCCAAATGGTGAAAAAAATTTAAGGGCTATCCGTTTCCAATTTTCTTGTGCAAATAATGATGTTGAGTATGAATACCTAGTACATGGGCTCTTGTTATCCAAGAAAAAGGGAATAAAGAATCTAATAGTAAAAGGAGATTCAGAAATAGTAGTAAAGCAAATTAGAGAAAAGGCAATAGCCAGAAATGTAAGGATGAGATCCTATAGACATATGATTTGGGACTTAATAGAATATTTTGAATCCTTCAATATTGAAGTAGTCCATAGGATTCAAAATTATGAATTTGATAGGATGGCCCAAATTGGTTCACAATTTGATCCAGCAATTGGCCTATTAATTAACAATGAGTCAGTAAAAGTAATACTGAGGCCAACTATTCCAGACAATGATGAGAATTGGCAAGTATTTGAAAATGATTCTCAAGTACTTTCATTCTTACAATAATCAGATGACTTTGTTGATCAATTGTAAACCAAAATTGAAGAGGCATATGGAGATCAAGTCATACAATTAAAGACTAATAAGCTCCCTAAAGGCTTGATCACTTTAGAGAATCTATTTGATCTAGAAGATGTAATTCTGGAGAAGAAAAGATTCCAAGTAAACAAAGCAGACTATTCTAAAATAGAGGTGAGTGAAGGGAAAAAATTAAAACTTAGAAATTCTAAAACTCAAGGAGAAAGGGAAATATTAGTTAAATTGTGTAAAAAATATGACAGATTCATAGCCTAGGGCTATGAAGATCTTCATGGATATATAGAGATATCATTCAACACACAATAGGACTAGCTAAAGGATCAAAGATAGTTAGACAAAAAAAGAGGCCATTAAATCCAAGGATTGAATCTCTAATGGTAGATGAGTTGCAAAAACTTTTAGATTCCAAAATAATTTTTCTAATTAAGCACTTGACTTAGGTATAAAATCTAGTACCATTTAGGAAAAAGAATGGTGACATAAGACTCTGTGTAGACTTCAAAGACTTGAATAGAGCATCTCTGAAGGATCACTATCCTTTTCCATCTATGGAACAAATTTTATAGACTATGGCTAGATCAGAGAGATATTCTTTGCTAGATGGTTTCTCTGGATACAATCAGATTTGGTTGGTTGATGAAGACCAATACAAAACTGCTTTTACTACTAAATGGGGAACATTTGCATATGCTAAGATGCCATTTGGCCTGTCAAATGTAGGAGATAATTTCTACAGAGATATGGATGTAGCATTTGGGGAGCTTATAAATAAAATCATCTTGGTTTATCTTGATGATCTGACTATTTTTTCAAAAAATGTTGTTGACCATTTTGATCATTTAGAATCTATTTTCAAGAAATGTCAAGAATTTGGAATATCACTGAATTCCAAGAAATGCATCTTTATTGTACCTCAATGCAAATTATTGGGACATATAGTATCTAAATAATGAGTTTCCATAGATCCTGAAAGAGTTGTAGCTATAATGAATCTACCTCTTCCATTAAATAAAAATGTAGTTCAGTCCTTTTTGGGGAAGATAAATTTTGTCAGTAGGTTCATATCCAATTTTGCAGGCTTAGTAAGACCAGTGACACTCTTGTTAAAGAAAGACCTAATTTTCAAGTGGACTACAGAAGGAAGGCAAGCCTTTGAAGAGGTCAAGAAGGCCATCTCCACAACCTTAGTACTTAGAAACCCAAATTTTTCTAAGCCTTTTGTAATGTATGTCTATGGAGGAGAGTTAAGTATCGTTGTTGTCTTAACGCAAAAAGATGATAGACAGGAGGGAAATCACCCAATAGCCTTTTTCTCAAGAACTCTTAGGGAGTATGAAACCAGATATAGCTTTGTAGAGAAACAAGCATATGCTATGGTAAAAGCCCTCAAGAAATTTAGGCATATAGTATTAGGAAGAAAAATTATGATACTTGTAGCTCACCCAAGTGTCAGAGAATACATCATAGAGGGAGAAATTACTAAAAAAGAGCTAACTAGATAACCAAGATCTTTGAATATGATGTAGAGGTCAAACCCACTAAGTTAGTTAGAGGCAAGGGTTTGTGCCAATATATGACTCAAGAGCTTGAAAAGATGAAACCTGAAGAGACAAATTCTGGAGAAGAAAAGGAAATAGTATTAAAGATATAAGAGGTTGATCAGGAATCCTAGGGCACAAGCAGGATTCATTTTATGAAATATGGGATTTATCCAAGAGAACTCCCTCAAACTAAGAGAAGATACTATAGGATACAAGGAGTTCATTTTGTTTTAATTAAATAGGTTCTTTTCAGAAGAAATTATGATGGCAAATTGTTAAGATGTGTAGAAAAGGCTAAGGCTAAGAAAATACTAAATGAGATGCATCATGGAGTATCAGGTGGAAATTTTTTTTGCAAAGACCACAGCTATAAAGATAAGTGAGGTAGGTTATTTTTGGCATACTTTATTTACAGATTATTATTAGCTAGTTAAAAAATGTCAATCCTATCAATTTTATGTGGGGATGAGAAGGAATAAATCAATTCCCCTTAGTCCTATAATTATGGATGAACCATTTGCTCAATAGGGTCTTCACTTAATTGGAATGATAAATCCAGTGTCTAGTATGGGTCACAAATGGATATTAACTGCCACAGATTATTTCACTAAATGGACTGAGGTAGTGCCACTTAAAAAAGTAACAGAAAATGTGATCCTAGATTTTCTAGGGAGTATCACTACTCACTTTGGGGCTCCTCGCACTATAATTTTAGATAATGCTAAAGCATTTTTAGGGTCTAAAGTATTTGAATTTACATTAAAATATGGAATATATCTGAAAAATTCATCCAATTATTACCCTCAGGGTAATGGTTTAGCAGAATCAACTAACAAGAACCTAATTAGACTCATCAAAAGAATAAAGGCTGATCATCACAAAGAATGACATAAAGTGCTTAATTTAGCACTGTGGGCTGATAGAATCATTCCTAAACAGGTGCTCAAAATGTCCTCATATGAGTTGGTATATGGGAAATCTACTGTAGTTCCCCTTATCTTGGAGATTCCTGCTCTCTAGCTGATCAAACAAATTGAAATTGAAGAAAATGGCCCCATGCAGGTTAGACTTGCAGAACTTTTGGAAGTTCAAGAAAAGAGGGATGCAACCCATGATTCATTGGTAAAGCATCAAAAAATAATTAAGGATTGCTTTGATAAAAGGACTTCAAATCCTCATTTTGAAGTAGGCTCAATTGTTTTGAAATGGGATGCAAGAGCCACCAAGCCGGGTCAACATACTAAATTTGAATCATTATGGACTGGCGCATATAAAATTTGTGCATGTAAATAGAAGAATTCATTCAAGCTGGAAATAATGGAAGGTGAACCTGAAGAGATTCTTGTGAATGGAATCTATTTGAAACATTTTAGTTAGGTTGTGTCATTTATGCATTATAGTTAGATAGTTTCCCTTTCTTAGTTGCTTTGTTTCCCAATTTTGTTTTCTCACTTTCTTTTAAATAAGTATTCTTTGAACACGTAGCACAGCTCAGAGTTTTTCAAAAATTTAAAAAAAAATCTCAATACATTGAATATCTCCCAAATCTTTAGAAATCCCCAAGGTACCTTGCACTGCCACTTGCATAACGTGCCTATCTCTCTATCCCATGAAGATTGAGTAAGATTTGCTAATGGTTATTTGAGTTAATGCCATTTTGAGACTTGATGGGTCAATAAATACCTCCTAGCAAGAGTTAAATCTTACATTATTTCAAACATTCTTGCATCTGCAAGAAAATATCTTACTACTTTCATTTTCAGTTCCTGGTAAACTTGCTTCAGTGAAAGTGCTTTCTATTTTGCAAAAGTTCATACCGATTATCACATAGTAGATAAAGAAGATGGAGGGAACACAATCTTTGCAACAAGGAGCTGTGATTTATAAATCTCTTGATAAGTTTATTGTGAGAAAGTCATAGACTTCAACTCCTGTGCAACCATTGAAGACCTACCCACGGACTAGAGTTCCTGAAGTTGGTCAAGCCAGTGACCCAGCAAAGATAAAAGATTATGCAGATGGAGTCATGGACCCAATTCTTCAAAGAACTAGTAGTAAAACTCTTAGAGAAGGGGCACATAAAAGGTGTCTTCAAAGGGCCAGAGTGGGGCAATATAAGACATTTGCAATGAGGATTTGGACTTCATAACTGGCACAATTCATTGTCCCAGGAGTGCATCCATGCCCTGACTTGGTGGAACTATGTGCAGACTTGTTCCATGCACCTTCAAACACCATACAACAGGGTCCATTCATAGTGCAAATCACATCGTAGGATATCAGAGACATGTTAGCCTTATATCATGATAAAATAGCTACATTTCTTACTATTGCTAAAATGCAAAGAACATGGGCAAACATCAATACTCAGTTGAGGTTCTTAAGATCTGAATTACAAATGAGCGATGATGATACTACTGTGCTGAAATTGCCTACAGCAAGAGCCCAATTCACATAAGCTAGCCAAGATGCATTGTCTATAATGGCTTTCATCTTTGGAATGAAAGATGATATGGTAGTCTATGGAGAACAAATGGCTATCCTCTTCAGGCTGAAGAATATCGATAAAACTCAGGAGTATCAGCTTGATTTTTCTGAACAAATTGCATACTCAATGGTGGAACAATTGGTCCAGTTCAAATTAAAAGGGGTTTTCAGGTACTCTTCTTATTTGTTTCACCTCATAATATATCAAAACTCTAACATTTTTTCTAGACATATGCATCTTAATATGTATGACCCAAGTTTTAATTTACAGAGGGCCATTCTTGTGTCTGCATGGACACATATTTTGTCAAAACCTAACGATCCATACGAATTCTAGGAACTATTTTTTACCCCTGCTTTGTATCACCTAAGCCCAAAACCAGTTATAAATAGACTATTTCCAAGTGTTTCAAACCTTATGGCCAATTTCCCAATCCTTTGTGATTTCTTTTTAGGATCACACCATATAATTATTAGAGTCCATGGGTTTTATGGGGAACTAGTGTTGTTCCCAAAGATTTTAACTTTTAGGTTAGAATTCTTGGAAGTAACTAGGTAGGTGTCTATAGTAGACAATGAATATGGCTCTAGGAAGAGGAAGAGGAAAATGTATGACCTCCCATGGATGACAAACAACATAACACTAGAGGCTAGAGATGCTGAAATGGTGTTGCTTAGAAAGCTAGCCTTCCTGGGCTTCTTGCTAATTGAAGATAAATGGGTATATGACCCAAATGGTTTCTTATCATCATGGATCAAGACTAATAAGGTTGCAGCCAAAATTACACATGAGAGCTGCCCCTTTTGGGAAAATAGAAAAAATCCTAGGGAAGATACTCCTAGATTTTATGTTGAATTAACAGATTTGCCCCTTCCACAAAATAGACCATGGGAAACATTCTATGTTATGTAGAGGGATTTTGACCCTAAACTCAGAATGAATTCTAGCTTAAGAAGGGAACTAAAGAATAAATATTGCGATGCTAAAAAAATAGAAGCCTATTGAAAATATAGGAAAGAAATTTGTTAGACAACTCATTCTTTTGGGAACGTGGACTCAGATGAGAGATGGGAAGAACTCTGGGATGAGTGCCATCTCTCCCTTGTATCTAGCCCTAAGACAAGAAATTTTCCAACACAGGGTGTAGAGCCAGAAGCCATAGTAGGGTCCAACCATGAATCACAAGCCCTAGGGCAAATTATAGCTACAGTCGCTGTAACAGTTTGGCCCCAATCTCTTAGCATCATGGAACAACAAAAGAGTGTGGTGCCTTCACCACCAAAAGCCTCCCCATGGGCATCAGTTATTGAAGTTCCTAGTTCCCCACAAGCACCACTGATAGTAGTGGTAAATATTGAAGAGAGGGGAGCATAGCTAGAAGAAGAAACCCCAAAGAAGTGAAAGAGGGTGTAGTTTCAATTTGATTCAGAGGAGGAAGAAGAACCTTCACAATGTTAATTACAGAGTACTGTAATTGCTCCTTCAGTAAGTATTATTCCTCCTCCTTCTCAATCTCTTCCTTCTCCTGTAGGCATGATGATTCCATCTGGTCAGATGACATCCCCTACCACTTCTGCCATTCCCATTTCTCACTTTGCCCCATCTATCCCTGCTCAAGCTTTAACATTACCTCACTTTTCCCCCTTTGTTCCCAAGAAACTTCCCCCTCAGAATTCCCATAGCCAACACTTAGCTATTCAATATGGCTTACCACAAGGTCATCCTTTTGTGAGTGGGCACATTGCCTCTCCTTCAACTTTTTAGACTCAAGCAGATGCTACTAAGAAGGCGAGGGAAGCCCAAAGAGAGAAAAAGAGGATCAAGGAAAATAAGGCCTTGGCTACATCACATATGTGGTCACAATTTGACCTAATTTAGTAGCAACTGACAGTGACTCATTTGTCACTAAATGTAATTAAGCCAAGTGAGCAGATGCAGCTAGAAGACTACATGATGAATGCAGTGGCCATAGACATGTCCCTGTTTAGGCCACAAGACAAAATTAAGCTGTTAACTAAGTCCACTTCTACAGTTGCTGAAGATTACTTGAAGACATCAAGAAAGCTACAGAAGATGGAGGTTGATCTAGCCAAAGAGAAGGCAAACTATAATAGTTTAACCATAGAGATCAATAGAAAAGATAATAAAATAGAGAGTCTGAATAAACAGTTGTAAAATACTATTTCTCTTCAAACTCATTGGGTGATCCAGGCCCAAAATGATTCCATAAAAGTAGGGCTAATGTAGGTAAATGATGTAGTGACCACCCTAAGGTGAGAAAAAGTAACATTACAAGCCCAATTTCAAGCAGAGCAATAAAGATCAGAACAATTGGCACTGGAGCTAGCCAATAGGCCAAATAATGTAGGAGTGTTAAGTCTAGTTAAGGATCTTTATGAATCCATGTGGAAAAGAATCTCTTCAGAGATTATTCAACTCAGGCCTTCTCTCACCTTCTTGATAAATGCATAGAAATTGTTCAAAAAGGTGGAGAAATCCATTTAAGTCACTCTGGCTACTATTTTTGGGAGAGTTATGGATTTCGAAACACTGCTGCAAAAGCTTTATGATGCAATGGATGGAACATTGTCAATAGTAAGAATTGATAATAGAATGGTCACTGTTAAGCGAGTAAATGAGGTTCTTAGTTGCAACTCCATAGCCATCAATTGTAGAGAGATCCTCGATGTAATGAAAGAAGGAATTAGTGAAATGAAATAGTACATTATAGACCTAGTACAATTAGGTCTTCCTTCTCCATTTCTTGATGACAACACTGTGCTAATGGTTGATGAAATTGAACCTTTGTTATTGGCCAAGTAGAATGATCAGATAGTTTTTCAAGATTTAAGGGATGATTCATCAGTCCCTGAAGTAGAAGCTATTTTGATTCCTGTGTCCTAGCTCAAATTCAAACTGAAGGCTATGGAGATTTTACAAAAAAATTCACACAAGGATATTATTAACCTTGATTTAGCCTTCAATGAATTTCAAAATAAGTAGGGGTTATCTGATGATGAGTGGTCCACCTATTAAATAACATTGTTGAAGCTATAATTTTGGACATTTTGATCAAGTGAGAGTTGTGATTTCTTTTTGAGCAGGCTTAAAAGTCCTTAGGGTCACCAATAACTATAGAGTAAAAAATACTCTACATTTCCTTCTAATTTTTAGTTGCACACTACAAATTTTTATCCCCACACATTTTGGTTCGAGACAACAAAATTTTGACTTAGAGCTCATGTTTCCTTCTAATTTTCAGTTGTGCACTACAAATTTTTATCCCCACACATTTTGGTTTGAGATGGCAAAGTTTTGACTCAGAGCTCAGGCTCAATTTTCCTTTTTGCCTCATTTTTTCTAAGTGTCAGAATCAAGTGGAAGCTGCCAAGTGTCATCAGCCGAGGCACCTTTCATATTTTCAAAAATTTGTTCAGGATTTGCCACATATCTCATAGTAACTCACGGAATGCGACAAGTGTTAGCATCCATATTTCATATCGGCATCCAGTTTTGTTTCATATCGGCATCCACTTTTCAAATCTCTTTTGAGCAAAAAGTTTCAACAAGCTAAGTACCAGGATCAAGCAGAAGATGCTAGGTGGCATGAGTGGAAGGTTTCAATGTGTTTTTGAGAAAGCAATGGAAGATGCCATATATCCCTAGCTGAAGAAAGTAGAAGCCAGCATGTGTCAACCTCTGAATTATCTTCATTTTGTTTTATTGATAAGTAAAGACTGTGGTGGGTCCTAGGTTTTGTTCTAAGGCAAGTAGAAGCTACCAAGTGTCACCGTCTGTGTAAGTATGAAATGAGGCCCAAATGTTTCTATAATATAAATAGGGCAATGTGGAGATAGACACGTGTCACCTTCCACAAGTCTCTTAAAAGGTAGTTAAAGGTAGCAAAGATCACCACATGTCCTTTGTCAAAATAAATGGAAGGCACCACATGTCCCTATTCCCTTTTTGAAGTGTTTGAGTGAGAAGTACTTTGGGTCCCATTTTATATAGAAGTTGTTGGAGAAGCAGATGGTGATAGGTGTCAAGGACCAAACACTTCTAAGTGAAGATACAGTAAGAGCATAGGTAATGCAAAAAGTTGCACATGTCTTTGATAAGGCTGTGGAATGTGCCAAGTGTCTTTTTTTGATGTCTCCTAAGTAATAAGAAGGTTTTCAAGAAATTGGCCAAGTGTCCTATGTTTATTTCAACTAATGAACTACAGAAAGATGAAATGTTTTAGAATCTAGGAAATATCTTCTGTTAGACACTTTCAGTTTAGTAAGAGTTTCGGTTGGGTTGTTAGATTGGGAATGCACAAAAAATCTAGAGTGAATCAAATGCTATAAAGAGGGATGCAAAGATCACGAGGGAAGGGAAAGAGAATTTTTAGAGAGAAATTATTTTCAAGAGTTTTTAGACTTTTAGAGCTGTGATTAGGAATATAATTTGCCTTTGTTCTATTTTCTTTAGTTGAAAAATTCATGTAACTGTGCATATTTCTATGCCTTTTATGTGACTACAAAATTAATAAGAAAATATATTTTTGTGCCTGTGTTGATGTTTTATATGTCATTGTGAAAGTAGTCTAAGCTGTGAGCCTCTGTTTCTATTTTTTCTATATTTTACATTGATCATGCCTTGTTCGCTCTTTAATGTAATTGAATCTTACATATAGTTTCGCTATGCTTAGGATTAAGGATCAAATTACATTTAGGCACATCACCATAATTATATTTTCTTCCATTGAATTTGTGTTTATATTTAAATTCCTATCCCTTTCCTCATAACACTTAAAGTTAAAGAAGAGACCAACTTATTAAAAATCTGGAGGTCGTTTCAAGTTGCAAGTCCCACATTCTTGAAACTTCCCATTGTTGGCGTTAGAAGTAAAGCACAATTTTAACCATCAACAAAATCCATCAAAAGATTCTAAATTTTAATGAATATGTGGTCTCTTATGTTGAAATATCTGATTGGATTGATGAGGAAGAATGTTCTCCTTTTGCCAAAGAAGAGGAAACCTTCATTGATTCTTCCACCACTTTGCAAGATGTCATGGATGGTCAAGGACAAGTTCCTAATCATATTTTTGATGATATGTTTGAAATAATTGGAGAATGTTATAATTCTCTTCAAGGAGGCTATGATCTGGCCAAAGATGAAGAAGGTAACTTTGACACTCAAGTGAGTACGCAAAGAGAAGGTATCTTTTCAAATCTATCCTTTCAAGAGACATATACATTTTGTGATAACATGTTTGAAATCCTCAAGATGGGATATCAAATTATCAACCAATTGGGAGAAACACATCAGATCTTGAAGGATGGAGCAAGATCTTATTGGTCTCAATCTCTCGAAGAACATGAAACTAATCTTCTCAAAGTCATGCCTACTAAGGAGATACAAATTGATCATGAAATGAAGAGTGGAAATTAGTATGAAGTATGTGAACATGTTCAAGAGAAGTATATCTACATTTAAAACCTATTTAAGGATGATTTACTTGAGATTAGATCAAATGAAGTGTCAAAGAATAGGTTTAATCCACAAAACATTCAATCCAAAGAGAAACATTCTTAGCGCTATGTTTCATCTCACCATGAAGATGATTCAAGAGGTTCTACTTTTGATCCTAGAAAGGAGGTATGCTTAGTCTCTATTTGTGCATAATAGTTTGTTTTTAGTTTCCCCTAAGTGCCTTAAGCACATGTGTGTGTGTGTGTGTCTTTTTGGTTTTTTGTCTTATTTTATGTGTGTCCTTTGATTTATGTGGTTGATTTAAATTCATGGTCTTGTCATGATGGTCAATGGTTAAAGGTTTACTTATTTATCTCAGATTTCATATGACTCCCTAATCCCAATGGACTAATAAAGCTACTAGTCTAGTTAGTATAGCAGGCATATTACCCCTATGAGTCACCAATTTGTTGACCAAATTTGACCTTCAAGTCAAATTAGGGCACCCCTAAGTAAAACCATGAATTTTAGGCATTTAGGGGTCTAATTTAGATGTGACAAGGTTTTTTATAGGTTAATTAATGTCACTAAATGTTGTACTAGCCTTGGTCATTAGTTTTTTAGTCTTTACATCATTTTTGGGTCATTTTGAGGTTAAAAAGGGTACATTTAATGAGTTGTATAAATTTATTGGGAAGTCTGAAGGTTCCAAAACATGATGTCATGTCCCATGTGTCCCTATAAGTCTTAAGTAACTCACATAACTAAAATATGGTAGGTTGTATAGAAGAAAAGGTAGATTTATTGAAGAAAAAGAAGAGTTTGACACTTGTATGGCCTCTTTGGGAAGTGTGCTAGATGGGAAATAGTCAAGAACTACATATTCAAATTCACCATGATTAATTTCATGCTTGGTTTTATTTATAAGTGTCATTTTTGAGCTAAAAACATTCTACTCCCTTTTCATACTTCTTGGTAAGAAGAAGTGACTTTCAAGTTTTTGCTTGGTAAAGACAAGATAACTCAAGATGTTTCAAGGCAAATGTTTTTGGGAGGTTATTTTACACTCCAAGACCTTCATTTACATATAAGGAGTTTGAAAAATGGTAGTTTGTGCTTCATAATCCATCCTCATGAAATCAAAATTTCGAACCTACTTGCTAATCTAAGTACCTTGTGGGTTTTTCCTTGGTTTGAGAAATCTTGTATGAACTAGTTTCTAAGTTTGATTCTAGATGATCTTGAAATCCTCCTCAAAAGGTCACCATTTTTGGTTTCATTTTACATGGTGTTTGGATTAACATATTATCTCATGTTGTAGGAGGGTGTCATTATGAGAGGTCTCAATCCAATTTTCCACTTTTAGTAGGTTAAACTCCCTTCAAGAGCTTTCATGTGAAAAGGATATGGTTTTTTAATGTATCCATGTAAATTTTATCTCCTACCTTCACCCCCATCCACTTTCTACAAACATGTTAATGATTTTTATTCAATGATTCACATACACTTGTAGTTAGCCATGGATAACCACATACAGGTGCTAAAAAGAGAACTTCACATTGAAAAGGATGTTTTGTGATTTTTAAGAAAGTATCCTTGGTGGTAATCATACATTTGAAGAAGTTAACATGGTTTTGGCTGCCCATGTAGCTTTTAATTCACCATTGTCGCTCTAGGACACACCCATTGCCTATATATAACCAATAATCACCTATAGGAGCCATTACTAATGTCATGTTGAGAGGTGAGAGGCTTAATATAGGTTTCAACCTTATATGATTTCTAAGAGTACATTAGGATACTTAGTGGAGGCATAGAGGATTCATAAACATGGATATATTGTACACTTCTCATTTTCACTTTACTATCTATGTATGTTTATGGATACATATAGGTGATACCTCAAAGTTATAAAGGCTCTTGAATGGGAGATTTGAAACATGATAAAGACATTTCCAAGTTGTAACATGTGATGGAATCATTAAAATCTTGTTTGAAATTTTGAAAGGACATAATGTGTGTGCACCATTATCAAAGGGAAAATGATTGAGTATAGGTAAATACTCTTTAAAAAGTGAAAATAGAGATCCAAGGGGTTTTTATAGGCCTCTCACAACATCCTCACAAGATGTTGAAAAACATATATATTAGTAAATATTCTTGCCTCTAATATGGATACAAGATATATCAAATATGAGGGTCATAAAATTAAGGGGAGATGGAAATGAAAGGACTTAAAATTACCCTAAAACACACTGAAGAACTATATTAATATCTATAGGATTAGAAGTTTGAATGGCATTTGACATCCCTCAATAAAACACACTCTCATATTGGCTAGAAGTGTTCCATTGATGAAATAGTGTATAAATGGATATGAAGGTCATTTTTATGGTGTTAATACATAGTTTTGGCAAACCATATGGCTGCATATAGGTATCCTTACTCATAATTTAGGCACCTACATCAAGGTCAAAGTAGTGACTCAATTTTGATGAATAATTGGTACTTTAAGACCTTAAAAGGTGAATTATAGATCAAGATATGTATCTTGTGACCTCATAGGGATTCAAGGAAAGTTTAGAACAAGCTAGATTGCAAACCCACATACACCTATAGTAACCTACAAGTAGTTGTCTGAATCAAATGACTGTGAATAATAGTGAACTAAGAAAGGAGCGTTTTGACAAGGTTCCATGCCTATATAAGATGATATATATGAATCAAAAATCACCAAATGACCCTCAAAGGTTACTAAATGGAATAATATCATAATTTTTAGATAAAATTTACACTTGTAGACCCCTTTTCTCCAAAACATAGTTGACTATGTTGAATATCAAAAATAGTCAACAAAGAGATGTTATTAGTATGAATAGAGCATTAACATGAAGCAAATAGATGTAGATAATTGAAAAAATGGTATTTATAACTTAAGGTAAGGTTTTTATTGACATGATAAGTTCTAACCATGATAAGATAACCTACAATTGTTCCCTCAAAAGCATGCATAGTTAATGTTAGAACTCAGTCTTGAAGAGTTCAATGTGTGGAAAGGTGTATGAAATATTGATGTGGTAGGAGAGATGAAAGAAATTACTTCATGATTAGGATTACCTCATAAAACTTCCATGACAATACAATCAAAGAAAGTATTTCAAAAGCAAGTATATATAGTCATTTGAAATAAATCTTGCACAAAACCTTACCTAATAGTCTGTCTATTTTTTTTATGATTTTGAAGGGTTTATACCTAAGACCAAGGGCTAATTATTTGTATGCATCACCTTTATCACTTTAAGGATCCTATAAATTTTTTTGTTTTTCTAGAAAAATAGGGGAAGTACCCCCTATTTTGTCTCAAATAGGGGGTAATTCCCCTTATACCAAGACTCAAAAATATTGGTGAGTAAAGAAAAGTATGAAGCCAAGAGCCATGGGATATTTTAAAAATTGTGTGAGAAGTTTATTTACATCTAAAAAAACATGTAAATCATTACACAAAAAGATGAAACTGAATAGAGAGTTTTAAACCTCTTAAGATTGTAGGCAAGCCTATTAGACATGAGTAGGCCCAGAGGTCCAAATGAGAAAGCATTATCATTTCCACCTTGAAGTGAGTTGTATAGAATATTGTAACATGTGTATGGGATTAATATAGGTGTTTTTTAGCTATTAGTAGGTAAATAAAACCATCAAAGGTCATTTTGAGCTCTAAGTTGTAGTTAGACTTAAAGGCAAGGGTTTGGCATAGACCCCAAATGGATGGTCACCTCCACTTTCGACATGACGTGAAAATTCCAACCTATTAAATAATTTTTATTGGGTCTTGATAGAGGTTTTAAATCCTTTATATTTTAGGAGAAACCATAAAAGGGCCACTTTTGACTAAAAAACTATTAGTGTAGGTTTTTATTTTTCCCTATTATTTAATTAGGGAAATTATATATTTGTGCATACATGGAGTTTTCCTACATTCATGGGATAGGCTAGATTATGTGGAGATGTGTGTCATAGATGTGTCATAGGTGTCATAAGTAACTCCTTTGACTAGCTATTTTGGGTATGGGAGCTACTTCTCTATTCTTAGCACCTTGTCACCACCTTTCATGGAGGAGTTACAGTTTATTCTTGGGGTGCTTTGACCACCTTTAGTGGAGGAGTTACTTACAAGCTCTCCTATATGTATTCTTCATTATGGCCATCTCATGTTAATGGAATATTGGCTTTTCTCCAAATTTTCTATGCAATTGTCTCTTATTTGATTTAATTTACTTTAGCATTTTATGGTATTCACTTGCTTCATCTCGTGTAACCATGACTCATGCATCCTTGTTATTCAAACCTTGGAAAATACTTTGATATGGTATCAGAGAAACATCAATAACTGGATGTCTATTTTGCTATTTCTTTCATTGAAATCTAGAGCTTTGTTAAGGCATTTTTTTTGTGAAATTTGAAAATTTCTAGGAGATATTGCTAATTCTCCGTGTTATTATTCCTTCTATGGCTTGTTTAGTCTCTCCATATACATGCATGCCTATGATCATGATCCTCTTAGCATGGTGTTGAAAGTCTCACGGTGTTCAAGATCTACATAAGAGTTTGTCTTAGACCTAAGTGTATAAGTCTAGAGTTACAGCCATGGTGTTCCAAAACAAGTGAGAAATATGAGCACATAAAGGCTGAGTTTGTGCAAGAAGGAAAGAACGTGGTTGGGTTCATAGCTAATTCAATTTATAGTGATAAAATTCCAATCTTAGAGCTTTCAAAAAAGGTGTGATGGTAAAATGCAGTCCTACATCCACCTTGGTGCACTTTCTTTGGAACTTTTTAATCTAGCTCTGCACCCTTTTCACTCCACGTAAGTCATTTGTTGTGGTATGCTTTCAAGACAAAGTCATTAAATTCAAGCCTTCCTTGGACCTATAATATACTTTGAATTCAGTGTCTCTGTTATCTTTTTTTCCCAACAAATTTAAATCTTCTCTTTCCTCAAACTTTGGCACCCCTCTCCTTGTTTGGCGTCCCATGTGGGCCCTTAAATATTTGGCAATCCATTAAATTATATCTTTTAATTTAATTTTTTAGTTAAAATTGACTTGTCCAAAAACAAATCAGTCAATTTGACTAAGTATTGAATATTTTAGACAATTTTTAAGTTTTGATAATTTGGGGGTTTTAATTTAAACTTGTATCTTCGCCTGTCAAAGATGAAGGGTGAGGCCCGGGTTGGCAGGAGGCCAATTACCCCTAAAAAATACCTCCTTTGGATTCTTTGCTCCGTGTTGAGTCTAACAAGTGGTTGGAAGGTCACTTTCTCTCTCAAAACAGACATATTTTTAATGTTTTGGTGCTATTTTTTTGCAAAAACACTAGTTTACAGGAAATTAAATATTTAATATCTTGCAAATGGTAGCTTAGATTCAAGATCCATATTTTGAAAAAGTGCTTAGATTTAAATTTTACACAACTTAAGCTAGATAATTGTCAAAAACACACTGCTTTATAAAGTGCCAAAAATTTGGGTCTCCTAGAATGCATTTTCAACTGAGTCCGATGTCCTGTTTGCTTAAAGTCTTGCACTGATTACTCTAAGAAGAAAGAAAACAACATGGAAAATGCCTTATTTGGATTCATTCATTACAAAATTAGGTCCAAGCTATTCAGTCTTTGTCTCCAATTTACATGCCACAAAAGTGCCCTTAGCACTACATGGAAAATGCCTTCTTTGGATTTATTCATTACTGACTTGAATAGGGAGCAAGATAAAATGATAAAAATGGGAAAAATGAAGTCTACTCAACCCCAAGATTTGATATCTAGAAATGGTAAGGATGAAACTTCAACAAAGGAGAAGAAGAAAAGGATCAAGAAGAAAGAAAATAATAATCTTGCCAAAAATAACACTGAGTCTTTCTCCTCCAATACTAAACCTAAGAAGAAGAAGGTTAAGTGTGCCTATTGTAAGAAGACACGGCATGATGAACACAAATGCATGAAGAAACAAATAGATCACCTAACTCATCTTCTAGAGAATCACAACATAGGAGTTCCTGAGTCCATCAAGTAGAATTCATCTACCCAAGATTCTACCAAGGCAAAAGGCAAGGGTAAGGAGAAAGAAAAGGGCAAGGCCCTTGTAGCAACTAAAGCTTCTACAACATCATGGATCATTGATTTGGGTGCTTCTCACCACATGGGCTCTTCACTAGTTGAGTTTTCATCTTTAGAGCCTTGTAGCATGACTTTAATTAGTTTGGGTGATGACACATTAATTTCTGTTGCAGGGATAGGGTTAGTTGAAATGGAAGGAGGAACATTCAATAATGTTCTAATTTTTCCTTCTCTTTCAACCAATCTCCTATCAGTGTACCAAATCACTCACATTGGTTGGGGCATGAGAGTTTAGTTTTTTATAGATTCAGTGGCTATCACAGAGTTGCATAGTGATACTATAGTGGCAGTGGGTAGGGCAGATCACCAAGCAAGGTTATACACCTTCTCACATTTTACACCTGATTCTTCTCCAATAGCATTGCTGACTCATTGATGAAGCCTATGGATTACTGAGCTTGTCTATGTCTCTAGAACTTCTCTTCCATTTAGAAACCTCCAAGACTCCTAAAGACATATGGGACACCCTAGAAACCTTATTTGGAAAGCTTGATGAGATGAGAGGTCATGAGCTTGAAAATGAACTCATAAGTCTAAGTCCTAGCAACTTTGACACCCTACATGACTTCTTCACTAAGTTTAAGGCCCTTAGATTACAATTGAAAGAATGTGGGATAGAGAAAAAAGATGATCAACTCATCCTTTCTATTCTCACAAAGTTAGGTCCAAGCTATTCATTCTTTGTCTCCACTTTCCATGCCACAAAAAGTGCCCTTGGCACTACATGAAAAATGCCTTCTTTGGATTCATTCATTATTGAATTGACTAGGGAGCAGGATGAACTAATTGAAATGGGCACAATGAAGTCTACTCAACCCCAAGCTTTGATAGATAGAAATGGTAAGGATAAGACTTCAACAAAGGAGAAGAAGAAAAAGAACAAGAAGAAAGAAAACAACAATCCTGCGAAAAACAACACTGAGTCTTCCTCCTCCAATGTTAAACCTAAGAAGGAGAAGGTTAAGTGTGTCTATTGTAAGAAGATAGGGCATGATGAACACAAATGCATGAAGAAACAAATAGATCACCTAACTCATCTTCTAGAGAAGCACAACATAGGTGTTCCTGAGTCCATTAAGCAAAATTCATCTACCGAAAATTCTACCAAGGCAAAAGGCAAGGGTAAGGAGAAAGAAAAGGGCAAGGCCCTTATAGTAACTACTGCTTATAAAACATCATGGGTCATTTATTCGGGTGCTTCTCACCACATGGGATCTTCACTAGTTGATTTTTCATCTTTAGAGCCTTGTAGCATGACTTCAATTAGTTTGGGTGATGACACATCAGTTTCTATTGCAAGGAGAGGGTCAGTTGAAATGGAAGGAGGAACATTCAATAATGTTCTAAGTGTTCCCTCTCTTTCAACCAATCTCCTATCAGTGTACCAAATCACTTACATTGGTCGGGGCATGAGAGTTGAGTTTTTTCCAGATTCAGTGGCTATCAGGGAGTTGCATAGTGATGCTATAGTGGTAGTGGGTAGGGAAGATCACCAAGCAAGGTTATACACCTCACATTTTGCACCTGATTCTTCTCCAACAGTATTGCTAACTCATTTAGATGGAGTTAGCAAATTATCACATGAGTGGTTTGGCCACCTTAACTATCGCCACCTTGAGCAACTTTGCAAACATGACATGGTCATTGGCTTGCCTCATGTCCAATTCTTAAAAGGACTTTGTGAGGGGTGCTCCCTTGGGAAGCATCCCAAAGAAAACTTTGACAAAGGCAAAGCTTGGAGGGTGTCACAACCTTTGGAGTTAATCCACATTGATGTATCAGGACCCTTTCCCAAACCATCTTTCACAAGGGCCAAGCACATCCTCACTTTCATTGATGATTTCTCTAGGTACACTTGGATATATTTTCTCAAACAAAAGTCTGAAGTGTTTGAAATTTTTTTAGACTTCAAGGCTCTTGTTGAGAAACAGAGTGAGAAATCCATCAAAGTTCTTCAAACTAATAATGGAGGGGAGTATGTTAGTAACAAGTTTGAGCAATTTTGCACCACAGAGGGGATTTATTTATAGCACACAATCACTTATATTCCTTCATAGAATGGGGTTGTAGAATGAAAAAATAGGTTCTTAAAAGAGGTGGGTAGCTGTATGATTCACTCCAAATCCTTAGCACCATAGTACTATGCTGAATCCATCAATTGTGCTTGCTACATTCAAAACAATGTTCCTCATAAAGCTTTAAAAGGGATAACACCCTTTGAAGCTTGGCATAAAATGAAACTTGATGTTGAGCACCTTAGGGTTTTTGGATCCCCTGCCATGGCCCACATATCAAAGAAGAAATGTAAAGGTATGAAATGTCAGTCCAAGCCTTGCATCTTTGTAGGATATTTGGATGGTGTTAAGGGGTATCACCTTCTATATCTAATCACTCATGAGTTGTTCATCGAGAGAAGTGTCCATTTTCAAGAGAGTCCTAGAGACTCAACACTTGGCACTTCTTCTCCCTCATCAAATCTACTTCTTCATGATGATTCCTCATCAAATTTAGATTAGCCACAATAGGTTCTTAAGCCAAAGACATCTTCTTCTTCTTCTTTGAGTTTAGATAGTGAGGATAGTGATGTAGAGTCATCCTCCTCTAGTCAGTCAGAGGATGAGGAGTTAGCACCTGACTTGCCCACTTTTAGGCCACTTTGGGCCAGACAGACACTTGAAAGTGCTAGCACTTGGGTAGGAGATCCTGCAGATGACAGATGAACTAGGGGGATTTTCAAAGAGATCTACATGCCTTCTTTGCTTCAGTTTCAGATCCATAGACTTTTTGAGAGGCATCAAGGGTACCTAAGTGGGATAGTGCTATGGAGGAAGAATATTCTTCCTTAATCAAAAATCACACTTGGGATTTGATTTCACTTCTTAAGGGAAGGAAGATGGTTCGATGTAGTTGGATATATCGGACCAAGTTTGTAGTAGATGGGTCGATTGATAAGTACAAGGTGCGATTTGTTGCCAAGGGTTTCTCACAAGTGGTAGGTATTGACTACTTAGAGACCTTTTCACCCATTGCAAATATGACTTCTATTTGACTCACCTTAACTATTGCCACAACACATGGTTGGATGTGCACCAGATGGATGTCAAGAGTGCCTTTCTTCATAGAGACCTAGAGGAGGAGATCTACATGGAGTAGCCACCAGGATTTGTTCAGGATTTTTCCTTAGTATATAGACTTAGGAAATCTATGGCCTCAAACAAGCCCCTCAGGCATGGTACACCAAGATGGATTCCTTCTTTCTCATGGTGGGTTTCACTAGGTGCCATTCTGATCCTAATGTATACTTTTTATGGTAAGATGACTCGCTCTTGATTCTGGTTCTTTATGTTGATGACCTTTTGATCACTGGGAGTTCTTCATCGGCTATTGCAGTGGTGAAGGCATCTCTCTAAGATAGATTTGACATGACAGACTTGGGTTTGTTTCACTACTTCCTTGGCATTGAGATCTCATAGTCAGATTTAGGGATTTCTCTTGCACAACCTAAGTATGCTCTTGACTTATTAGCTCAATTTCACATGGCTGATTGCAAGCCATCTCTAACTCCCTTTCTATCAGGAGTCAAGCTTGAGGTTGACTTTTCTTCACCATTGGTTGATTCCACTCAGTATAGACAACTTGTTGGCAGTCTCATTTACTTGACTCACACTAGGCTCAACATATCATATGTAGTGGGACTTGTCTCCAGATTTATGTAGGAACCTCATGAGATGATTTGGAAAGTAGCTAAGAGGATATTGCATTACATCTAGGGTTCACATAGATACAAGATTCATTACAAATTTGGCATAGAGGTTAACTTGGTTGGATATATAGATTTAGACTAGGCTAGTGATTCACAGACTCGTAAGTCCACTTTTGGTTATAGTTTCTCTCTAGGTTCTAGTCCTATCAGTTGGTCTAGCAAGAAGTAGAATTCTATTGCTATATCATCCACAGAGGTAGAGTATAGGGGAGTTGTTAATGTAGCTACTAAGGCTATTTGGCTTTAGGGGATACTTTTTGAGTTTGACATTCCTATTAGGTAGCCCACCATCATTTATTGTGACAACCAGAGTACCATTTAGATTTACAAGAATTTGGTTTAGCACTAGTGGACCAAGCACATAGAGATTCACATGCATTTCATTTGGGAGCTTATTCATAGTCAGGTTATTGAATTGATAATTTGCCAGTCTTTAGAGCAGGTTGCAAACATCTTCACCAAACCATTCACTGAGAGCAAGTTCATTCATCTGCGAGCTCTTCTTGGGGTGTGGTCCACATCTATAGCAGCATCATCTTCGGGGGGGCACTAGCCTCTTCATTTCTTTTATGTCTCTCTTTTGGGGGGAGTTTTTTCCTAAAAGTTTTCTCCTTTTCTCTATCTTATAGGAGATTTCATTTATACATGGGTAGCTCATTAGGCCTAGTTGTCAGGACCCATTTTATATTTCCACACTGCCCATCTAAGTTGCGCTTATGGAGAGTGTTAGTGTAGGTTTTTATTTTTCCCTATTATTTAATTAGGAAAATTATATATTTGTGCATACATGGAATTTTACTACATTCATGGGATAGGATAGCTTATGTGGAGATGTGTGTCATAGATGTGTCATAGGTGTCATAAGTAACTCCTTTGACTAGCTATTCTAGGTATGCGAGTTACTTCTCTATTCTTAGCACCTTCTCACTACCTTTCATGGAGGAGTTACAGTCTATTCTTGGGGTGCTTTGACCACCTTTTGTGGAGGATTTACTTATGAGCTCTCTTATATGTATTCTTCATTATGGTCATCTCATGTTAATGGAATATTGGATTTTCTTCAAATTTTCTATGCAATTGTCTCTTGTTTGATTTCATTTACTTTAGCATTTTGTGGTATTCACTTGCTTCATCCCATGCAACCACGACTCGTGCATCCTTGTTATTCAGACCTTGGAAAATCCTTCGATAAAAACTCACTCAGACTTGCATTAAAGAGGAAAACAAGCTCGAGTAGGCAACTTCAAATTTTCATATCTTCTTAGAGGATATGCATGGGAGAAAAAGGATTTTGGGGAAGTTATTAAGGTCTTTAAAAATAAAATTTGTGGAATTTTTATGCATGTTTGATGTTAGAGTATTATGAATAAACCTTAAGAGGATAAATAGGCCTAAAACCCTCCTAAACCCTTAGTTAGGACCAGTTTGGAGAAATGAATCTTGAATATAATCTAATGGCACACTTTTTTAATTAATATTATTGGAACTTGTAGAGGAGTCACATTTTTTATTGTATAGAATATATATGAACATGGCATAAATAGGGTATTTTTTACCATTTTTTTTGTTGTGAAAGTTATAAGAGGATTATAAATATGAAACCAACTTTGGGAGAAATATTAAGACTTTTTATAACTCCAAATATTCATTTAATTCCTCAAAAAACTTCTTAAGTTCCTTAATAGGGTCTCTATTCTCAACTAGTTAAAACTAGCATATTGGACAAGCTAGTGAAAGGTGTGAAAAATTCAAAGGGATGTCTTTTTAAGGTGTCCTTAATACTTATAGGGATATTGAGGTCCTTTAAAATTTTCATCCACTCCCTCCCATATATTTTCATTTAAAATTTAGGCCAAATTTGAGGCCAAGTGTGAAAAGTGCATGGAAGAGGAGTTTTCTTGAGAGTAGATGATGATGGCTCACTTTTAGGTGACTCCAAAGGACCAAGCCTACAAAAAATGCATATATAAGCATGATTAAGACCCTTAACCTTAATTTTAATCATCATAAATATCCATAGTTAGTAATGGGACATTCAAATAGGCCCAAATATGATTTTAGCCAAGACAAGGAGTTTTATGCCACTTTGTAAGAGTTTTATGACTTCAATTGACATTTGTACTTCATAAAATTACATGGTTCATCCCTCATCCTCTTATCATGCACAAAAAACTACTTCTCTTAGCTTGACAAGTGTCCTTGTGACCCTTAGACTTCTCTCTTCTCCTTTCTCTCTCAAGTTCTATAAGAACTAGCCATGTAGGCATTGTATCTCATGCTCACCTAAGTATGGTGAATCCCTACTCATTTTTATACCTTTTGATCAATAATAATACTGATTTTTACCTCCTCTATGACTTTTCTTAGTGTGTTTATTTGGAATGTTTGATTTTGAATAAGTGAAGACTATGGATTCCTTAGCATGTGATTTCATTCCACCATTTATTTATAGTTGGAAAGCTTCTTCATGTAGGGCATGTGAAGTATTCTAGGAAATTTCAAATATTAAGTGAGTTTTTATATTCATTATTACCCTTTTAGGCCTCTTATCTAGTCCTTCTTTCTTTACACATTCATCCATAACCTCACAATGTAACATTGATGTGAGAAGTTGAAGATTAGAGAAGTATATATTTTGTTTGTCCTTTGATTTCAAGTGTAACATGCATATTTTTGGATGTTATAATTTTATTTGTTGTATCACCTCTCTTATGTTAGTTTGATTTTAGTTATCCTTCTCCCTTTTCACCCCTATGTTTATTTGTAGTTACAATCCAAAGTGGTATATCAAGGGAGTTATCCCTATCTAGAGATTCACCTCATTCCTTAGGCTACCCACAAACCTAGAGGTGATTCCATTGTGGTACTTAGATGAAGAGATATTTTCCATCTCTTCAAAGGGTGCACATCCAAATGGCAACAGAAAAACACTTAATCACCCTCACATCACCTTACACTATCTATCATGCCCCTCAAAACCCATTCCAAAATTCTAAAAATGCAACAAGGATCAAACCAAGAGAAAGATGTTATTACTACTCTATGTGAGAAAAGTTGAGATAAATAAGAAACATAAATTGATATGCACACTTATGGAAAATATTAATGGCTCATAGATGTATTCTTTAATAGTGATGAGGTTAGAGCACAATTTGATCAATATATATATATATGAGAACCATCACCTAATTATCACCCAAGTCATTAGAATTGGGGGAAAAATACCCCTATATTTAATAAAAATCTACTACAACACCTCATCTATCCATATTTTAGACCTAAAACTTCACTTCATCCAAATAAAACTAATCAAGAATAAGAGGAACCCATCCTTGTAGACCATAAACAAGAATTTGAAGAAGAAGAAGAACCCCTTAGAACAACCACATTGAGGCTAAAGAAAGGAGATGCACCTTGGAGCATCACCTAGATCAATTTACCCAACAAATTAATTCCCACACATCAAACTCTATATTGATAATAAAATTCTCACATCACCAAGATAAAACACCAAAAATACTAATCTTGATCCATAAGACTAAGATCAAGATAAATACACACCTATAACCCCTTAATGGACTCCTCATTTTCCCAAGAGTTGAAGATTATGAAATAAACTCTTCAAAAGATTGAACTTTGTACTCGAGAAATGATATATAGATATGAAGATTTCTACACATCCCCTTTGGATATGAGCTTTTTGAAAATACCATTCTCAGTACACTTTGAGATTCCAAAGTTTGACAAAAATAATGGGAGATAGGACCTACACAACCATGTTCAAGAGTTATATGTGGCATGTCATGAAGTCACATTTAATGGTGTTTATCAACTCAGACTCTTCCCCAAAAGTCTCATAGGACTCACTTTAAAATGGTTCATGCATATATGAAATTGGTCCATCACTAGTTTTGAAGAACTAACATAGAAGCTTGTGAGACATTTCTCTTTTCATATTAAACACGATATTTCCATTATTGATCTTCATAACACTAAACAAAGGATTGGGGAAAGATTATCATCATTTTTACAATGGTGGAGAATATTTTCCAGCTAATTCCATTACATAATCCCTAAAAAAGAGTTAGATAAGATATTTTTTAATAATCTAAATACTAAACTAAAATATTAGTTGAAATTACAATGTGTCAAATCCTTTGAAGAAACTATATAAAAGGGTATTCATATTGAGAAATCACTCATTATAAGAGGGAAAATAAAATTATATACCCAAAATGACTAAAGTCAGAGCCAAGATAATACTTTTAAGGTAAACCTAAACTCTTCAATAAGAATTAAAATGTAGTAGGGGATGGTGTCACGGACTCAATACATGCACAAATAGTTCATAAAGATCCATCTACTACCAAAAATCAAAATATCTTTACTATAATTATACCAAGGGGAAACCAAAGACTAGAATAGTAAAAATGAATATAACTACTCTTGGTGTACCTATGAAAATAGTCCTATAATAATTACTTGTTACTAACTTGATAACTCTCCTATAAATTCAACCATTGGATGATAACAAACTAGTCTCTGACTGGCATAAAGTAGATGACATTTACCAATTCCATTAAGTCAAAGGGCATGACACTAATAAATGTATACAATTAAGACACTTTATCCAAGATTTAATAGAAAAAGGAGAAATAAAGTTGAATGGGAGAGTCCTGAAATTCAATTTAAAACCCAACAATTGGGTATTTATTAGGACCCTTGACCTAAGCATGATCAGATGAAAAAGAAACCATCAAGGGATGAGGGTCAAACTTTTGCCTCAAATAAAATTTATTATAACTCCATTCTATATCATTACATTAATACCATCAAAATTTAAGGCCCCAAAGATCCCACACATCTATCTTCCCCCATTCTCAAAATTAGTAAGGCAACAATTGATTATGTAGTCACTACATGACATGAAAAAATCATAGTTCTTATAGCACCCCCAATGGACCCTTCTGCCTCCTCATCTCAAAAAGTCACTATCTCTAGAAAGATCCCAAATTATCCTGATAAACCATATGATATCATTCAATAGCTTTAGAAGACCCCAACTCAAATCTCTCTTATGGACCTTCTCAAGATTTCATTTATGCATCGAGAGATACTAAACCACATCTTGAATTAACTAAAGGTCCCCAAGGATATTGACACTAGTAAATTTCAATCCTTGGTGGGTCATTTATACCCTTCACAAAAAATCACTTTCAGTGCCTAGGATATGCCACCTATAGTCCCTTACCATAATTATGTATTATTCATTAAAATCTCCATTACCAATCACAAAATTCCATGGCTACTTACAGATGGAAGATTATCCCTAAGTTTACGTAATCTTGACTTTATTAAGAGGTTGGGTTGTTTTGAATCTTCATTAGGGACCATTTTAATAATGATTAAGGCATATGATGATAATTAAAGGTTATCCACTAGACCTTAGTCTATGTGGTGGACATAGACCTACCCTATAATATACTTTTGGGACACCCTTCGATCCATGAAATTAGATCGATATCCTCCACCAATGTCTCAAGTTCCCACATTCATGAATGGAGGTCATAATCTTAGGGGAAATTGAATAGTTTCTTAGTTACTAAATGGAATAATCCAATCCTTCTTGTTATTACCCCAATACCCAAAGTTCCTCTAATAATCCTAAAGTTATGAAATATGTCCACCCTAATAATATATCACCTACCTCATCTGAATCCCTAGATATCACCTATCTCAAAATCATTTATAAAGGTTGTGGGGAGTATGAATACAAAACTCTTTATGTAGGGAACCTTCCACTATCCCCATGAAACTATGACTTCCCAGCAATGAGGCATCATAAAATTGTTATCTATCAATTTGGTTCCACAACCTTAACAAGCTCATGTATGTTATTAGATGAATATTTTTAAGACCCTGATGATTCTTTGCTTATTCTTGAAGATGAGGTTCTAGAGTTTCATAGGAAAAAATATCCCTAACTTTATAAAATGATTAAAAACATGAATTATAATAGAAAAGGACTAGGTAAAGAATAACAAGTCAAGTGGAACCTATTGGGGTTTAGGAACATCCAAAACATCTTGTCCTAGGGTAAAAAACACTAGACATTGACCTAAACACTATCATCATGAATATTTATTTGGTTCTTGAAGGGTATACTTATGATAAAGAAGTCAAGATGGGTTCCATCTATAATATCTATGAATACTTGGTTGTCACTAACCTCTTCTTTGACACTACCATTTCTACCATCATCTCCCTCTATTGTCCCACACTTATAGACTAGGATCAAAAGATTGAGCCAACCTTCAATATATTTGAAAATGGTGAGGCTATCATTGAATACCTGGGAGCTCAAGATTGTATGCTTTTAGGAGACCATAAGAAAGGATTAACTATCCATCTAATTGAATCCACATATTTTGGGGATCAACAAGAGTCACTAAATAAAATATAATAAGAAGAGTGTGATGAAAATGATCCCTCTCTAAATATAAAATAAATTCAATTCTCACCAAACAAGAGCCTTGTCTAGATCTAGATACAGAGCTTCCAGATGAATTTGCTTTAGGAGAAGAATTACCATTGCCCCAAAACTATCTTCAAGATTAGTCACCTTATCTCATTGAGGATGTCATAGTATTAAATATTATAAGTGATTAAAATCCTATAATTATCAAAATGGGGGAAATTATCACATCTAAAGAACAAAAAATTGTCATTAAGATTCTTAAGGAGTTTATAGATGTATTTGCATGGAGATATTATAACATGCCTAAGTTAGATATTTCCTTGGTGGTACATCACTTAGTGGTTCATCCAAATGAAAAATTAGTTAAACATACACTCCATAAAATGCATCCTAAGGTAGCATTATTAGTCAAATAATAACTACAAAAATTCTTGGAAGATAAATTTATTTCATCAATTGACTACTCTGAGTGGATCTCTAATATCATCATTGTTTCCAAACCATAAAGAGTCATACAAATTTGTACCAACTTATAATACATGAACAAGGCATTTAATAAAGATGACTTTCCTTTACCAAATATTGACATGATCATGGATTCTATTGATGGATATGAAATGATTTCCCTTATGGATGGTTTTTATGTTTATAATAAAATTAAAATCACTCTCTAATATCAACACAAAAATACATTTATCACTTTATGGGGGACCTTATATTATCAAGTAAATCCCTTTAGCCTAAAAAATGTGGGATCCACTTATAAAAGGGCCATGATATTCATATTCCATGACTTGATGCATGATATTATGGAAGATTATGTGGATGAGATCCTAGGAAATTATAAGCTTAGAATAGAACACCCAGGAGTCCTTCAAAGTATATTTGAGAGGTTCAAGGAATAAAAATTTATGTTAAAACCAAATAAATATGTATTTGGAGTCACTTCAAGCAAACTATTGGGATTCATAGTCTTTTAGTGAGGAATTGAAGTAGATCCTACTAAAGTAAAATATATTATTGAAATGCCTCCCCCTAATAACCTAAAGAAATTAAGAATCCTCTAAGGTAAATTATAGGACATCCATTATTTCATATCTCAATTAGATGATAAATGTCATCTCTTAACTAAATGAACCCAATTTGACTAGAACTTAGAATCTCAAAAGATATTTGATAATCTAAAGTAGTATTTAGTGAAGCCTCCAGTCTTATCACCACCTATATTAGGAAGGCCATTTATCTTATATATCTTTACTACACCATGTGTTTTAGGGGCCCTCTTATCTTAGTAGAATGATGAAGGTAAATAAAAATCTATTTATTACCTACGTAGAACATTAATTTCATATGAGCTAAACTACACCACTATAGAGAAACCTTGCTTGGTTGTGATCTTTGACTCATAAAAACTTAGGCATTACATGTTAAATAACTAAGTCAATCTCATATCAAAGGTTGAGTCGCTTAAATATATGTTATCCAAATTAGATCTAACTAGAATAATGGTCAAATGGATAATGTTACTAGATGAATTTGATATCAAGTACATAAATCAAAATTTTGTCAAGGGGAAAGTTAATCTAGATCAACTAGTAGTAGCACCCCTACCAGACACTAAACCATTAATCACATCCTTCCTAATAAATCTATATTGACAACTGAATAATTCATAGGCTAGAATTTATACTTTGATGGATAATTTACCATGCATGGGTCAAGAGTGGAAATCCTTTTGGTAACCCCTTAAGGTGACCTATTATCTGAATCCTTCAACATATCTTTCAAATACACTAATAACATTGACGAATACAAAGCATTAGTTTTTGGGCTTATAACTTGCCACCCAATGGAATATCCAACATCTTTAGGTTCTTGGTGATTCTAAATTTATTATTAAATAATTAAATGATGAGTTACATACTAAGGATAAGAAGTTACTTCCTTATGAACAAAAGGTGGATCAATTGAAGAAATAAATTTAATCCATAACTTTTAAACAAGTGCCTAGGGTAAGTAATAAAGTCATTGAGTCAATGGTCACTATTGGTTCATTAATAGATCTTCCAGAATATGTACTTGAATCTAATTTTCTATTCAATTTTTTTTTATTATATAACCATCAAGCATTAAATCATTATCAATTTTGTGATTTTATGCCATACCCAATCCCAATCAACCCTAGTACCATAACATTTATACTTACCTCCATGAAAATATCCTACCACCAGTTATCAATTACCATCAACCTTAATACTTCATCCAATTCACATCTTATTACATCATCCTCAATAGCACACTTTATCAACAAGGTTATGATGGGACATTGTTAATATTTATGACATCAAATGAGGCTATTCTTGAAATTAAAGAGGTCCATGATGGTATCTATGGAGGCCATGTTAATGAGATGGCCCTAGCGAAGAAGCTAATCCAAACTAGATACTATTGGAACATAATAGATCATGGTGCCTACCAATATGTATGTAAATGTAAATCCTTCTAGAAGAATGATAATATCATCCATGCCCCTACATAATAATTACAGCCTATAATGATTCCATGTCCATTTTTAGTAAGTAGACTAGATCTTATTGGAAATATTAATCCTATGTCATCAGATAGACATAAGTTCATAATCATAACTAGAGAATATTTCACTAAATGGATGGAATAAATGTCATTAATATATACCATAAGTTTAAAAATATCAAAATTCATTTTGAATCAAATTATTTACCACTTTGGAATCTCAGCTAAAATCATATCAAATAATGACAAATCTTTGAATAGCCAAGAAGTATATGACCTGTGTAATTGCTACCATATTAAGCAACATTTTCAAATTCCCTATTATCCCTAGAGTAATAAACAATTATAATCCACCAATACAATGCTTATAAAGATTCTTAATAAAATTTTTAATGATGTTGGATGAAATTGGCATCTATAACTCTATCTTTCACTTTGGTGCTATCGAACCAACATCCAAACACCCACTAGGGCCACTCCCTATTCTTTGGTATATAAAGCAGAAGCAATCTTTCTTATCAAAGTTGAGATTCCCTCATTACAAATATCCTTATGGGACATGATAATAAATAATAACTATAAATAAGAATAGCTACAAGAGCTAGAGTTATTGTATGAGAAGCATCAAAATTCCCCTGATCACCTTAGGGCATATGATAATAATCTTAAGGGCCAATAGACCAAAAATATTTAGTCTAGAAAATTCAAAGTTGTTGACCTAGTCCTAAAAGAAAATTAGAAAAATACCAATGTAGAGAATGAAAATAAAGGAAAATTTGAAGCAAATTAGCTTGGTCCCTATGTTATTATTGTATATTTTAGATCAGGAGCCTAAATATTGGCCACTTTAGATGGTGATGAGCTTGATGAGCCCATGAACATTATGCACTTAAAGAAGTTTTATACTTAGAGGGATCCAAATATCCTTTGTTTATAGCGACCCACACTTGGGGTCATATCTTTCATAAATATCCCACTTCTACCATATTTCCAATCACTTCCCATATGACCCTAATCTTAATAGTGGGTATAAAATATATGATTCAAAAAATCAAGAGATATGAGTTTCAAAGATGGGGAAAATTATTACTGAAAGTGTGAAGGAGGGTACCTATTGAGGAGTGATCTAGAAAATCTAATTCACTTTTAAAAACAATAATTCCATTTTGACATCTTAATCCAAAATCCCCAATCCTCCTAGATGACTCTTTTTCCTATCATCCTCAATCACACCCAACTTTTTCCATCCCCTTTCATTTCTTAAGTATACAGGCATGGGTACCCACTAACCTCATTACCAAAAAAGGGTCATATAATATTTTTCCTCCAAGATACATAATATGTTTTTTATATAGAGGGTCATATAATATTTTTCCTTCAGGATACATGATATGTTTTTTATATATCCAAACCCTAAAATTTCACTCTAGATCCTCATATTTGTCATCATAGCTAGATTTATCCTTGTCTTGATAATAGTAAAGACTATTGTTCACTATTTACCATTTTCAGGAACTTTGTTAATAACCCACTTAGCCAATAAACATTATGAATATCGATTTAGCTATATTCATAAAATCATTTATCTTAACTAGGTCTTGATTAGGTCATCTTGTAAATACCCATTATTATTATTATCATTGTATGTCATTTTAAGTTATGTCTAGAAATCATTTAAAGCACTTTTTTTTATCAATTCATCTTGTTAGTAGTCACTACATATATTTAGTCTTTTAACCCACACATAAATATTTTCATTAGGTTTTTTTTATGAATATGATTATGTCATGTAAATATTTTATTACATTTCCATAATCCTTTTTATCATTTTTTTTATTTTGACTTTTTTATTGATAGTTTTGTAAATATCTTGACTTCTCTCTTTTTATAATGGGAATGAGGATGGCCTTAAATGACTACCCAATATTGAAATTGGGAATGTCATTAATAGAGTTCCCTCTCTAAATCCCCATGCACTATAAATCAAATGTAACACCAACTATCTTAATGTCATAGGTACACTCATAATTAAAGTGTAATAGTATAAATGGGATTGCCTACATTTTTAATGGCCTCAATCCCTCAAAATACATATCCAACTCCCTTAATCTTTAAACTATCCTATTTGACCATTTTAGCCTACTAATTGATCCCCCCAACCTCCTTATTGCAATATGATTTTACCCAATATAAATTTGTGATAAATATGATTAAAATGAAAAGACTACCCATCTATATCATTACACATGTCATAAGTTATAAAATTTTCCATTTCATTATACAATCACATTATCCCATGAAAAATAAAATTAATGCATCCATATATAAACCATGACATCCACAACATATACATAAAATTAAAAACTATATATATATACACACGCACACACATATATATACATTCATAAAATCCATAATCAAATCCTAACATCCAAATATAATTATCTCATAATCAATAATAATAAACCATATAATCTATTCCATACATCCTCATCATATAATTAAAACACTCTAATCATACATCCATGTCTAAATATCTCATGTAATCAACAAATATCCAATGTATAATATAATCAAAACATCATCAAACACATGATCAAAATATAATCACACTATCATATATCATAATAATAGTCCCATAATCAAATAAATGTCCATAAAGTCCAATCAAAATATATAAATACAAATTGGGCCCCATGGGCATCCATGTGATAAATATAACAATATAGGTCTAAAATATACATCATGTCTCATAAAATTCAGATCAAGGTCATCCCAAAGGCCTCCTCACTAGTTGATGAACTAAGTACTAGCTCTACAAGATGGGGCATATTACACCCTCATATAAATATATGTAATAATGTGCCTCATATGTCAAGTATGATATCTACCTGGTAATATTCCCTATACCTTGCCTATTTAATAAGGCACCATCCTCCTCCCTAGCCCTCTCATCTACCTATAACTCCACCTCCCTCTAACTCAGTCTAGTCTAAATATGACTAATTTTCACTTGACAAATAATTATCTATGCATCTCTTGCCTAGATAGACCTTTACAAGGTCATAATATAACCATCCCTACCCTAGATCTAGCTAAGCTAACCATGTAAGGAAGAAATATATGCATCCTTAATCACAAATTTTCTTAATAGACATGTAAGTTGACCTAATATAGGCCTTATCTATCTATTCCTCTATATGATCTAACACTATATAAGTATAAAACCTATAATCAATACCTATTATGCTCCACAATAATCTTTGCCACCTCCATAGCCCTAACATATACCTCTTATCTTAGACTATCAAGTTATGCATGATCATCTACACTAATTGGTAGCCTATAGGGCCCTACAACATTTTGGCATGTCCCTCTCATATCTTAATCTCCTCTACCCATAGCTTAGTCTTCCCCTCTCATTCCTTGATCCCTAATATCAATAATAATCAATGCCTGATCTACCCATTATACCCATCTTGACAATCTTGACCATCCTATCCATTTTTCCCATCTTAAGCCTAGGGATATGGTCGCTAAGCATGGGAATGTGCCCAAAATAGCCTCTATAATTCTCCTCTCCTCTTCTCTCCTCATGGTGGTCTCATTAATCTCTAGGGCCATATCTAAAGCAACCATCATGTATATGCCATTATGACTATTGGATCCACTATAGGAGTCTGGTTATCCCATACAATGGGATAAATGCTCATAAAATCCACCCTCATCAATACCATATCCACTATCCACCCCCACTAGGGCCTCTCTCTATCACTCCTCACAAATAACTGATCCTACAATAAGATGTCCTACTGACATTTGAACTATATCTAAACCTAGTCTGGCTTATATCTCTCAATAATATAGTCCCAACACCCATTCAGGTAGCACTCTATCAACATGAATCTCATAACATTTTAATCCTCAACCCATCACTAATTAACCTATTTTTATGGCACCCATGTGATCTAATTATATATCACATTATCTAGAACACACACACACACACACACACACACACACACACACACACACACACACACACACACACACACACACACACACACACACACACACACACACACACACACACACACACACACACACACACACACACACACACACACACACACACACACATAATTGCATATCTCCAACATGTGCTTTCTATACTCCCAAAATAATGTACCAACTAAAAACTAGGGGATTATTAGGATCTTTAACTCCCCATTTATGAAATGGTCTTTCAATCACTATATTCTCCTAGCTCTAAATTAAAATTAATAATAAGGTAATAAATCTAGCTTCCCCTCTATATTCACTCTTGTGAAACTCCCTATATAAATGGCATAGAACTATAGGACCTTAGAAAAATACACAAAATTCCAAAACTATGTTATCCACTACATTTCCCATCCTGAGATGAAACCACTACCCACTATTTTTTGGCAATAGTATGCTAGTAATAAGAGACGTGACCACCAGAGTCAACTTGTCAACTAACTCATCTCTAAATTCTTTATCAATGTCTATCCTTACATCTCACACCTCAACCTATAGGTTCTTCCATAATTTTTTCATAATAGTGACTAGTTCTTATGACCACCAATAAATTAGATCACCTCTCATTGGTAGTTGATAAATGTGCATCACATCCTCCATGGCCATAGTTAACTCCCCTATCATGAAATGAAATATATTGTCCTTAGAGTGATACTAGAGCCATATCTATCTAAATCAATGGCATCATAATGTAATACAAGATAATCATCTCCAAGACTCCATAATCTTTTAGAGTCAACCTGTGAATCTTGTGAATAACTAACGAGCATTGTAATATAGAAACTAACACTCCTAAGTCCTCCTACACCATAAACAACCCATTAATCCTTGATCCATATCAATCTATCAATCACTATATATATCTACCTATCACACCAATATATATCTAACTTATCACACCTATCTTATTTAACTCACTAATCTAACCTAACCTATCTATACTATTTATCTAATTATTCTATCTAGACTGATAATCTCCTACCCATTTGTCTACCCCTCTTTCCCAGTCCTATCTTACCCTCTCTATCTAACTGATACCTACGAATTCACATATATAATTAACATAATAAAAAACCCCTTATCCATATAAAATCATCCATTTCCTCTCCATACCCTTACCTAACTAACCACCAAAACTAACTTTCTTCAGAATTGCATGTCCCTCTTATCCCTACCCCATAATCATGACAAAACTACATATCAAAAGTTACACATTTATAAAACTATAATTCACCACTTGAGTTTTTAAAATACCACATATTTTCCCTCATAGTATTGCAATACCACATATGGATTACTATGGTATTAAAAAACTATAGTTTACTACATGCAATTTTTCAAGATTGCAGCTTGTGAATGCAATATCACACTTTACAGTTACAAAACTATAACTAGGAGTAATTCCCCTATAGTTGGTTTCAAATTATCCATTCCTACTCCTAATTAATGTGAGAAATAAATGCATAAAATATAAAAAATATGAATCATGGATGGGGTACTCACTGGTGGTCCTACATCAACTAGTCTTTAGTGCTCCCAAACCCTCTCTCCATGGTGAGATGCTCTTGAGATACAATCCATTATTTTTTATTCAAACTTAAATCATAAATAACCAAGAGTGAAAATGACTATTTTTATCCCCCACTTTTTTATTTTACCCCCAATAACCCTACCTTTTTACCCACTTCACCCCATTTAATCCCCATTCACCCTATCTTCTTATCCAATCAACTAATCCTAACCTTGTATCCCTTTATCCATCCCATTATCACATTTAGTCATGTTCCCAAGCATTATTAAATATCCCTAAGTCATTTTTAATCATTTTACTATGCATTGAATTTTATTCCCCACTCATCCAAATCCCAAGTTAGAACTACATCAGCTTGAGGTCTTTTTAGACTATGTGGGCAATACTTGGCCACATGTTTTTAGTGACCAAGGATATCTCAACCACTACTAATGACTAAATATCATACCATACCCTTTGGTTCACTTTAACATATTAAATCATTTTGAGATATGGTAATTATATCAAATCCTTTTATTATCATCAATCACTTATTGAATATCCTTTATTGGCATATAGTTTTCCCTTGCATGCATCCTTGCCTACTAATTATCTCTAGATTATGGCCTTAATTATCTGTCTATTTCATGAATTAATGAACATATGTTGTTGTCTCAAGAATAGTCATATTATCACATGAATCCACTAATTTCCCTCCTTATCACTAGTATTTTGCCTAAGATGCATCCTATAAGTCTAATAGTAATTACTCAGGTGCATTCCTACTTAGGACTAGTCTTACACCAACAAACTTATCCCCTTAAATTTTTTCTTATGTGATCTTGTATTATCTCAGCACTCATTCTATCCTAACCCCTCATCATATTGGTCTATACCCACCCTGAGGATCTCTTTTTGAGTGTCCATTCAGATTGCTCCTCCTCACATGTCCCCTCGAAGGGGCATCATACAACCTCATTCTACTAACTTATCCACATAATGGTTATTATTTGAAAGGCCATTACTCCATTGAATTTTTCCATTCATAATTCCATTTCAAAGAAGGGGAAAATGTATACACCTAAATCCATTCACCTTAATTATTCATAATAATTTCTCTAATTTATCCCATAACCATAATCCTAGCTAATATATAAAATCCTATTTCCTAATAAATATTTAATACATCCTACAAACCCTTTTACACCCCCATGACATATTAATACTCTCAGTATCTTACTAATATCCCTCTTAACTACTAATCCTAACTCATTAACTAGCCACTAGCCCATTTTCCAATTAAAAATATAGATTTATTCCAACTACCCCCAAGACAACCTATCCATAGCCTTTACTACCCCACTATGATTGTTAAACCCCATTAAATCCCTAACTAATCCCTATTATCCCTTAATATAATCTAGAAGTCTCTATATCTAAATAACTCTCCCTAAATTTCTATAATTCTCTAAACTAGAGAATTCTAAATGAATTAAAAATTCCTTTAAACCCTCCTCCATCAACCTATAAATAGTTATGCTTGAAGAATGGATATATTAATTATAAATCTCAAAATCCACTATAACATCCATTTACCATCTATCCTAAGCACCCACACTCTCTTATATATAGTCAAACATCTAGAGAACCTATTAAAACCATCTTGAAGACATTATCAGGTAATCCATAATTGAGTCTAAAAGCATTGGATAATTGGTTGGAAAATCTTGGAGGGAAGCCATTAAGGACAAGGTGATGGTAATGATTCATTTTTAATTATTTATTACTCCTATTTTTATCTCTCTTTGATGTTATTTTAGTTTTGGGTTAAAATTTCTATTTATAGTATTTTAGATTCATAGCTTAAAAATACAATCATACACTATCAAGCAAAAGCTTCAGTCTTAGCATAATGAGACAATGTACAACACATTTATAGGAATTTAAGCTAAAAGGGTTTCAAACTAATTGGATAGGTTGGTTTTGGATAATCAAATAAAAATCTCAAATACAAAATCACTAGTCTCAATTATGAAATATGATGATGTGTAAAATTTGATGTTGATCCAGATTCCACTACACATCTTACTTTCCTTAGTGTGTGTGGCCCTAACAGACTGGAAGACATTGAATTAATATATTTGATAGATCAATGCTTCTATTTATCAACTATTGGATGAACCTCAATTAATTCCACCTCAAATATTTTATAACGTATTACAGAATAATAAGATATATAGATAGACAGAAGTATCTATTCAGTAGTAGTAGGCACCACTAGTAGACCTTATACATTCAACAGATCTCACCCTAACACAAATAGAACTAGTAGTAGAGTAGCCTCTTAAGTATCTACTTAAAATCACACCACCAACCTCCTATTAGGTAATGTATACCATAATTTTACAATTTTCACAAGTTGGTCAATGTTTGTAAATAGTCTTAAGCATTAGGAACATGGATAGAATGATTTAAAACCAATAACGGGCAGCCACCTAGTTATGATAGTCTATTTAAAATAGAAAAGGGTGGTAATATATTATTTTTTTAAGTTGAAAACCTAAAATGATGGCTAAGTAGTTTGTAACAAGGAAAAACTAGTAAATGTCACCCAGAGTGATAACTACAACTAGTGTTTATGACTCATCCTCTTAGCTTTAGAGCATACTTCAAGGTACAACATTTTATCCAAAGGAGATAAAAATTTAAGTCTAATAATGTGTTGTTTATGTATCAGAGTCACCAAAATTGAAAAGTTTAATTGGCTAGACATGTGTACAAAATATATGATCTTGTCTTTTGTATAGTTTTTTGGATGTATGTAACATTGTAAGCATACGAAGTAGAGTAGATAATATGAAGAGTATTTCCTTGTGGCATATCAAAAGAATGGATTTTAAAGAGACAATGCTCTATAATGCTCTATATATAGAACTCATATGCAATGAAATATGATTTCAATGTGTGTTAGAGATTAATGAAATACTTTTCACATGGTTTTCCTAAGAATATTTTATCTATGTTTAGTATGTATTTGTCACTTTATTTACCTTTAAATATATAATTACTTATGGTTATAATATTTTTATCTATGTATTATTTATATCTTTCCATGAAAGAGTATTCTTTCATCTATCATCAATGTTTTGTAAGTTTGAATTATTAGATTTTATTTATTTTTAATCTCTACTATGCAAGTTATCCCTATAATTGGAATGTTCTATAGTTTTCTAAGATCCTCTGCTAATACATATTAAAAATATAGTGGAGAGTGTATACATGTACACTCCACCATTATAAAATAATGTGGTAGCAAATAATTTGATGTTCTTTACACCTCTAAGACATGTGCCTCCCACATACAATCCCCCTCTATAGATAGGCTATGTCCTTCCCCACGTATTATTAGGTTACCTATAAATTATGCATAACTCACCATAAAAATCACCATGTATCTTAGACTAACAACCTCCCTCACTTTCACATGAATTATAAATCCACTCATTTTGAAAACTACTTTATGACTTATTGCACTTCACCTTATTAGGATTCCTCTATTTCTTCTAGTGTTTACTATTGTCAATTTTTCCCCCATAGGTAAAATTATCACCCTATCACTTGAAACTTAGCATATCATGCTAGCTTGCCTTATGAGTGAAAACCAAGCTTTGGTATCACATAACATTACTATGCCAAAAATGACTCAAGAAGAGTTTTATATTCAATGAGGTTAAAATAAAGAGATAAATTTGGTACCCTAAGGAGAGGTTTAAAAATTTCAAGGGTAGCTTGATTCCCTTAATATAAATTGGTAAATGGAAGATTATGTTGCATTTAATCATGGTGGTGAGACTAGTAGTTTAAATGATCAAGTTGTAGCTATAACTAGAGATAATAAAAGAGACATTAATAAAGATCAATATGTGACTAATGCATCAAGTAATATTAATGTTGTTCCAAAAATTTCTAAATATCAACCTATTTCCCCTACAACACAAAAAAATTGGAATGCAGAGGCTAAGGTCCCTCAAATACCCCTAGTCTGTGAATAACCAATGGTTCAAAAGGTGCAATCAAAGGTTAGTGGAGCCTAATTTAGCATAATAGATAAGATGAAGAAGTAAAATTTTATCATTAACATGTGGGATTCCCTTTCTATTCTAGGAGAAAAGTACATGCTCATCCAAGAGCTTTCAACTTTCAAGGTGTCTCCAAGACTATTTGAGAAATAAGGATTTGTCCTAAGTAATTTAGACCAAATAATGAAGCATCAAGTAAAATAAGTACATAAATGGTAAAATGGGATGAATATGAAGTAAAATAAATTAAAACTCTTCCCTTATACATCTATTTGATAGTTGGTGATTGTTTAGTTCATAACTATATGGTGGACAGTGGAGCCAATAACACTCTCATGCCTAAGCAAATTATAGGTAAGCTTGGTCTTGTCTATGAACCAAATATTAAGGAATTATTACAAATATATGGGTCATAAATAAAAAATTTATTCATCATTAATAATTTTAATTTGGCACTACATTGCTTGTCCCAATGTTACCATTCAACAAGATGTAGTTGTGGTGGACTTGCCTCCCTACTTTTCCATGTGTCTATCTATGGACTTTACCTCAAAATCTGAAGGATATTTACAAAATAATTTTACATATTTTATTTTCAATACCAAGTGTGGAACTAAGGTAACCATACATTATGAACCTATTACATGATTCTATTTATAAACATTTATGCCAAGTGTTGTGAACACCAATTGCCTCATCTCATATGAGATGATACAAGATAGTGTAGAGGAAACTGAATCACCTTTAGATGAAATTCTATATTTTTTCCTTGATTATTTAGCCTCTATCATACATGAATATTATCCTTATAATATAATTTAAGAAGGACTTGGTGTTTATTGCTTACATGAGAAAGATGAACCAATTCTAGCCTTGGTGAAGGATGATGAGTCTAATGATGATCTTTGTAAATTATAATTTTATGGGTCAATAAATTAAGCACGGTAGAGGGGATATAATGATGTTTATTTATATAAAAAATAAAAATTAATTCTCATATATTAATTCTCAATTTGGTTATTCAAATAATGTTTCAAAATATGAGGCACTAGTTCATGGTTTACAATGGGCTAGGAAGATGAAATTCAACACTTTACAAGTCTTTGATGATAGTGAACTTATAGTTCACCAAGTAAGAGGTATTAATGTGTGAAAAAAATCATTATTTAAATCTTATAGGCATAGGGTATGGGACTAATTTGAAGAGTTTTAGACCTTCAACATTATAGAAATATTAAGAGATGATAATAAACATGTAGATAGGTTGGTTACCATTGGGGCACAATTTAGTATCTTAGTTATGGTAAGAAGTGAAAAGGTATAGTCACACATTAAGTTGGTTGTAAGGCCTTATATTATAGATAAAAAAGATAATTGGCAAGTGTGTAAAGATGATAATCAGATTATCAAATTTTTGCAAGAGAAAGTTGAGTTTTCCTCAAGAAATCAATAAAAATAATTACAGCAGTATGGTGATCAGATTGTGAAATTGAAAACAAATAAGTTTCCCAAAGGTTGGTCACACTTAAAAACATATTCAGTGGTGATTATGAACTAAGGAAATAAAATTCATCTTTGTCATCAAATAAATAACACTATGCCAATGTGGAAGTTACACCAAGTAGGAACTTAAAGTTAGGAAAGGTAAGCACTTATTTATAAAAGGAATATTTCATTGAGTTATGTATAAGTTTTTTTTATGTATTTACATGGAAATATAATTATCTCAAGGTATTTGACCCAAGTCTATCTCAACAAACCATTGAGCTAGAGGATGAAACTAAGCTAATAAGATAAAGACAAAGGCCTATTAATCCTAAGCTTGAGCCTTTAATGAGAGATATGATTCATAAGCTCATCGAGTCAGCTATTATATTTCCAATCAAGTACTCAAATTAGATGGAAAATCTTATCCTAGTATGGAAAAAAATGGTGAAATTAGGTTGTGTTGAATTTTATGACTTGAATAAGGCTTCCATTAAAGACCACTATCCACAACCATATATGGAATAGATTTTATAATTGGTTATAGGTTTAGAAAGGTTCTCCTTATTGAAAGGCTATAATGGTTACAACCAAATCCTGGTCAAGGAGGAAAACCAATTCAAGATAGACTTCACCATAAAGTGGAGGATATTTGCATATAGGAAGATGCCCTTTATTTATCTAATGCTAGAGTAATTTTTTATAAATCCATGGATATGGAATTCTAGGGTCTTCTTAACAAGTCTATGCTAGTCTATTTAGTTGATATAATAGTGTTTCTAAATAATGCAAGGGAGAACATGGTTTACCTTGAGCAAGTTTTTGAAAGGAATAGAAAATTTGGGGTATCCTTAAATCCCAAAAATTATGTATTCTCAATTCATGAAGGTAATATTCTTAGACATATAGTTTCAAAGCATGGATTAAGCATATATCCTAAAATAATAGCTTCAATTCTTGCACTTTCATTGCCCAATCACAAAATAAATTTTCAAAGTCTCCTAGGGTAGATCATTTTTATCATAAGATACATCTCAAATTTTGCCACTTTAGCTAATCCACTTAAAGCCATGATAAATAAGAATCAAAGCTTCAAATGGTCCAAGGAAGGAGTAAAGATTTTCAAGAAAAATAATAAATCCATGGCTAGTAATCCTATGCTTATGAACATAGATTTATCAAAGGAATTCATTATTTACACCTATGCTAACATCAACACCATTTAAGGCATTCTTATGCAGTAGAACTATGAGGTCTTAGATTATCTAATATCCTTCTTCAATCAAGGCTTGCAATAATATGAAACAAGGTACTATTTTACTAAAAAACATGTGCTTTCTATTATAAGGTCTCTCAATAAGTTCAAATACTTATTTTTTAACAATAAAGTACACCTAATGGTTTCTCATCCAAGTATCAAAGAGTTTCTGTTGAACAAATACATAAATGAGAAAATAGCTAGTTAGATAATAAAGGTAATGGAGTATGATGTGGAGATATAGGTCATAAAGCTAGTTAGAGGAAAAGGACTTTGTGATCATATAGACCAAGACTTACAAAGAGCCAATGAGGTATTTATGGTATTTAAGAAGTTACATCTGATCATACCTCACCTTCTAGCTAGTATCATGATTTGGTAAGATATTTCCAAGATGGTCTTTATCTCTCTCACCTAATTCCTTTAAAAAAAAGATATTTTAGATTGCAATCCATTCCATTTATTCTTGTTGATGGTTTTTTGTTCAAGAAAGATATCAATGGCATGTTTTTAAGATGAATTGAACAACGTCAAAAGGAAAGGTTGCATGAAGAGTTCCATGATGGATATGGTGGAAATAATTACTTAGTAGCGACTACAACCCACAAGATCATGAGAGGTGGGTATTATTAGCAAAGATTATTTTTTGATTGTCATGCATGAGTTAGGAAATACAGATAATGTGCTATATTTTTAGGGAAGGTGAAGCTTGTAGCCTTACCTCTCCAAATAATTGCAGTGGATTAGTCCTTTGTTTAATGGGTATTAGAATTTATTGGTCTCATTAATCCCCCTTCAAGCTCAGGTCATAAATGGATATTAACTACCATAGACTACTTCACTAGATGGATAGAAATAGTGGCATTAAAGGAAGAAAATGAAACCAATTTTCTATATTTATATGAAGGTTTGCTTACTAGATTTGAAGTCCCTTAAACTATCATTTATGATAATGTTATGGCCTTTATGGGGTCTAGAATCAACCAATAGGTATTTAAACATGGAATTTATCTCAACACTTCATCAAACTACTACCCCCAAAGAAATAGTATTGATGAGTCCACTAGTAAGAACCTATTGAAGATCATAAGAAGGATCGTTGAGGATAAAAAGAGGTCATGGAATTTTAAATTGAAGTTAGCTCTATGGGTTGATAGGATCACCTATAAGAAATCAAGATCCAACTCCCCCTACAAGCTAGTATATGGTAAGGAAGTAAGAATGCCTATTTCTCTTGAATTTCCTACCCTAGAACTGATACATCAACTTGAGTTGTTGGAAAATGAAACTATGGAGATTAGATATACTAAGCTTATAGAGTTGGAAGAGACAAGACATCAATCTATGCTAGCCATGGAAAGCCATCAATCAATGATAAAGAAAGCCTATAACAAAGGAGATTCTTCATAAAGTTTTAAATAAGGAGATTTAGTCCTCAAATAGGATGAGGATAGAGCTAATCCAAGAAGGCATACAAAGTTTGACTTTATTTAGAGTGGTCCATACATAATCTCTAGCTTTAAATCCCATAATGCCTTCTAACTTGCAAGAATGGATGGTGAGGAGATTCATATCTTAGTTAATGGAATACACTTAAAATATTATTACTAAAGGTTGAGCCCCCTATACATAGCTCGTTTGTTTTGGATTTCCTCCAAGTATTATCCTAGCACATTAGTTTATCTGATTTTTCTTTATTTAGTTAGTTTCCCTATTTTTTGTGTTTCCCTTCTTATTCTGGTGAAATTCATTGTATTTACAAGTCAAAAGGTTTAATTCAATCATAGATCAAAATCCTAATTATTTTTGAATCCAAGAGTCATGTAGATGGTCTAGTTCTCAAGCATAACTAGCATGCTTCCCAAATGAGTCGCAAGAATGTTGTCAATTTTTTCCCCATAGGTCAAATTATCACCCTATCACTTCAAACTTATCATATCATGTTATCTTGCCTTGTGATTCATTTTGATCTTAAGATTTCCTTAATATGATGTATTTTTTCCCTAATGATTCCTTGTAAGTTTGATTCTTTGGTTTAGTTTCTATCCATAGATATAAGCCTTCGAAGATGATCAAAAAATGACCTAGACAAGCCTAGAAAAACCAAGCCGTCATTAAACATCATGTAGAAATGGATTGGTCAGCTTGATTATGCATTTTATAAGTATGATTAGGAATCCTCTCAAAGCTAAAGGATCATATTGACATAAAGTTATTCATGATTAAATCATGCTCTACAATTTTTGTATCTTGATGATTTTGTTATCTCAAGATATAAAGCTTCAAAGTTAGACTTGCAGAATGAAATGTGCATGGGGACATCAAATTAAACCTATGGTAATCAACCATTAGGATTTAAAAATACTTAAGAATGTACGTAGATTTCAAATTTAAGCCTTATCAAATAGCTATTTAAATTTAAATGATCCAAGATCAATGGTTGGCATTTAATCATACTGAAGATCCAATAGTGAGTGACAACTTGATAGTGTCAATGGGTCCCAAAGATCTAATAGAGTGCATTTAATCATTAACCCAAGATTGATGGTGAGCATCAATTAAAAAGGTTAGCATGAGTGCATAATTGACAAGTGGAAAGATCTCAGGTACCTGAGTAGAGATATAATGGTACGCATTGACTGACATAACCAGTAGGCCTGAGTGAATCAATGGAGCATATTAAATCATATAAAAAAATATACATGGTGAGTGAGAGGTCAATGTGTTAGTGAATATCTAAATTAAATAAGGAGATTATAAGTGTCTCAACCACATTAGGCTAGTAGAATATCTATGGCTTGCATTCATTCATACAGAGAAAGATCAATAATGCATGTATAAGTTGAGAAAGCAGATCCAATGATGCATAAGAAAACTAATCAATGGTAAATATAAAATTTGAATCTAGATATAGTTGAGGTCAAACCAAGTCAAATATTTCAATAATATGACATGGAGGTAGACACATCATTTTCAAAGGTTGGTCACCAAAACGAACATCATGGATAAGTCATTAGCAAGGTGGTCCTAAAGATAATTATGACACTTTTCACATGCCAAAATGAACTAGTAGGGATATACTAAGGAGAAATAAATTCCATCAAGATAAAAATGGATTTATTAAGCTATTATAAATATATCAACATTGGAAAAATATTTATAATTATTTGATCCCATCAATGTAACTATAAGGAGCATCAATATAAGCTAGAAATAGATTAAAAGGGATTGATATGGTTGTATCCATTTTTTAGAAGTAGCTTTAGACATGATGATATTTTCTAATAGAATCCATACCAAATGATAAAAAATAATGGTCACTATGCTCCCTTCTCTATCATTAGTTGTATTTATCCCCATCTTTTTCATCCCTTCTACTATAAATACATGATTTTAGGCCTTGAAATAGATCGCTCTCTTTAGCATGACCAAAATCTACCAATATTTATACTGTAACACCTATTTGATGCAGAAAAACATTGAATTCCTCCATTTTCAATCTAAGTGAATTGTGTCTTATGAATTCATTGATGTGGTCAAGTGAATGTATGTCTTAATTGCCTTTGTTTGAGTTTTATCACCTTCATGAAGTTTTTTTTTAGTTTTCATAGCTCATTCCAAGTGCATATATAGTATATTGGTTATTGTGTAAGTAGACAATTGCCCTCCCATTTTAGGTTGATAGCTAGTCCATGCCTTGTTGTGAAATGTCTATGTGGAAGTTGACCAAATAGTTAATGAAGGGAAGTTAGTAGTCTTGAAAGTGTTCTAGAGTGTGCCTTGTGCAGGTAGAAGGATAAAAAAATTTGGTACATCACCTCATTTTTATATGCTTTAATGAATTTCTTTCAATCTCTCTCCCTTTTACAAGAAAAAAACTAGTTTAGGTATAGTATAAATAATAGATCCAAAAGGAAGCTGGCCTTCTCCAAATATCTAACCAATTTTAGGTGACCCAAAACCTAGGTTCAATCCCATATTGGATTAGGTTTGAGTAGGAGAACCCAAACAATGCCCCTTCTCAACTAGGGTGTAATCTAGAACCACCAACATCTACCAAAACAAACCCTATGTGACTCCCCCTTTCATCCTGCTCTCACTATAACAATGACATACTTTAATAGCATTGAGAACTATACTGAATAACTCAAAGATCCTCTCAAAACTAGTATATGAAATATTTCATGTATACATATATATAGCAATACACAGGATGAGATCTAGAAGATTAAATGAATAGGAAAAGAATATGAGACAAATGATAGAACTTTAAAATCCTCTAGGAGGTAAAAAAACCATGAGTGATATTCAATAATTGAGAAATAATAACTTCAATACAAATTCTTCCATCTTCTCACTTCTTCACAGAATGGCCTTCACAAAACTCATATATTGAATATGATAAAAATAATTCATATTCGGATGTGTATACATAATAGAGGTAAAACCCTATTTTATTGTGAAATTCCAAGGGAGGTAACCATTGTAAAAATAACGGGTCCATCCATCCTCATAAATTCATTTAATTAAATTTTGGTAATTTATTAAATAATTATAACTTTATTATTTATTTTCATGATATTTTCACCTCATGTTAATAAATAATATATTATTCTTATTTAATAACTTTACCAAGGATAAGGGTCAATAATCCCACTTAGGATTAAAATCTCTATCACTCCCCGTTAATGCTAAGTGAGGATAAATTTCATAGTCACCTTAGAAAGGAATTGTACCATGTATAAAATTTGAAGGATTTAAAAACCTTCATCATGCCAAAAGTCACCTTTTTAAACAAAAAGAATTATAATCCATAAACTACTCAAAAATAAATTTAGACTATCATGATTGTGAGATTATATCTCATTGTTTCTCATGAATAATCACTAAGCATATTTGGAGCCTTTTATAACATAAGGAGCTCCATTACAAATTATGCTTTTAAATGTATTAGGGTACACAAGTAAAAATTCCACATGAAGTTTACTTAAATCATATATCTTCCACACCATTTTTACAATGCTTTAAAATGAGAAGAAGTATAGAGAAGGAGAAGAAACACATGGCCATCAGGAAGTGTCATTGTCATGCACACTCTCCCTCAATGGTAACTTTGAGAGGCCTAACACTTCACAAAATTGGTAGTACCAAGTGGTTTTATGAAGACATATTCCACTTTTTCATTTATAAGATAAAACTTTAGATTAATACCACAATTAAGGACTTTCTCTCAGATAAAATGTACATAAACTTCAATATGTTTAGTTCTTTGGTGTTGTACTAGTTTTTTCTTCAGAGATATACAAATTTCATTATCACAATCAAGGATGGTACTTTGAAAAACATCCAAATGAAGTTCTCTCAACAAATTTTATGGCCACATGGCTTCTTTAGTATATTCCATAGTAATTTTTTACTCAAATTCTATATAAAAAAGAGAGACAATAGGTTGATTCTTACTGCTCCAAGTGATAGCACCTGTACCAATCTTAAACACATATCCAGAAGTCGATTTATGATCTAAATTATCACCAACATGGTCAACATCATAATAAACATATAAATTAGCATTATCAATGAAAGAATAAAATAAACCAAAATTAAATGTTCCTTTGATTTAGTGAAGAATTCATTTACCTAATTTCTAATGATCCAAATATGGATCCTACAAAATCTAGAAGCAACACTAACAACATACGAAATATCTGACCTAGTATGGTTAGATAAGTCAAACTTATAATAAGTTGTCTATACAAAATGGGGTTATATTTTTCACATGAAAGTTGAGGATCAAGTTTAATACCAACTTCAATAGGAATAGAAGAATATTTAAAATCAAGCATGTTAAACTTAACAAGAAGGTTATGTGCATATTTATATTGTGACACAATAATTGAATTTTTATTCTAAAATATAAATATTAAAAAAAATGATGTAAATTGCTTAAATCAGTAATATCAAACATTTGACTTAGTTTATCCTTATATTTAAGAGTTAAATTAGTTATATCATCAGTAATCAACAAATCATCAATATATAATACAATTAGAATCAAAAGACTATTTTAAATTTTAGCAAAGAGATCATTATCTGAATAGCAATTTAAAAACCCTAATTATTTGAAAAAAGAAGTAATCTTAGAATACCAAACTCAAGGAGATTTTTTTAAGCCATACAAAGAGTTTTTTAACTTGCATACATAATGTTTTCTATTAAGATCAGTGAAAATTTTAGGTTGAGTCATATAGATTTCTTCTTCTAAATCACTATTTAAAAATGCATTTTTGACATTCATTTGGTGAATAACTCAATCATTTTGGGTTGCAAGAGCAATAAAAATTCTAACAGTACTCATTTTTTCTATATAAGTAAAGTTTTCAACATAGTCAATCTCAGATTTTTGAGTAAACCCACAAGCAACTAATCAAGATTTAAACTTGTCAATTTTACCAATTGAATTATATTTAATCTTATACAATCACCTACAATTATCAATATGCATTTTAGGTAGAGGAGGGACAAGGTCCAAAGTTTAATTTTTAATTAAAGAATTATATTTAGCTTACAAAACAACATTCCATCTATCATCTTGAGTAGTTTTCTCAAAGGATTGAGGTTCACATTCATACATAGTCATTACTATATGATAAGAATGTTGGCTTCTAATTAATTTATTAAGGTTGTCAATATTATAAGATTGAATTAGGGATTCTACCCATTTAGGTCTTTTATATTGAACATGAAACTCAAGGGGTTCCTTAAACTCTAAATTATTCATAACTAGATAAACTTCCTCAAGGGCATCCATTTCATCACAAGGAGAAACATGAGAGTCAAGTTCATCAATAGAAGAACATTGAGAAGGATCCAAAGAGGGCTCACAATTTTTTTTCAAGAATAAAAAAATTCATATTCTTAATGATCTGATGTTTAGAGGGATCATACACTCTTAAACCTTTTGTCTTACCTCTATATCCTACAAAAATTCAAGAATAAGAAGTGGGTTCAAGCTTCTTCCTCTTAACTTTAGGGATAAAGATAGAAGCAGGACTACCAAAGATCCTAATATGAGTCACACTAGGTTTTTTCTTAGTCCACATTTCTAAAGGGGTAGAAATATGAAAATATTTTATAGGGAGTTTATTCATAATATGAACAATAATGTTCATATCTTCGGCCCATAAGAACTTAGAAACTTTTACATATTACAACATAGTCCTAGCCATTTTTATGATGGTGTCGTTTTTTCTTTCAATAATGTCATGTTGCTGAGGGGAATAGAGAGTTTTTAGTTCCATTTGAATACCACAATTAATGACAAAAGAATCACATTATTTAGTAATATATTCTCCACCATTATCAATTCTTAATATCTTAATTAAAAATCGGATGTATTTTCAACATAAGCTTTAAATTCTTTAAACATAGACAAAACATTAAATTTATTTTTAATGAAATTAGACAAGATCATTCTAATGTAATAATCAATACATATAATATTATACAATGAACTATTAAGAGATAAAACTTAAATTGGTCCTACAACATCACTATGAATTAAATCTAAAAGATGAGAGAAATTTGCATCATCATTCTTGTGAAAGGGGTTAGTATGTGGTTTACTACGTAAATAACCCTCAAAAGTTTCATGATGAGAGGGGATAGAAGGAATTCCAACAATAATATTTTTTATAGACATCTCAAGTAAACTCCTAAAATTAACATGTCCTAATATTTCATGCCATAATTGAGATTCATTATTATTATGCAATGAAATTAAACATGTAGAAGGAGAGAAGATATATAAACCATTCTTTTGAATACCTTCAACAATCAAGGAATCAAATTGGTTTCTAATGGATCAAATATATTTTAACAATGTTACAATGAAATTATCATTATTAAGTTGAAAAAAGATAGAAAATTCTTTTTTAAGATTAAGTACATAGAAAACATCATTAATAACAACGTTGAAATTTTTTGCTTTTCCCTATTTAGTTGCTTTTAAAAAAGAATTATCTCCTAAGTAAATTATTTTAGAGATATCTATAGAATCACATAAAATATTAGATAAGTATGTCATATGGTGAGATGCATCGGTATCTAAAATCCATTCATTCTCATTTGAAGCACATAAAACACCATATAGAGCAATAACATTTGAATCTTGATTATTATTTTAATTAGGATTTTGATTCTTCTACTTATGTAGATTAGTTTTCTTCTTTTTTTTTTTAATTTTTAGAAAATTTATTGTTAATTATATCCTTGTTTTTATAATAGGTTTCCCTTCTATGACCAAATTTACCACATAGATTGCAATTTTCATTAAACTTAGGTGTATGATTCTTATTATAAAATTTGTTATTCTCATATTTATCTTTAGTAGAATTAGGGTTCGATTTATGGTTTTAAGTATTATCAAAAACATTATTTAATGTGAGAAGTGCCTAAGTTCCATTTTCTTTAGAATCAAAATTTATCATAACTTACTCTTATTTGAATTAGGAGAGCAAACAAAGTGGTAAGATCAAGGATATCTTGCTAAGTTTGATATTTAGAATTCAAAATTGAAATGAAATTTATAAACTTTTCATGAATATTTAATTGAATGATAAAATAAAAAAACTAATCTTGAATCAAATTACAATTACATCCATCTAACTGAGCTTTAATGTTTTTAATTTTAGTAATTAAATTAACAACTTTTTCATCACCCTTCATAGGTGTAGTTAGTAATTCAAGGATTAATTTAATGATCTTTGAAAGGTGAGTGCCTTCATGCATGGACTCAATGATTTTCTAAGCATCGCTAGGAGACTTCTGATTACTAATGTGGAGAAGGAATTCATCCTTAACACTCCTCAATATAATGGATATAGCTTCGTGATATTTTTATTGAAATGCATTGGTAAGCTTAGGGGTTAAATGTCATCTAGAAGGTGATTTTTCAATCCCAACGACAATATTCCATGATTTATGGGCCATAAATTCAACTTTAACATGAATTTTCTATATACTATAATTATTTCCATTAATCATTTGAGATTTATCTAAAGAAAAATGAGGTGAAGCCATAGCTTCCCTTTAAACAAGATAGTAAAGAAATGCATAAAATGAAACCTTTTTTAATGTGAATTTAACTTAAGTTTGTAAAACAAGTTAAATCACAAGTACAAATATATTTAATTACAAAATTTAGATGTTAAATAATGCAAAAAAATGAATTCAAAATACACAAATCTAAGTGTCAAAAGAGTCACACTCAAAATGACCACCTAGGCACTATTACTAAAAAAAGGTTTAAAAACAATAATATAAAGATTCAACACAAAACATGGACCACTCCAATGTGTTTATAACATGCCAAACCCTCAATATTGATTGGTTACATAGCTATGCTTGCCTAGGTTTTGACTAGATCAAATGTGGCATGAAGGTTGATAGATTTACCTAAGGTTTTGAATGCATAAAACATAGCATACAAACCAAGATTTGAAATTCAAATTAATTTAATTTAAATGAAATTTTAAAAAATAAAAATAAATAAATAAATAAAAATTAGGGGGGATTTGAACACAAGACCTCCCTTGTGACAATCTTTTAACAGCTACCAACCCTTCTAAGAGTTTACTTGAGATTTTACATGCACTAATTTAAATATATATGTTTTTATATTATTTTTAAAAAATAAATAAATATAAATAAATATATTATGTGAAAGTAAATAACATAAGTGAAAATGATTTAAAAAAAAAACTTTTTAGTAATTCTTTCTTTTTCCAAAGGTGGGACCCGGGGTTTAAAAAAGAAATTAATAAATAATTTACTTTTTAAATAATTTTTTTAAAATATATGAATTTTTAAAAAAATACTTGTAAATTCATGTCTATCTTGTAGAATTTTAAGAGCTCAAATCTCTTTGTACAAGTCTCTGATTTGTTTGAAAATTCAGCAACCCTCTTATTTTTGTTTGATAAACACAACTGGACCTTCAAAATAGAATTTTTTTATGAAGAATTCAATATTTTAAATTGTTTATGTTGAACTATGGGACCCATATAAATGTTTTAGAGAGTCTAAAAACTTGTATAGGCACCCAAAAATCTTGAAATCTATTCTAATCTTCTAGATTTACTTTTTTAATAATGAAGGAATTTAAAAAATTGAATTTTGACTAAAAAATCAATTTTTTGAGTTTTTCCAGGCATGAGCCATACACAAAGATATTGGCATCCCATATTTGAGTAAAACTATTTGAATATATCAAATATTGATATTTAACTCAATATAACTTGCTTCCCAAGCTTCTACACTCCACAGGGTCTGATTCCATGAAATATTTCATGTATACATCTATATAGCAGTACACAAGATAAAATATAGAAGTGTAAATGAATAGGAAAAGCATATGACACAAATGACATAGATTTTAAAGTGGAAAAACATCTAGGAGGTAAAAAATCCATGAGTGATATTCAATAATTAAGAAACAATAACCTCAATACAAATTCTTCCACCTTCTCACTTCTTCACAGAATGGGCTTCACAAAAATCATAGGTTGAATATGATAAAAATAATTCATATTTAGATGTGTATACATAATAGGAGTAAAACCTTATTTTATATTGAAATTCTAAGGAAGGTGACTATTGTAAAAATAATGGATCCATCCATCCTGATAAAGTCATTTAATTAAATTTTTGTAGCTCATTAAATGATTATAACTTTATTATTTATTTTTATGAGATTTTCACCTCGTGTTAATAAATAATATATTATTATTATTTAATAACTTTACCAAGGCTAAGGGTCAATAATCTCACTTAAGATTAAATTCTCTAATAGTATACAGGGGGTTATTCTCCTACATCCCCTACCAAACCTTCCCAAGTTCAAAGGGAAGGGGGATCTTAATGTATACATAAAATATTGTAATATAGTTTTTATGTAAATCCTAACTTGGTATGGGGGTTTTGTAAGGATCTTTCCTAAAAACTAGAGGAGATAGTTCTTGATTTATACTACCACCTCCCTGAGGGGTCTTTACATTATTTCCTCCAACTTATGGCTAAGTTTTTCAAATCCTTTGACATGAACAAGTTCTTAAATACTGGCATATGTGAATTGTTAACATCAAACAATAATAAAATAATTATGAGATGGTATCAGGTCCTATATTTATTTGTTAGTGCACCCAATATGGATTAATAATAATTATGTGATATCTTCCTTCATTCCATTAATAATGATACAAGGTAGGACATCTATAGTTTCCCATATCAGTCATATGAATAGAATTTAAGAGTGCCCTAATAATTGACTGGGTGGCCATTGATAGTGGTTGGTAGAATTATGGCACCAATGGACACATCAACACCCCAAGCCAAAATAATAGGGGATCTCAAAACAAAAGCCCAAAAAATACAAGTATCTAAGGTCCTAAAATATTGAATCATAATGGGAACTCCTCGATCAATGGTGTCAATGATCAAAACAAGATGTTAAATCCCACAAATAAAAATAAATATTAACTTAAAAATAACACCAAAAATACTAACAACATGGGTCTCAGAACCAAAATACCCCTCAAATTCATGTTTTTTTATTTCAACAAACCACCACCTCATAAAATGAAATTTTAGAACCATAACCAAAATTAATACCAACTAGGTAAATAATACCCCTAGTTTCAAAACCAAACTTACCCATGAAATAGTCAATAATGGTTTGAGTAACAGGGACAAAGCATGAAACATAGGGATTATGATCTTGATGTTTATTTCCTCTTCCATAGATTCATGGGTCATGACACTCAAAACTAAAAATAATATAATAAATGCATATAAAGACTCCTAGAAGACTAAAGGCATTCATTCATGGACATGTTCTTAGGAAAAATAAATATGAACACCTAAACATCTTCAAATGGTCATGTTTCCCCTCAAGACCATAATTTGAAGATCTAACACAACCCCTTTCCCAATGAATAATCACACACTACTACAAATCAATAGTAGAGTAACCCATATGGCTGCCCCATGCAATATAACCAACTCAAGGTAGTGGGCACTCATAATGTTGAAGCCTCCACCTCTAGGACTATGAGCACTAATTTAGCTACTCAACTAGGAGTGCAAGGTAAAAATAGTATGATAAGAGTTATGGAATTTGAATTTTAAGAGGAAAAAATTATTTCTCTCACTATAGAGTATCACCTTATGACTTTCCACCCCTGAAACATTATGGAAATAAAATCCATTCCTAAACCTCTAGGGAAATATGATTTAATATCCAAGTTAGCCATAACATTCTACCACATTTCATTCCTATAATTATTTAAGAAATCTCTCACTCATCCATTGGCCTTTCTCTACACCCTAGTACTGTAACATTTATCAATTGTTACTCCTTTACAAGATCAAACTAATTACATTAATTTAGGCATGTTCCCACCTAGTCAAGAATCATAGGATTCATGTTATTTATTTGAATTATAAAGACTTTAAATTGACTTTGAGATAGAGAGGAGGGGAGTTTCAACTATTTTTTACAAGTGTGGATCTAAAAAAACTATGTGAAGATATCCATGGTTGATGATGGAGCAAATGTCAACATCATCCTCTTTTCTTTGGAAAAACTTGGTTATGGGGAAACCAAGTATTATATAATGTGAAACACACTATGAGGATATAATAGTATCAAATGTACTTATATAGTTACCAATGTACTCCTAGTTACCTTGGGTCCCAAGATAGTACTAATGGTGTTATACATCATAAACAAGGACACCAATTACAATATAACCTTGGGAAGACCTTAGATACACCAAATGAAGGCAATTACTTCCACCTTGTTCTAGGAAATCTATTTATTACAATTGGGAAAGGTTTTAATAGACCAATGGGGTCCTAAACCCCTCAATATGTTATGAGTTATCATGCATAAGAAACTTGGGTTACACATTGATTACCACCTACCTAATAATGGGGTCATACAACCTTTGTAATTGGTCTATGTTTACTATATTTTAAAACCCAAAGTAGTCATCATAAATAAAAGGGAATAAATAATCCAATCCCTATTAAAGTATAAACTAGAATAAAAATACATGGATACAATAAAAAATACCCATGATTCAGAACTAGTTGCCAGTATGGTAATTTCCACTTTCTACTATTAAAATCATCATTTTTTTGGAGAAGGAAACCCCTTGTCCTCCCATTTTATCTATGATGAGTGGGTACCTTAAACTTGTCTTGACCTCAAGGATATAAGACCTAATAAGATTTAGCTATTTACCAGATCTTTATATGGTAAATGTATCTAAAAATGAAGAAATTTCCTTTCAATAAAATCATCCCAATGGTTATCACCATAACAAACCAACATTCAACTATACAAAAACCATTCATGACTCAAATTATACCCTTGTCATTATCAATCCACTTTAAATTATGTTTTTATATAAAAATATAATAGGGACATATAAATTATCTATAATCCCTAACCCATTAATTTTAGCCCCTTTAAAAAATTTGGTCATTCTCCTTCAACCTACACCTAATCTTGTTTTTCATCACACTCAAATTCTTCCAATAGTTATCTAGGTTATTACTCCTCCCTAATCCACTCTGATGATTAGGGAGAAGGTTCAAACCATGAAATTATGTAGGATAAAATTCAACGTAGAAACTCATGATTACCTATGGATTCCTAAAGAGGGACCTTTTTTCTCATCATCAAGAAGACTTCATAATGTCACTCAATAATTCTTACAGGGCTTATCACATATAATGATAGGATAAATATTACTACCCATATCCTATCCATAATATTGAGAACTACATAACTATAATCACACTCCTCCTACACTAAAGTAATATCCTAATTAGGCTATCATATTCCCTACACCTAAATAAAATCTTAATTATGCTAGCATACTACCCATCCTAAAGAAATAGATAAACAAATAATATTTTGAGTATTTAGAGGTTATTACCTAACTTAACATAAAACATAAAAAAAAAATTATATTACCAAATGTTCTTCCTTTCATATATCCATAATATGAGATTGAGTTATCCACATGTTCGCAAGCCATTCTATTCACCCTACACAAAGGGAAAACTCATTATCTAATCAAGATTTGAAACTGGGGACCCAAAGGGGATTATCCAATGTCTTCAATATCCATATGGTCAAAATATTATAAGACTAATAAATCTTACATAAAAACTACCCACATTTTATACACAATCAGTGGGTCCTTTACTATGATGGGGCGAAGTGTTGCCTAGGCATTAGGGCATGAATCATTATCATTTCTCATGAGGTACAAGTCATGTAATTTGGATTGAAGTTAGGATTTAAGTTAAAAAATAATAGGCCTAAGTACAAGGGCCTATTAATGAGCATGCTCATTGAAAAATTCCAAGGCATTCAAAACTTAATGATCTAGGGTGACTTGTAGCTAGTTGTAAACCATATTTTTGAATTTTATCATACCAAGGCCAAACACATTAACTTGTAAAAGAATATTATCTATGAGGTTTATAAGGAATTATATTTCATTTCTATATAAGTATTTCCTCAATAAAAAAACCATCTTGATAACTCTATAGTTGTCTCATCTCCATGTTTCATTACTCATCTGATGATACTAAAACCTAATTTCTTGGTATCAATCGAAATATAACATCTTGTGTGTAAGAATCCTAATGACCAATTATCACCCACATTAGATAATATAAATACCCCTTAGTCCTTGATCTATTTGATAAATATGATTCCATACTTAAGTTATTACAATCCTATAATGACCTCCTCTTATTCCACCATATGAGGGGATTTTTGCTTACCTATTGTTCTAACTTATCATTTGAAGATCAATTTTATGAGTTTTACTTCTATGTGGAGGATTACCTATCTTATGATGATGAGAATGATATCTTAAACACTAAGGGATAATAACCTAATATTTCCTTGGACCTTACATATTTAATGAGGTAAATACCTCCCTCATTGAGGAAATAATAAAAATTAATATTGAAATGGAAGAGAACTCTAGGCTCTTAAAATTGGAGTCTTCACTCTATAATCAGGAGGTGGAAGACCATAGGTATCTCCTTGTTTCAATTTAAAAATATTTCACTTTATCTGACACTAACATGATAGTTATCAATCCTAATTTAGTATTTCACAACTTAGTTACAATGCCTGACACAAAACTTGTCAAGCAAAATCTCATACCCGTCAAACCTAAGGTCATATTAATGGTAAAGTAGGAAGTCATCAAACTCTTAAAATTCAGCTTAATCAAGCCTAATAATTACTCAAAATGGATGTCCAAAATTGTTCTCATTCTCAATAAGAATGAAAAAATAAGAATATGTATAGAATTTTGAGACATTAACAAGGCATGCCCAAAGGATAAATTTGCCCTTCCATCCATTGACATCATTATTGATGTTACTATGAGTCTAAATTATTATCACTCATGGATGTATTTTTAGGGTACAAGAATATTCATATTTATTATGAAGAGAAAAATAAATACCTTACTCATTACACCTTGGGGTGCCTTTTTATATGTTTTAATTCCATTTCGTCTAAAACATGCAGGGGCAACATATCAAAGGGTGATGACCCACATATTTCATGATCCCATCCATAAAATAGTGAAAGTTTATGTAGATGATCTCCTTATAAAATAAATAAGACATGAAGACCATTTATGATTATTATTCACCATCCCACACATTTAATCTAATATGAAATCACTCTCAACCCATATAAATACATGTTTGGGGTCACCAATAAAAAACTCATAGGATATATCATCTCCTAATATGGAATTGATATTGACCCCACTAAGATCTGATAAATCTTGGAAATGAATCCTACCATAGATAAATAAACCATCAAGACATTTTTAGGAAGGTTAGGATCTCTTCAAATATTCATCCCCGACTTTGCCTATATTGATTATCCCATCAACAATTTTCTCAAAAATCCAAACAGCCTAACCTAGAAAAGTGATTGTCAGGAAGCATTTGAATCATTAGAAAAATTTATTGTGCCGCATCCTATCCTCATGGAACCTAAATTGGATAAGCTTTTGATACTTTACATTATATAAATCAAGGTATCCCTCACATGCATGTTGGCTCAAGAATATGACACTGGTAATAAGTGTGTAGTTTATTTCATTATCTACAATCTTGTTGATTATGAGATGTGATACACTCAAGTAGAAAATTAATGTTTAATGATAGTTTTTGAAACCAAATGATTACAATACTACATTAAAAATTAATAATAAATATTCATCATAATATCTCAGGCCCTATGAATTTTCCTAACCCAATCTTCTCTCTTTAGAAAGTTCAGATGCTTCATCACACTCCTAAGAGAGTTTGACTTGATGTGTGTGAATAAAAAATCCATTAAGGGATAAATAATAATTAATTGGTTAGATTAATTACCCCTATAAGTTAATAACTTCATCAATATTAAATTTATTCACCTATATTGGTCCTTGATGATGAGCCCTTACCTTTTACTAGTTACATGTGGCCAAGGTTCAAGATTAAAAGATTTATAAATATAAAATTAGATAATTATATGAGAATAAAAAGTGTATGAAAATACAAATTTCAAAATTACACATCCCTCACCCTATACTAATCTTATGTGTTTATCCCTCACATCTTACTAGTTGTGTGGGGTTAGCATTAGGGAGAGATGCCATTAATCACGTATATCTAATCTTTGGTGATGATCCATTTTGTCTTCATGGTCACATGAAAATAGGTGTATGTGTCATCAAAACAAGTATAAATAAAATGTAAAATCAATAATCAAATTAAAAAAGTTTCCAAAGAGAGAGTTATTCAAGAAGATTTCCTACATGTCTATGCTAAAAGAGGGTAACCTTTTCCCATTTTCCAATTTTATCAAGGTTAGGTATCTCTAGATAAAGCCAATATGGTTAATGTTTTATAATTTTAATAAGAAATACATGTTCCCATTTTTCTCCTAAGGATTAGGTCATCTTCCTTTTTCATATGAAGTTTTGATTTATGATTTTCACCCCTTTATGACCTCACATTTATCCTATTTATCCTTTCACTCCTTACTGAAAATTGAAATACATATGTTGTATGAATAAATAAATTAGGTAATCACCTAAAAAAAATTAGCACAATTATAATCACATATATACATCCATCACATTACCTCATTTACATACATTTTATTTTCACATGTATAAAATCATATCCCACAGTAGTATATCAAAAATAAAGAGATAAATATACATCTACACCACCATGTATCTAGTAATCTAGAGTATATAAACTATTAATCTAAACATAGAAATTAATAATCCATGATACACAATAATAAGTCATTGAGAAGTATGGAAAAGACATCAATACATACATACATACACACACACACACAATGAAAACTGATGAGTCTATACAACAAGAGTATCTGATATAGACACCTCTATAGAGTACTAATATTCCTCAAGGAATTTAAAAAATAATCAAAATATACAATTGTATAGAAAAAAATATATATGGTAAGACTCAGGATCTTGTCCTACTCCTCTAAGAAGGCCTTAATGTAGAAGAGTGCCTTGGGATCTAGCTCCAGTGACATCTCTTACTAGTAACTCCATATAAAGTTATCCAAATGTCTACAAGTTAATATATAGGATGTTAAAGCCTACCTTAAACTCTATTTGATGTTGTCCTCCTCATACTGTGGCTAAAGGCTCTACCATCTCCATGAATTATGGTATCTACTAGGGCCTCTGATCTCCTCACTCTAGCCAATAGAGTGTTGGTATCCATCCTCAACACCATTACCAACACAAAAGCATGGTACATTGGGGAAAAGACATATGTGTGATGACCAATGTAGACACCCCATTTTTACCACAACCATGTCTAAATTGGATATTAGACTAATGTATAGCAAATGATGTAAATTTAGCCTAGAAATTACCTAAATAGCCTAATTTCATCTACACATTAGACGTTAGTGCCTGGAATCATGTTGAGGCATTTGTATTCAACATAATATCATGTATGAAATAGTAACCTCTCATGAATTCATCTCTAGTAAAATTATGACCTAGGAAATTGATAGATTGGCCTTTTGACCCATTAAGTGGGGCACTTTATCAATTCCTAACATGATAAAAAGACTAAGCAAAATTAATTAAGAAAAAAAATCAAATTAAATGTTTAGTTAAAAATTTGATGTTGATTTAATGAAAATATAATTTAAAAAAATAAAAAATCAACAAATATTATGAAAAGTGAGGTCATGATGATGTCATCATCTTTAAAGTCAAAGAATTAGAAATATCTTCACAAATGCATTAAATTCATAAATGGTGAGCCATGCCTCATAAATGGGATGTCTATCCCAAATATTAATTGATTTTTCCCTCTCTAACCTAACCAAGGTTAAATTAAACTTAACCACACTTGAGTTAGGGTTAGTTTGAAAACCTATAAATATAAGTCTCATTGCAATTGCTCTAATAAGATCTCAAATAAAACTTATAATGTAAATTATTGAGAGACATAAGATTTTTTGTGAAAATTTATAATTGTAAAGTCCTACTAGAGAAGCTTCAAAAGAGATCAATTACCAAGGCCATAGACCAAGTGGAGAAAGGGAGATGATGTTAGAACACCTTTAATAAAGAACCATTTCTCACAATCTAAGCTCAAGTCCAACGTCATGCCAAAAATCTTTTAAAACTTTCAAGGAAGGTAAAATTATTCATTTATCTTCTAATTTTAGTTGTTTTACTTTGTTATTTAAGTTCCCCCTAGATCCTAGGCTTGGAAAATTAGCTTTGCTTGATTTGTTGTTTTCATTTTACTCATAAAGAGAAGCTAGAAATCATTTTTTACATGGACTCTTTTGATATATAATGGCACTCCCGATGGGACATTGGTCAAGGCATTAATGATTTTTTCATTATTTTAGAAGATAATACTATGCCTATGTCTTACAATGCCTACTCAAATAAGGGCATAATGTAAACACCCCATTTTGGCCACAACTATGTCTAAATTAGATAGTATACCAATTTATAGAAAATAATGTAAATTAGGCCTAGAAATTATGTAAATAACTAAGATTTATCCACACATCAAATATTTTTTCTTAGAATCTTGTTGAACCATCCCTATTTCAGGTATTATCCTATATGCAAAAGTAACCTCCCATAGAATAATATGCAGTCAAATTAGTACATAGAAAATTAACAAGCTACACTTTTGACCCATTAAGTGGGGAACTTAACCAATTCATAAAATGGCAAAAAGACTAAGCAAAATTAATTAAAAAAATTAAATCACAATAAATTCTTAGTTAAATATTCCATGTTGAATTAATGAAAATATAATTTCCAAAAATTGAATTCAATAAATATCAATAAAATTGAGGTCATGATGATGTCATCATCCTCAAAGTCAAGGAATTGGAAATACCTTCATAAATTCCTTAAATTCATAAATGGTGAGCCATGCCTCATGAATGGGACCTCTATCCCAAATATTAATTAATTGCCACCTCCCTAACCTAACCAAGGTTAAACTAAACCTAACCAAATTTGAGGCAAGGTTAGTTTTAAAACATATAAATATAAGTGACATTTCTATTATTGTAAAAATCTCTCAAGCCAAACTTATAATTTTAAATTGTTGAGAGACACAAGATTTAATGTGCAAAGTTATAATGCTAAATTCCTACTAGAGAATCTTCAAAGGAGATCAATTTTAAGGCCATAAACCAAGTGAATAAAGGGAGATGATGTTAGAGCACCATTAACAAAGAACCATTTCTCACAAGTTGAGCTCAAGCCCAAACTCATGTGAATAATATCTTCAAACTTTCAAGGTGAAAGTGTTCATTTTTCTTCTAGTTGTAGTTGTTTTAATTTGTTATTTAGCTCCCCCTAGATACTAGGATTGTAAAATTAGTTTCATTGGATTTTTTTTGTTTATTTTTCTAACAAAGAGAATAGAACATTTATTTTTTCCTTGGATTTATTAGATAAAACTAATACCTATGGGAAGCCTAGGGTCAACCAAAAGGTGGTCCTGAGTCTAACTAGTGCTCAACTAAAAAAGATTGATTAGGGTGTCTGTAATCACCTACCTCTAACCACTCATAGTGTCTATAATCACAAAGTATAGAAGATTAATTAGATATAGTGGATATAAAACTCAAATACATGTAAAATTATCTAAGTGATTATAAGGAATCAAAATGGGAGATGTAATCACTAATGAATAAAATCAATATCTTACCTGAATCTCCCTCACAACACTTAAGGTTAGAGTAACCATCTATGGCCTCCTCCTCATCTATATCAATGTCCTCATCTAGATAAACATACAATAAAACCTTACCCTTTCTATCTCCCAATTTTTTTGTTGTTTAAGGCCCTATAACAATGGTGGTGGTGAGCCAATCTATTATTGCCTAGCTCTGTAATGTCCTATTCCTTTGGATATATGTGGAATGAATTGGGTGATAGGCACCCATATCATGAGTAGATACCATTACAATCAACCAAACATCATAATTCTCACCTCTTATATCCCCTTGTACATGACTCTAGGGACAAGGAGGTTATCCACATAAGGCATACCAAATTATTTGGGATCCTAATTCCTAGGGTGCACCTCAACCTATAATAGCCTATCTTAAACTTGAGTGGCCTTAATGGCTGATGTAAGATAGACCTCCTTATTTTTCCATTACCCAATCATATCCTAGTAGGGTAGGGAAATAAAATATTATGATTTTAATGACCCCACATCTCAATTCAAGGCACAAAAATGTGTCACATTAGTCCATTTAATATCCCTAATATCTCTTGGTGTCTTAATTAACACCTCCTCTAATAGGGGATCATCCTGTCATGAACCCAACCTATGAAAATCATCAGGTGTATAATATAAATGGATCTTAGGTGATAAACTTAGTATAACTCTCTATAAGTCTATGATAACAACTCTTAAGCCCAAGAGTAGCACACCCAAGTCTCCTTGATACATTTCAAAATCAAAGACCAACTATAAAAACATATATGTATGCCCTTATTTCCCACTAATCATGAGGAAAAGACACCAATGATATACTTATTTATATTTATATTCACTTAATTCTCAATATAGTAAATTCTTAACCTAAAATTCTCACCCATATCAAGTACATAAGGGTCTCTAAAGTGATTTGCCTAGCTACAGGCCTGGTGATTTCTATTAGCAACTTGAATGGACACTAATTGACTAGTTATAGGAATATCAATTATCTAATATACATCTATAAGAGTGATGATACACTCTCCTATGGCTTCAAGGAACATGAAAATGTTTTAGTCAACATCTCAGTAGGTCAAAAGGTCACATAATAGTTGGCTATAGGTGGGGGTAATCCTTACCTATGTTATTTGTAGTATCCTTACTCGATCAAGAGTGGCTAATTTATTATCCATGTAAATAAATAGACCTTAGGGGAGACATTAATTCTCCTAAGATCTACTCCATAATATGTAAGCACCATGAAACCAATAAGAAAACCCTAAGTCAACTTGAGAACCAAATCTACTTTTTAAACATGTCAAATCCTACACACATTTCTAATACATGAAACCACACTAATTTGTAGGTAGTGGTCACTAAAATTCCTTTGTAACCTAGTTTTTTTATAATCCCCATAGAACAATGATGGTGTAGATATTATATTGTGGTTATGTTACCACCATGGTAATTATGTAACTTCCATCGTGCAAAGGGTGGTGGTTCTATCATGATAATAATGGTTTTATCTACTGGTGATGTGTCCTCCTAAACCCCCATAAAACCCCATGAAATTCTCTCAAAACCATAAAACTATCAAAAATACATAATCTACCCCCTAATAATCACTTCAAAACTCAAAATTTTAAAATACACTAGATTTTAGCTAATTTTGGTCAAAATTCTAAATTTGGAGAAAAAATTAAAAGGTTAACAAAATTTACCTGATCATGCCTAATAACACTTCCCATAAGTAAATTTTCCATCCTCTCACCATCCTCATTATGTTGAATGGTTTTTCACTTGAAACGGTCATAGCTGATCTAGATCTCAAAAAACTCTCAAAGCAAATGACACAAATGCATTGTTTTTGGCAAATTTTTTAATATATTAGGCCCCAAACTAGTCATTTTAATTTTAAAAAATTCCAATTTTGTCATTATTAATCATTTAATGATTATTCTCATGTTTATAAGTCATATTTCTCCAAGATTTCATGGTTCACATTTCAAAACTAAATCTAAACAAAATCTCTATTTTTTGTAGTAAGTTTTACAATTTTATAAGTAAACGATGACTTGGCAGTAGATCAGTCCCCTAACAAGATATTTAGATAGTATGATATTACTTTCACATATGGTATATACTATTTTCTATATGTTGATTACATATTACATTTTTAAAATTCTTATAGAAATCACACTTAATTCATGTCTTATTTCTATAGGTTATACAAAGTTTTAATTAGATCTACTCTATTGCTAAGGTAGGTAAGGTAAGTATTCCTAAATTCACATTTCCTTTATGCATGCCTTACTTTGGAATACACCTTGAAAACTCATGACAGTGTGACCTCTTGAGGGGGAAATATGTATGTACGCATAGTTTACTTAGTGTGACATTTCTAATGTAAATTTAGTGACGATGAAAGGATCTCTTATTTTATGTTCCATAGGGAACTCTCTATCTCTCATCCCCCCTATTCCTCATCATTTCTCTCTTAATCAACTTAATATCCCCTCTTATTTGACTTTACATCTTCACTTAGTCTCATCTCCAAAATCTTCCATTGGTAATGGAACCACCCCTTATGATGGTAGGACCACCCTCCATAGTTGTGTAATTGCCATATTTGTGATAGGTTCATCAACACAATTTCATAAACTACCCTAGAAAACCCATCATATAAGGGAATCTTACTTTTAAATATAGGGTGGTTGTGTAACACTTAGAGGTGGTTCTATCTTTTAGAGTGGAAGTTGTGTAACTTATCTTTTAGAAAAGAGTAGTTCTATCACAATTCAAATGCCTTCCAAAATTAGCTCTCATGACTCACATTTTTACATGTTTTACATGTTTAATTCATGTTTATTAATTTTATCACTTTTTGTTTGCCTCCAACCAAGAATAAATCACTCCCCATTTTATTTTTGATCCTCTTCAATTCCTCTTAAATTGAATTCCACCATTCAAGATCCTAACTCTTTTTATAAGTAAGTCATTTTTAGCCTAATTTCATTTCCAAAAATTACTATTATAAGTTTTTGTTTTGAATATTTTATGGTTAAAGTCCTATAATTAACTAAAGATTTGGCCTCTATTATTTTTTATTCAACTACATTTCAACAAGTGAATAAGTTTTATTGGTGTAGCAACTCAGACATTACAATGTAGGACACTATCCATCCTCAATTTGATTGCTCTTAATTTATGGTTGTGACTCCTCCTTTCTCCATATTGTTGTAGATATTTTTCATCCTCCAACTAGATATTTTATATAATTAATACAATAACATAAAGATCTAACATACTAATGATTCTTTTATCAATACGTCACATACACTTCAGCTAATCTATGCCTTGGTAAGGTTGGAGTTCTCTTTAATTTCTAACATTTTTTTCTTTATTGAGTTATATTAGTGTAGTAGTTGTAATATATTAATTTCAATATCTATAAAAAGATTAAATTTTATAGGGAAAGAGATATATTTATTTTCATTATCTTTTCTAAAAAAAAAGGATAGTTTTGATTGTGTTTTAATTCCAATAGATTTTATTTATTTTAATTAACAAAACATTCCACTATTCATTTTAGGGAAGATATTAGTATATTATCAATCCATTCCCTTCGAATATAAAATTTCATGTTTAATATCTAAACAAGTTTCTTTCATTCTAAATAACCACCTAGGCAATCATAATAACTTAAACATTCATAGGTGAATAAAAAAGGTTAGTATATTTATGATTTTATTTAGTTTTGTGATTTAAAATTATTTTCATTATTCTCCTTAAAACAAAAATCATAAGCTGTATTTAGTGTTTCTATATTAACAATTCTTTCAAAAAGCTTATTTATAGCTAATTAGAGAAGTTAAAAATCTAGTCTAGTTTGTTTATGAATAAATAAAATTGAAAGAAATTGTTGTGTTTTTGCTATTTTACATCATATTTATTCTTATATTTATTATATATCTATAAAATTTGAATACTTAGTTCATCCCATATAAAATAAATAAAAACATCATCATCTAGTTTGCATACAAACAAATGTAGGAAAAATTGTCATCTTGCACAATAGTATAAGTTTCTTGATCTCTTCTTACATGCATTATAAACCTTGTAAAAAGATTGAAAAAAATAATTTTCCATTTCATCTAATTTTATCTTTGTCATTTATTTACTTTCAACATTTCATTTTCAAAAAATAAGTATTTATTCCCATAAAACCAAGAAAAGCCAAAAATAAAAAAAACTTAAGAACTATAGTGTCAAAAATCATTGCTACCATACACAAGGCCTAGATATTACCAAAAGCCTTACCAACATGTGTGAGTAATCATAGTACATATAAACCTTTCCCATTCATGAAAGCATCCTGTACAAAGCCTTTTATTAGCATTCTAGCAATGACACATAACAAAACAATGCCTAAATATGTTCATACACTTTATCATTGGATCTTGCCTAATCTCCATTAGATTACCCTTATCAGTACATCGGATCTTATCCATAATAGTTTATTCCCTAGGGTTAGAGCACCTAATCCCATAATTTTTACATAGTCTAACATTAACATTGAGTTAAGATGTGAGGTCTTTTACTCCACTCCAATCTCTCATCTCATAGTAGACTCTCTGATGGCATTAAACAAAAAAGAGTGAATTCTCGATCCACTAATCATCATCCTTACCTAGAAAATATGACATTAGTATAACATCATCTAGACCTAACTTTCCATATACAATTCCCCCTTCTCATCAAGTCAAGCCTCATCTTATATCATTCACATTTAGTGGATGATATTGACTAGGTGGAGTCAACCTTATAGAGTAAACCTTTTTATCATGAGTCATTCAACCCAATCTCCCTCATTTACCTATTCCTAATATTGAAAAATAGCTTCACCTTCTTATGATATTAGAGACTGAATGACCTTAGAGTTCTATTTAAACACAAATTGACACTCAATGAGCATAAACACATTATTGAGGTATTTTGGTTCCATTATGAGAACCCATTGCCACCACCTATTCTGAATCCCATTACACCTAATAACTTAACAAACCCATACCCCATCCATTGCATCAGATGCCTCAAGTAGACCTCAAAGATTCAAGTGCACAATATATCATGTGTTATTTTCATGCATATAGTAACCACTTTGATTTTACAATAACATGCACATTATACACTAGACAGGAATACTATGAGAAATAGAGGCCTATATTACTATCTTGGGTAGAATGGTTACATACCAATACTACACATTGAGATACGAATACTGACCTCTAAATTGATAACATGAGCAATAACATCCTACATTATTATCTAGTGCAGAATGGACACTTTCCCATTATACACAAAATAAGAACTATGATAAGTATTTTTTACATTGGGAACATGGGCAATGAAAAGTGTTATCCACTACTTGTACATGGTGATAGTATGTTTTACAATGTTGCACTAATATGTTTAAATATTCCATGTCATGATGTGATTGGTTAATATATGGTAAAATTAAAAATTACTATAATAAATATAATTATACAATAATATGACAACTATGGTGAAAATAATATGACAGCTATGGGTCACATTATGTAAAAGATCAGGACCTATTTCAACTATTGGATAATGCTCAACTATTGACTGATTTCCCCTAAATATTAAATTAAAGACAAGTAAAAATTAAGATATAATTAAAATTTTATATAATTTGGAATATAATAATATCTATATTGAAATCTAATATCACATTAATTAAAACCAATAATAATAATATAAGAATATGATATCCCACTAGTTAAAAACCAATAATATTAATATGGAAATCCAATTTTAAAAATTATAAAGTAATAATTGGTAATATAATAAGTCTAGATTCTTTGAGATATGTCCATATTTAATGACATCTACATTTCACATTTACCTTGTTACATTACATATTCCAATATCTACATGTTATGTTTTCATATTAGATGTCATGTTTGGTGATCATTTAGTTGTCAATTTGCATAACAAAAAATTGAAAATTTAGCTTATCATTCCATTTCATTTATCCTATTATTTTATGGAAAACATTATTAAAATCAACATTACATTAGTTTTTGAATTATTTATTACAATCATAATATACCTTTCTTTCCCCACATCTTCTTGCAAAACTTAAAAAATGCTAGCCTTTATCTGGTCTCGAACTTATTCACATCAAAGTCTCCTATAGTGCTCTCTAGTAAGAAAGTATTATCATTATAAAAATAGGTAACCTTACTCACCTATTTTTGTCCTTGGTGATTATTCGTTATTGGTTGCATGGGGTCAAGATCTAGGGGTAAGGACCTTAAAAAAATATGTGATAAATAAAGACACTCATAAAAATCAAAAGCTTATGCAAATAAAATTCAAAACTCACATATCTCTTCCTTCACTAACCTTTAGTTTTGATCCCTTGCATATTATTAGTTTATGGTGTTAATATTTAGGATAGATGCCCTTACTCACCTAAATCTATTCTTTGGTGATGATCCCATGTGTCTTCCTAGTCACATGCAACTAAGTGTGTGTGTGTGGGCACGGGGGGTGGGGTGGGGGGGTTTATAAAGAAAAGTAAAAAGAAAATTTAAAATCAATAATAAATTATAAAGTTTCCAATGACATTTGTTTAAAAGGTTTGTTTACATGTCTATGTTAAAAAGGCTATCTTTATCCCATTTACTGATTATGTTAGGGGTTAGTTACCTATAGGCTAATCCATTAAAATTAATGTTCTATACATTTAGCAATAATTACATTTTCGCCCTTTGCTTGTAATGATTAGGTAATATCTACTCATTATTTGAAATTTTTATGTATAGTTTCCATTTTACCATATCATGCATATCCTTCTTCTCCTTTCATTCCTTTTCTGTAAGTTGAGTGTCATATGTATTGTAAATAAAATAACCTAGTCATTGTCTACAAACTAGTTGTTAACGCATTTGTAGTTTTATATATAGTCTATCTTATTACATCATTTTCATATAGTATGTTTCTCATTTTACATATAATATCATTTACATAACAATATTAAAAACATAAGAGATACATGATATATCATCACATGCCTAGTCATATAAATTGCATAAACTAAAAAACATACATTAGAATAAACACATAAAATTTTATGGTAACTCACTAAAATAAACCAATATATATATATATATATATATATATATATATATATATATAATAATGTTGAGTTTATAAAATCAATGTCTCAAGTACAACCCACCTCTGTAGAGAGAGTTTAAACCTAATTTGGATGTGGATCCTACATGGGTAGATAGGTTTAAAGATATAGAAATGATAGTACACAATGATAAATATCAGATCTATAGTAGGCCAATTTAATGTTAAACTTAGATGTACCATTTACTAAATTTATTAGATTGAGATAAGATATAAATGAAAAGTATAACTATGCTATAAATTTAAGTGAAATAAAATAATGCACTTAGTTGTCTCTAATGCTAATATATATCTAGATCTAGTAAAAACTAAAAGTAGGTGGGAAGATAGTTTTGAAATAGTTGTCAAATTCTAGATCTAGTGCCTTTAGCTCTTTGGATAGTTGTATCATCTTGGGATGGTTGCATCAACTCTACTATCTAATTTTGATCCTAGTGTGCTTTAAATAATATTAGTTGAAATAAGATGCAACGATTTGGATGCTTCTAGGTTTTAGCTTTACCTTCACTCTATTTCATTAATATTTGGGTCATGGACTATCGCTCCTTATGAAATGGAAAAATCCTAGCTTTCCATAATTAATGTGACCTTTAGGAAAAATGGGTTAGTGGGCACAAGGTGTTGAGATAATACACAATGATCCCATTTTCAAATGGTGATAGCTAAATATCCAATACTCTATTGGATGGACACATAATAATTTAGTTATACCCTATGTGTTGGCTTGTGTGTGAATCATGTAATGTGTGTAAAGCAAGTACAACAATGACCTATCATGTAACTTGGCAAATAATACCTTGTGAATGATAGTACTTCAGACCTATAGATGTGTTATACCTATGAATGGTGTGAAAATAGGGAAATTTTATTTAATTGAATGCTTGATAAATATATTTTGATAAGTTCCTTGGTCTCTTAGTCTTATTGTCAAGTGAGGAATGAATTCGGGTTGATAGTATATTTATATCAATCCTATCAAGAGATAAATTGTATTAAATCACTTAGAATGACCATTATAATACATTTAATTTATAAATTGGATGACTCTATGGCATTGGAAACTTTCATCAATTTAGGATAGGAACATCAATACTATTATCTACCTCATACATTAATGTCCTAGGAGTAACAAAATAGGTACAGGATCAAAACTTTAATAGGTCTAAGACAAGTAAATTTTAATAATTTTGGGAAATAAAGGATGTATGTGTCATCAATATAATAATGGTAAAATTAATTAGGCCAAGGGGCACAAGATATATAAAATATAAGCTTTCAAAAGTAAGGCATGTATATAACTAAGAGGAACAACTAAGCTTTATGTTTGCCAAGTGTATAAGACTGAGGTAACACATAATCACATTATATCATCTACACTATCTTACCTTTAATTTAGTAATGGAATTACTAGTTTAAATAAAAATAATAAGAACCTAGATATGTATGCATACCTTGTGTTTGCTTGAGTTGAATTTGAGTGATTCGCTGATGACTGACCTGCAACTAAGTGCATATTATAGTGTAAAATCAATGCATATAATCTAGGTTAAAATTACTTAAAATATATTAAAATTGAAAGAATAAGATTTAAGATTACACCTGTGTGTTGATGTAACCACCTTGCCTATTAGAAAATTTATTTTTCAAAATATCTATCATTATAAGGATCTAAAACTATAATTATGATAATTGTAGATAAAATATTTAAAGTGTATATATCCAAGGGGTAATATATATATATATATATATATATATATATATATATATATATATATATATATATATAGTAAGGCACATGCCCCCAACTTTGGATCAAAATTGGGTTGCCACATGGCATTTGAAATTAGCTCAACCATGTAACCCAATGATACTTATAACCTGGTGAGGTTGGATGATCAATTCCAACTTGAAAGTTTATAAATATTAAGTGATTTAATCACCTCAACCATACCAAAAGTTGAAATAACTACTATAGTATATTAGTTCGATAAAGTCTATAAAATTTCACAAGGTATTAATATGTGCACTGGTTTTAGAATTTAAAATTGATTTGTACTTTTTAATATTAGTCACATGTTATATAGAATATGTACCTTAAACATGTCTCATGATGAAACTATGTATAAAAATAGTAATGTGTATAGAATTAGGCCACAACTATGAATTTAAATCATATAATTATGTGCTTTGGCCAATTTGGTTAATTATGTAAGTGTCGATAAAATGTTTCCAAGACATTCCTCCACTATATATGGAAAAATATGAAACTAATATAAGTACCAATATGGAGGACAAGTTTCCAAAACATGCCCCCACAATAAACTTGAGATGTTAAATAATCAATAAGTGTGTAGAACATGCTTCTAAATCATGCCTCCATTAAATCTATAAATTGATATAAGTACCATACCAAATGATTATTAATAACATGCTTCTAAATCATACCCCTAGTATAGTCTATAGATTTTGAATGTATGGAAGCCATGTCCATATGATATACCCCAACTATAATCTAGAAACTATGAATGTGTGGAAGCCATGTCCATATGACATGCCCCAATAACTCTATGAACTGTGCCATGTTTGGATAACATGTTTCCAAATCACACACGCATTAATATGCCACCTTTTGAGGTGATGAAAAAATAGTACTGGTAGTTACCTTACCTCAAAAGGGTAAGACAACTATAAAATATGTGAATGTAACCATGCATCATATAAAAGGAACATGTCTAGGAAAATGTATAATTGAATCACATAGAACCAATGTGATCATATGTAGGCCCAAGATACATGATAATTATCATGAAATATATAGATAGTAGTAGTATAATATCACCAATAAAATAATTACTCATGCCCATAAGAGCACTCAAAAGTAGGTGAATAAACAAAAGTCCTAAGAGATCACCAAAAATAGGCATATTAAAATGATGAAAAATTGAAAGGACATGACTTAATAAAATGTCCAAAAATTAAGGAATGATATTCAAATCTCCATACCAAAATCAATGACATATTCAAATGCCAAATAAGGCAAACATAGGCATAGGGGATGCATACAATGAAGCATATTTAAATGCTCAAACTAACAAGACAATAGTAAGGCAAAACAATCAAGGAAGTGTATAAAGGAAAAACATAAGCAATTGACATAGCATATCATAGTATCTCAAGGATCATATTTATTTTCAAAAAATTTCAAGTAGATACCATATCAAGTACCATAGAATGATATAACCTAGAAGTATCAATATCTTAGAATACAGATGCCCCAAACATCCTAATACTATGAGTAGAGGGAAAACCCAACACTCATAAGTGAATATAATAGTGTATTTATGTACAATTATAAATTTATATGTAGGACTAATTGATATGTTATCCCTCAACATGGGATTAATAAATAGATGTGAGGGAGACAATATAAAATATAAGTGTCAAAAGTGTATTTTAAATGTTTTTATTTTTTAGTAGTTTGTATAAGCTATCCCATGATCTTAAGATGAGTATGATAATATTCAATTTGTGGTAAATGCATAACACTTCTTGAATCATATGTGTCATGTGTGTGCATAGTATAATAAAAAGTGTATCATGTTATTTTGTTAATTTTTTACTTAGTATATTTGGCTTGCATTTATCCAAGTTGGGTTCCTTATTTTTTTATGAAGGATTCAACGATAGGTACCATGTCCTTTAGATATGTATAAATCATATGGTATGTTATCAAGTGGGTCAAAATATGGTTTCATTAAATGCTCATCTTTATATGGCTTAAAGGAATGAGTTAGGAGTGTTGGAATGCTATAATAAGGGTGTGGGGAGATTTTTTGAGCATGAAAAAACATAAAGGATGCCTTGTGGTCCTAATAAACCATTCAGAGGTGGTTATGTGCCATGAACATAGTTAGGCCTGTTAGGCCTAATATTAGGCTTAAAGCCCTAATGGGGTCTAAATCCATTTATAAGGCAAGATTAACTCTCTAATCCATTTTATGAGCTTCATGGGGAGTTATAAGGTTATTTGAAAACATTGTCTTGCATGAAAATTACACAAGTTGGTCAAATTTGTCCTATTTCACCTTAGACCTATCTAGAATGCACTCAAGAACTTGACAAGCCAACTTCAAATGTTCACTCCTGTACAAACACATTACATGGAGACCCAAGGAGTTGGTGATAGTTTAATGAGGTCTTACACTTGATTTTAGTGGATGTTTTTCATAATTTCAACATCAAGTTTTTATTAACAAACACTAACAATCTAAACATGTTAAAACCCTCCTAAACCCTTGTCAAAGACCTGATTGGAAAGAAATGAGAAAATATGCATTCAGGAGGCATAGTTTGGCCTAGAAATGGTTTTGAAATTTTATATGACTCTTTCAATATCTTTCCCATCTAGTTTGTCTATACCCTAATTGTATGGACAAGGTTAAAATAGGGTTTCTTATAAGTTTTTATGTGTTTTTTAGGTGTCAAGGAGTTTTGAAGAATGATATCCCTTGGATGGGTTCCATTGGGACATGTAATAACTCTCCAAATTTACTTCTCATATAAAACTGGCATGGAAACACTTCTAACTCATTCATCTTACGTAATCTTTGTCAAATAGTTAAAATGGAGAGTGACTGCCAAGTGAGAAAATAAGAAGTCTAATTAGGGGTCCTTTTAAGGTTTGATTCATGGAATGTAAGGCAAAGAGGCCCTAAAAAGGTGTCATATCACCTCTTCTATGGATTTTATTGAGAAATAGAAGATCATTTGGATGAAAAATGTGAACATAGACCTATAAATCTAGTAATGGTGAGTGTAGATAGTGAGTGCAAGTGTCATGAAGAATATTAGTGGTTAGGAAAGCATCTAATGACTATTGAAGCTTTTTTATAACATATAATTTATAATTCACATGTGTTGACACTACTTAGTATGGCTTAAAGCGCTCAATATAATCCTAATCATGAAATAAATTTTAAGAAAGCCATTTGAAGACCTTATGCCAGCTTTGGAGAGTTTAATGCTTCAGATGGACATTTATCCAAGAAGGCCTTCTAGATATATGTTTTAAACTTCATTATTATATAATTTAATTGGTGTTAATGCCTTTAAATTTGGAATTGTGGCCCTTGACCTCCCCTTTCTTCTCTCTCTTCTCATATTCTATAAATGTAAGCCATTTTAACTCTTGTATTCTAATTCCACACCTGGTATGGTAAAGCTCTACTAGTTTTATATTTTAATTTGCCTTGAAATAAGATATTAAATATGGTTTTGATTCCAAAAAATATCCTATATAAGTATGTGAAGTGTTGTATAGTGAAAAGTCAAGTGATTGGAATATATCTTTACTTTCTCTCAATCCTTCCATGTCTGATGCAAGTTGTTCCACTCTAACATGTCACATGAAGTATTATCAAGTGTATGGCTATATTTTAAAGTTTAAAAGTATTATTAGTGTATGAAACTAATCTATAGTTCACTTATCTTGAGTAGTTACATACATATCACATCCATGTTTGAAATATTAATGTTAGAGAAATTCAATATTCGAAGACTACTGTTGTGAGTCATGTATTTTAGTGCACTTGTATGGTAGTTATGTGGATGTATTTTTGGTGTATCACCCTCTTAGAGTATATTAATTTCATGTCTACTTCTATCCCTTTTAATTAAAGTGATTAGTTAATGTAGGTGATAAGTACTTAAGGGTCAATCTAGGGAGCTAGCCCTTAAACCTAAAGGTCTACCTCTACTATAGGCAACCCACATGCCTAAGGTATTCTAATGTTACCCAAATCTTAGAGTAGGATTGAAAAAACTCATATAGGGTAAAATATTTGGTAAAAAAAGTTCTATCATTCCTGGTGGGACTCTTGTTCTAAATATATCTTGTCAAGATGAATGCTAGTCTTGACAACATCACAGTTGCATATGGTGTTCTACTTAGCATTTGGTGACTCCATCGAAGGTAATATCTAGTTTTATACCATTGTTTTGTTATATTATTTTTTCATAGTTAATATTCCTTACTAGTTATATTCTAGTAGAGTTTTCAATCCCATAAACCCACATATTCAACTTGATTTTCCTCTTGAAGTTTAACATCCTCAGCCTATTTTGACCTTTAAAGAGAAAGATACCTAATATGTCTACTGATAATGTCTTAATACAAGTTGAGAATTTGAATCCAAAAGTGTCAATGACTTTGAAACCTAATATGTCCACTGATACCCCATGCATTTCTCAAGCTCCTAATGCAAACACTAAGTCTAGATCTTCCCTTCAGAAGGTAGAAGATGTTAATGATAAAGATGTAAGGATTCAATACAAAAAAGCTCAGCTTAGGCAAGTAAATATGTACCATGGTGTTCATAAAAACCCATAAACATATCCTTAAAAAGTAAATAGCTTCCCACCTTATAAATATGGTTAGGGTAAAGGTCAAGAACAACCCAGCTTCAATAGGCCTACCAATGCATATAACCCAACTCCTACTTCCAACACAAGAGCAATGGTAATAGTGCATAACAAATTGGTGAAAAGAGTGGAATGGAAATAAGGTAAATTCATGGATGCAAATGAATTTGGGGAGTAATATTTCATTACTCAAGGAGGATTCAATCCTTAATTATCAATAGAATATGAAGTCTTCATATAAGAAAATGAAGGGTGACAACCTCAATGAGTGAACTTTTAAAATTTTCTAATATAAAAAAACTATGTTCTCAATAAAAAAGGCTTAGTTGTAGTCAATAATATAGAAAATAGGAAGGAATTGGGATATTCTCATTGTGTTCCTAAAATTTTAATTAATCCTTCTTCAAGGTAGCAAGGTGTGACTGCAATCATGACAGTCCATACAACTCCTTCTCCTACTCCAAGTCAGAATGTTGGAAGATTTACTCTATATGATCCAATTTATTGAACTAAAAACACTTTATTACCTTCAATAATATAATAAAAGGTAAATTATCCTACCCTAAACATTATTGACTCTTTGAAGAGTGCTAAGACATACCTTTCTTTTTGGGATGTCCTTCACATGCCTAGTCAAAAGGAACTCCTTCAAGATAAGTTGTCTCACATTCATATTAGCCCTCAACCAAAAAGTTAGAAAATTTTCTCTCATTAATAATCTTAATCACATTGTAGATCCCTCTTTTAAATCTAAGAAGCCTCCACCCTTCTGCCTTACTCTTATTATGGGGGACAAACTTGTTCATAACTACGTAGTGGATAGTGGAGCTAGTACTTCAGTGATGCCCAAGGTTGTAGCCAATAAATTGGGTGTAAAGTATGAACCATAAATTAAGAGGTTACTATAAATTGATGGGAAACTTGCTAAATCAATAAGATTGGTCAAGAGTTTGAAAGGTTTATATTGACCAAATTTGACCCTGTAGGTCAAATTGGGACCCCTATATGTAAAAACATGATATTTAGGTGTTTTTATGGGTATAATATTATGTCATATGTGGTATTATAAGTATTTTTATGTCATTTCATGTCATATTATCCTTGGTCTTAATATTTTTAATCCTTAAGTCTTTGTGAGCCATTTAAAGGTCATAAAAGGAACATTTAATGATTTTTACAATCTCCTTGGGTAAAGTGATTGTGTAAAAAGGTGATTTTATGTTTCATGTGTCATATTATTCCTTAATAAACTATTTTTAATTGAAAATTGGTAGGTTCTTCATAATAAAGAGTAGTTTTCTTAGAAAAAGGGAAGAGTTTGGAAATTGTATGACCCATGAGAGAGTGTGACATGTGGGATAATTTTTTTAAGATGAATCTTAAGATTCAAGACTAAATCATACATTTTAAATTATTTTAAATCATAAAAAATTTTCAAAACCCATTTTACTCTCCTATCACTCCACCATGCACACAAAACTAGTCAACAATTTTGTGCTTAGTATGGCTAGTAGGGGAGGTTATAGGAAAATTTATATTAAGGGTGTATTATAAAATAAGTTCACTTAAATTTTATGTTTGTTTTTATAATAATGGTGACATGTGATTTATGAACCATTATTAAGAAGTTGGCCTATCTAATTTTCTTGCTAATCTGTGAATCCTATAGGTTTTATTTTAATTTGGATAAGTCCATACAATCTAGTTTGTGAGATTGATTCCATAATATTTTGAATCATTCCTCTATGTTTTACATGATTTTTTTAATTTTTCAAAGTGTTTCTATAGGTTAAATATCTTAGCCTACAAAATAAGACACTATTCTATGTTATAGATAGGTTTCCACCATTTCCAATGTCTTCATATCTTGTTAATAGTGTCAGAGGATGATGATAGGTTTATATTCACGTTCATAATCTCCTCCTATTCCCTATTCCATTAAAACTTATCATAAAAAAAAAACCATGGAGTCACAACTAAGAGACATACCATATAGTCAATTATTTCATGATTGTCATACACAGTCATCTAAATGAGTTGTGTTAAAGCTTGAGAACATTCATTAAAGAGTGAAAGAAATTATGATGGTAATGTAAATATCCTTATCACAAGAGTGATAAATTATGTTCCATAAAATAATGTGTAGATAGCAATGAGGGTAACCTTTTCAACACTTTCACATAGTCTCCTACCATTAACATACACCTATAGGTATATCATGAGGACTAACCATGTTGAAAATGAAATATTGACACTTGTTTCTTATCCTTTAAAGTGTGAAGAGTAAGTTTGGACATTTTGAGATATACATATGACCCATTTTAGGTCAAATGTATACACACTATCTATCCTCATATTCAATGCTTGCATGTGAAAGTGACTATACCTAAAGGTTAGGAACATGGTCATAGAGAAGTATAACATATTTGGAGGCTTACATAAAGTTGGAAATAACTATTTTTACCTTTAAATTCATGAGTAAAACACTAAAAAATCTTAATATGAGTGAGGAAACATTTAAAGATCCAATGACTATGTTCAAGGATCAAATCCCTAAAAGCACACAACATAACATCTAGCCCTTTTGGAGATGTATTATGACAATGTCATATTGAGTTTTGATCACTCCAAGTTCATTCATCCTATTTCCATATCATCAGAGTTAAAATTTAAAAATGAATAAGGTAATTTAATCCTTTGGTTTTCTTACTGATAAGGCTTAAAGATACACCTTTAACCACTAAATCTAGGTAGTAAAACCTGTAGGCCTTGAGCTATAATGAGATGCTAAACCTAAGTTGGTAGTATTATACCATGAATTCATGTTTGAATTGTTTTATATGGTTTTAAATAAAATTTATGATCTATAGGTCATTTAAATAGGTTGATATGAAATTTTTTGGTTCCATATATAGCTACAGGTGCTTGTTTCTTGAAAATATTCACCTACAACCAAGGGTCAAATTCCTACATCATCCATAGCAAAGGAATAACCATGGAAACATAAAAATTAGTTTATTTAAGATAATAAAAATTTATAAATATATATAAATGTGATAATGAAACATTTCCCAAGAAGATTTCTCACCCATAAGTTTCTATGTGTTCCAATATAATCAATTGCAGTTAATTATAAGCATTAGTGGGTTGAGTAATGTCTATGTTTTAATAATACATAAGGATGAGTTGAATGAGTCCAAAAAAATATAAAATGACCTTAAGGGAATATAAATAAGTTGTATACATTATATTCAATCTAAACTATGTAGGGATAAACTATAGATATAAGTGCCTTGAAGCAAACATAGTTATGAAATGACACTCAATATTAACTAAGCAAAGAGTAGGAAGAATATGTGAGATTTTGGAGGGATGAATTAAAGTTATAAAGACTTAATCATAATCATAATAGTCACATGGAAATATCATGGTAGATACAAATCAAAGAAAGGATCCTAAACAAGCAATACACACTCCATTCCTAAAATCTTGCAGACAGTCAATTTCCCCACAAGTCTGCTTAAAGATTTAATGCATTTAAAGGGTCTAGATATATGATAAAGAGTTGAATGTTTTCATACATAACCTCCATAAATTTTATAATCATATAAAAAAAATTAAATTGTCTGATTAAATAGGGGAAGTACCCTCTATTTTGTCTCAGATAGAGGGTATTTTCCTTTATATGCAAACCCTATAGTTTTGAGAAAAGGAGACAAGGGGATGGATTAATATATGATCATAAATTTAAAATAGGTGAGTGGAGTTTAAAAACACCTAGGAAAATATGAAAAAAACCTCAAAAAAAGATGAAACTCAATAAGGTGCTCTAAACCCTCAAGTGTGTAAACAAACCTATTAGGCATGGTTAAGCCTAGATGGGGGATCAAATTAATGTCTAACCTTAGGTGATAACTCAAATGTATTTTATAATGTTTTTAAGGTCATTTAATATGTGTCCAAACTTTTTGAATGCATAAAAGTCATAAGGAAAGCCATTTTTGGCTTAAGACCAATTAAAACCTACAGGGAATGGAGAAAAGAGTTCAAGTGGACAAAGTTGGAAGATTTAATATACTTGGATGATTTTAATGAGACTAAATTAGATTGGATTAGTTTTATAAGGTCATTAAAAAATATTTTGTGGCATTATTTTATATATCTAATGTCAGACCTTTATGAAACATCACTAAAGGTCAAAACTGGCTAAAACCCTTACAAACCCTTAGAAATGACCTAATTAGGAAAACAAATATGTAAAGATACTAAAATTGCCTATAATTTCATATAAATTATATGTAATTTTTATATGACTCTTCAGGGCTACTCCCCATCCTTTTGGACTATACAAAATTGTATAGATGGAGTACAAAATAGGGTTTTCTTGACAATTTTTTGTGTTTTTATAGGTTCTAGGAAGAGTCTAAATACGTAACTCACATGGGAGGAAATATTAATAATTAATATAACTCATCATGTCCATTTAATTCTTTACAAAAAATCCTAGGTGCCTCAATAATATCTCACACCTCAGCCAATCAAAACTAGCATAGTGAACATGATAGTGAGAAGAGTGAAAAACTTCAAGTTATCTAATTTTAAGGTGTAATTGAATAATATAAGTCCATTAATGGCATTAAAACATTTAATTAACCAAATTTTATATATTTTAATGAGAAACTAAAGCTATTTTGTAAATCAAGTGTGCAAGGTGTTTGAAAAGCAATTTTCTTTGACTACACGTAGTGATGGCTCATTTTTAGAGGAATGCAAATGATTAGGAATGTAGATAATGTATGGATAAGCATTTAAATAACCCATAACTCTTAGTTAAATAATCATATATATCCCTAGTCATTTTTGGGATGTTTCAAAAGGGGTGAATGATGAAGATAGTTTTATTGTGTATAATGAGAACTTGTATGCCACATTTCATGAGTTACATAGTTTAGAGAGCCATTTGTCATCTCATACCTTGCATGGTATATATCTTAATTAATTAATATAAACATGTAACTCCTTTTCTTAGTATTACACATTTCCTTGTGACCTTTGGAATTCTTTCTTCCCTTATCTCTTTTAAGTTCTATAAGAACTAGCCATTTTAGCTATTGTAAGTATGCTTCTCCTGAGTATGGTGAATCCATACTCATTTTCATACTATGGATCAATAAATAATACTAGTTAGACCTCTTATATGATTATTCATAGTGGTTTTTCTTGAATTATTTATCTTTTTCAGTGATTAATTTTGTTTCCTTGGCACCGTTTTCTCATTCTCTCACCTATTTGTAGCTTGAAAGCTTCTTCTTATAGGTCATGTGAAGTTTTCTATGAATTTAAAATGTTTAGTGAGTTAGCCTATCCAATATTGTTATTATAGGCCTCTTGTCTAGTCCTCCTAGACTAAACATTCATCACAACCTCATAATGAAATATTGATGTGAGAAGATTTAGATTAGAGAAGTGTATGCCTAGTTAGTCTCTTGGTCTCATGTGTGACATGCCACTGGTTGGTAGTTATCAATTAATTTCATGTATCACCACCTTTAGGATAGTTTTTTTTCAATTTTATCTCCCTTTTCCTTTCAATCATAAGTGTAGTAGTGATCTAAAAGTGGTACATCAAGGGAACTATCTCTATCTAGAGATTCACCTCATTCTTAGGCTATCAACAACCTAAAGGTGTTTCAGTTATGCCACTTGGATGAGGGAAGCTAAGACATATCCTCAAGTGGTGAAAATCCAAGTGACAAATTTTTTTGGCATGCATGGTGGGAATCATTATCTAATAAGTTAAAAAAAATTGGTGTTGTCTTTCAATAAATCAGCCTTTGGAGGCATCTATCTAAGCATCAATGGTGACTCTAAGGTTACATTAGTTGGTCAAGTAGCCAAAGTTTTCCTTTTGAAGATTATTGGTAATTTTTTCTTTATGGCATTACTTCCTAATGAAGTTATATAGCTGATTTTTGTGTTGAGTATTTTTTTACATAAGTTGATGAGATATCTCAAGCTTATGGAATTATCTATTAACCTTTGTATGATTCTTATCAGCCTTATCATGTTCCTTACCAGCTCCAATATGACCCTTATCAAACTTGTCATGAATTGTATCATTCATATAACTAGCATTCTTAATATCTTTCTCCTCCTAATCAACCTAGTCACTTCTCAAATTAGTCTATTTTATCTTGGGATATGACAGGTGCAAGATGGATATTGACATATAAAGGGGAAATGGTCAAGATATTCCTAATCACCTCATTCATAATGCGAGAGATTCATTAGATCTAGTTAAAAGAGAGTGGGTACCTATTGAGAGAATAAATTAGAGAAGGCTCATAAATGAGATATTAGATGTGAGTGGTTTGGTTTCATCCTTATAAGATAATCTATGAATTAATGAGGAATAGCCTCACCAAATCTATCATCCCTCTTATACTCCTTATCCTTATGAAGATTCCTATCAACTTCAAGAGAGACTTTGCCAAGAGAACCTAGTTAAGTAAATTTAAGAGTTAGAGTTGAGAATGAAATTATTGAATCAATGTGTGATGGAAGGTTTAGATCCAAAAAAGTATCCTATTCCTTAACACACCCCATATAACCTTCCTCAAGAGAGTACTAAATTTGAATGAGATTTCAATGAAGTGATTATAAAATGGAAGGAAGAAAACCAAGCTATTTTTTCTCAAGGTTTGCCTCCCCTTCGTCAAGAACTCCCAAAAGGATCTCCTACAAATTATTATCAATCTAATGTTGAGTTATATGCTCCACTACAAATTAGTTCATCTTATCCTCACCCTATCACCCTTTTCCTTGATGGACCTATGGTGTGAAAACTTAAAGAGGAACATTTGGTTGATAAGAATTAAGACTCTTGATTGAAGAAAATATATCTCCTCGACAGCCTCATTGGGTTAGATCACCTAATTACAAAATTCCTAGCATTGGAATCACCAAGAAGGAGAAATAAATTAAGGATCTTGCTATCCTTGAGAAGCAAATTCAAGCTATAAAAATTTAGATACAACTTGAGATCACTCAAGAGGTTCTAAATGCTGAAGAAGAGGTGATTTCTTGTGTTAAATATTCTTATTGTATTGATATTGAATAATGCCTTCCTTATGTTAAAGAAGAGGAAATCACCATTGGTTCTTCTATCACTATCAAATATATAATATATGAGCAAGAAAAAGTCTCTAATTATCCTTAGGATGAATTTTTTTCAATCATTGGAGTAGGTTATACTTCTCTTTAAGGAGGCTATGATTTAGCCAAAAATGGAGAAGGAAACCTTGACACTGAAGTGGGTATGCAAAGAAGAAGCAAATTTCAAATTTGTCCTTTCAAGAGCCATATGCATCCCATGATTATATTTTTGAAATAATCATAATTGGTTATCATCCTTTAAAAATATTTGGAGAAACACATCATCTTTTTAAGGATTTAACAAGCTTCTATTGGCCTCAATCTTTCAAGGAACAAGAAACTAATCCTCTTAAATCCATGTCTACCAAGAAGATATAAGTTGATCATGAGATGAAGAGTGCATAGAAGTATGAGGTATGTGAAAAAATTAAATAGGAATACATTTACATTGGATACCTATTTAAGGATGATATAGTTGAGAGTAAATCAAGTGAAGTTCCAAGGAATAGGTCTAATCTACCAATCATCCAATTCAAGGAGCAACATGCTTGGCATTGTGATTCACCTCATAAAGAAGAAGATTCAAGGAAATTTCCTTTTGATCCTAGAAAGGAATTATGATTAATTTATAGTTATATATAAATTTTTTTTCTATTTTCCCTAAGTGATTTGAGCACACGTGTGTGCCTTATTAGTGTGTTTGCTTTGGTATGTGTGTGTCCTTAATTTTGTGTGGTTGAGGGAATTACTTATCTTGTCTTGGTAAAAGCCTTGTTATCAATAATTAGGTCTTAGTTTTTTGTTTCAAACTTTATATGGCTCCATAAGCCCATCGATAGGATAAGGCTATTGATATTTAGCATAACAAGCATGTTACCCCTATGAGTCACCAAATTGTGGACCAAATTTGACCCTATAGGTCAATGTGGAATGCCTATAGGTAAACACTTGATCTTTAGGTGTTTTTATGGGTATATTATTATGTAATATGGTGTATTATAAGTCTTTTAATGTCATTTCATGTTGTATTAGCCTTGGTCTTATTCTTTTTTATCCTTATGTCCTTTTAAGCCATTTAAAGGTCATAAAAGGAGCATTTAATGACTTGTACAACCTCTTTAGGTAAAGTGAAGGTGTAAAAAGGTGATGTTATGTGACATGTATTATTATTATTATTATTCCTTCATCAACTATTTATAACTTAAAAGTGGTAGTTTTTTAAGAAGAAAGAGAAATTTTCTTGGAAAAAGGGAAGAGTTTGGCACTTATATGACCCATGAGAGAGTGTGACATAGGGGAGAAGGTTGTAAGATGAATATTCAGCTTAAATAGACTAAATTACATGTTTAAAATTATCTGAAAGTGTAATAAAAGGTCAAAAACCAATCTACTCTCCTATCAATCCACCACGCACATAAAAATAGTCAACAAGTTTGTGCTTAGTATGGCTAACAGGGGAGGTTTAGATTATATTTTGTGTTTTTTTAAATAATAATTGTGACATGTTCTTTATGAACCATTCTTAAGAAGTTGGCCTATCTAATTTACTTGCCAATCTATGAACCTTATAGGTTTTGCTCTAATTTGGACAAGTCCATACAATATAGTTGGTGATATTGATGCCATAGGATATTTAATCCTTAATATAATTTTTTACATGCTTGGTTTCATGTTTCAAAGCTTTTTGATAGGCCAAGTATCTTAGGTTACAAAATAAGACATTATTTTGTGTTACAAATAGGTTTTCACCATTTTCATGTCTTGGTAACAGTGTTAGAGGATGGTGATAGGTTTATATTCATTTTAATAATATCCTAATGGTCCCTTATCCATTAAAACTTATCCTAAAAATAATAACCATGGAGTGGTAGCTACAAGACATAGCATATAATCAATTGCTTCATGACTATCATACTCAATCATCTGAATGAGATGTATTAAAGCTTGAGCACATTCATGAGAGAGTGAAATAAAGTAATATGGTTATTTAAACATCCTTATAACATGAGTGATAAAGTATAGTCCATAAAATAATGTGTATATAGTAATGAGGGTAAACTTTCAAACACTTTCACACTATATCCTACCATTAACATACACCTATAAGTATATCATGAGGACCAATCATGTTGAAAGGGAAGTATTGACACTTATTTCAGATAATTTAAAGTTTTAAGAGTATATTTTGAGATATTTATATTGACATATAACCCATTTAAATTCAAATGTATACACACTGTTGATCCTCATACTCACTGCCTGCACGTGAAAATGATTGTACTCAGAGGTTGGGAACATGGTCATACATAAGTATAGCATACTTGGAGGATTACATAGCATTGGAAAGGGATATTTGTCAATTTCTAGTCATGAGTAAAACATTAAATAGTCTAAAGAGGAGTGATTAACCATTTAAATATCTAATGATTATGTTTAGGGATCAAATCCCTAAAAGCATAAAACAAAGCACCTAGCCCTTTTAGAGATGTCTTATGATAATGCCATGTTGAATTTTGATCACTCCAAGTGAATTAATCCTATTTACATATAATAATGGTTAAAATTTAAAAAAGAATAATTTAATTTAGTCCTTTTTTTATTACTAATAAGGCCTAGAGATGCACCTTTAACCACTAAATTTAGGTAGCGAAACCTACAGGCCTTGAGCTATAAAGGGATTATTCATTAAAGTTTGTAATATTAGACCATGCCTTCATGTTTGAATGGTTTTATATATTTTTAAAGAAATTTATGATTTATATGTCATTAAATTAGGTTTATATTCAAATTTTTGGTTCCATATATAGTTACAGGTGCCTGTTTCTTGAAAGTATTCACCTACAACCAAGGGTCAAATTCCTAGATCATCCATATCAAAGGATTAACCATGAAAACATAAAAATTGGTTTATGTAAGATAATTATAATGGATAATTATATATAAATGTGATATTTCACATGTATCAATATTATTTATAACCCACAAGTTTCAATTTATTCCAATACAGTTAATTATAGTTGATTGTAAGCAATAATGGGCTGAGGAGTAATGCCTAAGTGTTGACAGTGCATAATGATGAGAGAAATGAGTAAAAACAAATACTAATTTCCTTAATGTACTATAATTAATTTGTATACATTTTAATAAATATAAATATTCTATGGATCACCTACAAGTATAAGTGCCTTGAAGTAAACACAATCAAGAAATGACAATCTATATTGACTAAGCAAAGAGTATGAAGAATATGTGAAAGGTTATTAGGATGAATGAAAGTTATAACACCTTAAAAATGATAATAAAATTCTCATGTAACTCTCATGGTAGACACAAATTAATTAGATGACCCTAAACAAGTAATACATAGTCCACTCCTTAAATATTGTAGGCATTAAATTCCCCCATAGGTCTGTTTAAAGATTTAATGCATTTAAAGGGTCTAGAGATCTGATCAAATGTTGAATTTTTTCATATATCACCTAAATCACTTGGATAATCATATAAAATATTTAACTTGTTTTATTAAATAAGATAATTACCCTTTATTTTTCTTAGATAGAGGGTACTTCCATTTATGTGTAAATTATGAATTTTTGAGAAAAGGAGACAAGGGGATGGGATAAGAGATGATAAAACATTGAAAAGGGGTGTGTGGAGTTGGAAAAAACCTAGGAAAACATGAAAAAAATCTCACATAAGGATGAAAATCTATAGGGTGATCTAAACCCTCAAGTTTGTAAACATGCTTGTTAGGCATGGTTAAGCCTAGAATCCAAATGGGGGGTCAATTTTATTTATAAAATTAGGTGATCACTAAAATTGATTTTATCATGTTTTTATGGTCATTTCATATGTTTAAAATCTTGTGGAATGAATATAATTTTCAAGGAAATCCACTTTGGCATAGGACCAATTTAAATCTATAGGGAATAGAGAAAAAAGTTTGAGTGGACAAAGTTGGAAGCTCATATCTTCTTGGATTATTTTAATAAAGACTCAAGGGGATAGTATGAGTTTGAAAAGGTCATGAAAAAAAAATTGTGGAATTAGTTTATGTATCCAATGTCATACCTTTATGAAACATCATCAAAGGTCAAAATTATCTAAAACCCTTACAAACCCTTAGAAATGACCCAATTGGGAAAATGAAGATGGAAATATGATATAATGGAACATAATGTAATGGAAATTAGTTTGAAGTTAAAGAGTATTATTCAGCATACTCCCCATCCTTTTGGCCTATACAGAATTGTATGGATGGAGTAAAAAATAAGGTTTTCTTGACAAAGTTTTGTGTTTTTATAGGTTATATAAAGAGTCTAAAGATGAAAATAACATGTTATAAAATATTTATAATTAAAATAAATATCCATGTCCATTTAATTCTTTATAACAACTCTTAGGTGCCTCAACAAGAGCTTTCATCTCAGCTAGTCAAAACTAGCATAGTAAACATGATAGTGAGAAGGGTGAAAACTTTCAAGTAAGATGATTTTAAGGTGTGCATGATGATTATAAGAAAATGGATGGAATTAAAACATGTAATTTAAACCCTCATATGGATTTTTATGATAAACTAAATCCATTTTGGAAGCCAAGTCTGTAAGGTGTCTAAAAAAGGAGTTTTTTTACTACAAGTAGTGATGGATCATTTTTAGAGGAATGCAAGTGAGTAGGAATACAACCAGTGCATGTATAATCATGTAAATAAACCCTCCCTTTCATTTAAATAATCATATTTATTGTTATTTAGTTTTAGTACGTTGTAAAATGGGTGAATGATGAAGACAATTTTCTTGTGTAGAATGAGAAATTCTATACCACATTTCATGAGTTGCATAGTTTGAAGAGCCATTTGTCCTATAAAACCTTGCATGGTATGTCTCCTAATTCATTATTAAACACATTTAACTTTTTTTATCAGATTTAAACTTGTCCTTATGACCTTTTGACTTATTTATTCTCTTCTTTCTTTCAAGTTCTATAATAAATAGCCATTTTGGCTATTATAAGTATGCTCCACCTAAGTATGCCAAAGCCTTACTCATTTTCATACCATGGATCAATAGATACTATTTATTTTACCTCTTATATGATTTTTAATAGTGTTTTTTCTTGAATTATTGATCTTTATTAGTGATGATTGTTGTTTCCTTAGCATTGTTGTCTCATTCTCTCACCTATTTACAGCTTGAAAGCTTCTTCTTTTAGGTCATGTGAAGTTTTATATGAAGTGTCAAGGTTGAGTGAGTTATCCTATTCAATAGTGACATTATATGCCTATTGTATAGTCCTCCTAGCCTAAACATTCATCATAGCCTCATAATGAAATACTTATGTGAGAATATTCAAATTAGAGAAGTGTATGCCTAGTTAGTCTCTTGGTCTCATGTGTGACATGTACATGGTTGGTAGTTATCAATTAATATCATGTATCACCACCTTTAATATAGTTTAATTTTATTTTTCTCTCCCTTTTTCTTGAAAACATAGATGTAGTAGTGATATAAAATGGTACATCAAGGGAGCTAGCCCTATCTAGAGATTCATATCATTCTTAGGTTGCCCACAACGTAGAGGTGTTTCAATTATGCCATTAAGATGAAGATAACTAAGACATCTCCTCAAGGGGTGAAAATCCAAGTGACAATATTTTTATTCATTATTATCCTAGCTTACCCATACTTAAAGACATTTTAGTTGACTTGCCTACTCACTTTGTTATCTACTTAAGGGATTTCACAACCAAGATAGGAGGCTACCTCTTAGTTGATTGGTCCTTCTTATCCTTCAAGATAAGGTATGGAGTAAAGTTAACCACTAAAACTTATCCATTGGCTAAGTTTCATATTGAGCCCTATGTAGAACCAATATTTAATTTGAATTGTGTCATCAGTGATCAAAAGAAGTCTATTATGGATGATGGAACATATTCTAAGCTTGAGGCCATATCTGATCTATTTCTAGATGAGTATGGTCTAAACACCTATGAATATGATCCATATACTTTGAGAAAATTGATCTTGGAACATACATCATCCATGCTGGAGCATATGAGAAATATAAGGTAACCATTTAACATTTTTTTTTCATAAGCTACTGAGGGTAATTACCTCATTCACATATATGATGATGATAGCTTACAAAGTATGATAGATCAATATGATGAAAAGAACAATGCCATTCTACCTAAACCACATAAAAAAGTCTTCAAACATGATAGACATGAAGAGGAATATGACCTATGTCAAAGGTTTTATGCCATAAGTCAAGATTTGGAACAATTGAGTAGACCTACTTCTCCTCCTAAGAAGTACATATTTGATGGTAAGTTTGTTGATGAGCCTAATAAACAGGTTGTTGAGTGTCTTATCAAGGATGAAGAAGAATGTCCTATTGAGAAAGAAAATGAAGATCAATCACAAATCACTGTCATGAAGGTTTAAACCATATAATATTATCATGAAGCCAAAATAGAATATTTTGTTCTTAGGGATCAATCTAAACCTCAACCTAAGGTTGAATCACTTTCAGTCCTAATGGATTAGAAGATAGACAATATTGATGATCTCATACATCAAGAACATCATGTCCAAAAAGAAAGTGAAGTTGAGGCTATCTTGATAACTTCCAATTTTTAGTTTAAGAAGTGTCAATTGGATATTATAGAGATAAATCAAGTTTTAGACCCAAACAAGATCCTCATAAGGTAATATAAAGTATCCTTGAAAGCTCAAAATAGTGCAGTTATAGACAGCAAAAGACCTAAAAGTGGTAAGTTATTTGGCCATCCACATAAGAAAGTATTTGTTGAAAATCATGTTCCACATGATATGTTTCTCTTATGGAGTATCAAGGATGCAAGAGGTACCATCTTTGAGCTTGGTTGAAGCCCAATGAGTTGTTCTTCACCTTAGGTATTGAGGTCTTATATATACTAGGATAGGTGTGTGTGTTTACTTAGGTGTCTTATTTTGTTTGTTCTTTCTTATTGTTTTATATTTTTTGGTTTAGTTTCAAAGGTAATTCATTTTTATAAAAGTCTATAGGTGACTACATAGCCCAATGGATAGGAGTAGGTTACTAGTCTTTAACATAGCTAGTTTATCACCCCTAGGAAATCATGAAGATGTTGACTATTTTGACCACAAGTCAAAATAGGTCAACCCCCTATAGTTTAAAATTTTATATAGGGGTCTAATATGGTATTGTATATGTATCATGGTATTAATGGGGTCAACACTATGCTTTAGCTTTGTCATATTTATCCTAAATAGCCTAATGTCATTTTAGGGAGCATTTTGGGGTCATTTATGGGACTTGTGTGATTTAACATAGAGTAAAAGTGTGTAAATGTGTTCTTAAGCATCTCATGTATAAGTATATGTAATATATAATATTTCATAACTTAATTTTTAGGTGTTATGTTGAAATCAAGAAAATAGTTGAGAAAAGGTGATTTTTAGTTATTGTACAACCTATACATCATATTCAGCATGTATGGAAGGCTTCAAAGTGACACTTAAGGTTCCATAAACTCATTTCCATATTTTATAAGATTTAAAAATATCAAAAATGTCATAAAACCATTCTTCTTATACATCACTCTACTTTACATACAAAAGTAGTCAACTAGTCTTTGCATGGTATAGCCAGGAGGAGTTGAGTCGGGTCAAATGATTCTAAGGAATTATAGTAATATTTTTTTACATATAATTAATAGTTATAGTCAAAATATTGGTTGATTTTTCCTTTATAAACCATTTCTTAGATTGCTTATGACTCTTTTTTGCCTGCTCATCCCCATACCCTTTAGTTTTCTCCTCTGTTTAGATTGGCCTATACAAATAAACTATTGTAAGTGATTATGAAGAGTGTGATAATCATTATCACATAATTATTTGTAAGTTTTTAATTTTTGGTGTGAATTAGTTTACATGATCACCCTTATCTTGCTAACAAGACTTCATTGGCACTTTGCAGACAATTATTTCACTTCTTGAAGAGTTAATTTCATGAAAGTGGCTTTAGGATAGAGATAGAATGATATTTTAAACCTATCATAACAATGGAGAAAATTTAACCTTCATGGAGGTATTTTACTCAATCTATCCTTATGAGAGAGATGTTTAAAGAATACATAGTCAGTTTTTCCTATGACTAGTCATCTGCAATCAAATGGAATTAAGTCTTATAGAGTCATGGAGGTCAGATATGAAGGTTTAAAGGTGGTGAAAAGTCTCATAACTTTAATCATATGTCCACATGTTGATAAATTTTATTTAGGATTGGTTTTTAAAACCAATTCTCTAATATACATAGTTTTGATCCTGATGAGCACCTACGAGCACCTCCATAGATGTATGAGAGAATTGGGATATAAGTATTTGAAACTTGTTTAAACCTTAATTGAGGTCTAAGATCATTGAGGATGTCATAATAATAATGGTGTAGTCACAAGGTGGTAAGTAGACTTGAATCCTATGTCCAAAAGTTGAGAAGGTTGCATTAGAGACATATTATCTTAATATTTTTGAAATAGGGATTCTGCCTTATATTTGGTCTTTTCACATTACATTGTCTTGAGGTCTACATAAGCCTAAGTATTTCATCATGTAGTTAAAACATGGGAGTAAGGAATTGACCAAATATAATGGATGTTTTATCAAGATAATGTTATGTAAATATGCTTCCATCTTAATTAAATTATCATTATAGATGTTTATTATAATCTATAGTATTTTGAGCTCAAATGACCTTTCAATGCTACATGACACTTTGGTTGCATCCCTTAAGACAAGTGGTTGCATTTAAGTAAGAGATGATCTATAACATCAGAGATTAATATAGTGGACTAGACAACCATGTTGAGACATAGGCAAGCACCTATAGGGGTCTCTTTGTTTTCAAAAAGGGTACCTACAAGCTGACTATGGACTAATAGCATATTAGAGCATGATAATTTGGATGTTGGTAATGGCCTAGGGAATAATATAGATAGGTTCAGGAATGAAGATGATTTAAAGGACTTTAATAATATCCTAATTTATTTACAACCATGTCTAAAACATGAACACCACCTATAAAGGTCCTTTTACTCTCAGAATGCTCACCTATAGTGGTTTATAGACTGACAGGTTATTGGTAATAGGCAGTTTGGGTGTTGGCTCATCCTTAAAGCATAGTGTGAATGGGATAAATTATGAAATGAGATAAAATATTTTGATAATTAACTAATTAATGGCTAAAAAACACACTTTAATCTATAATAAACTTATTTTTATAAGGTAAATACACCTATAATCAGTACAGTCAGTCAATTAGGCCTAGGCAAATGGAGAGAAGTGCAAGTTGGAGGTTGGGAGAGAAGCATAAATGAATTTACCATGATTATAAAACCATAATATTATTATGGAACATTATATGTGTTATTATAAGGAGAGATATATATCAAGGGTAATTTTCACACTTCAACCCACAATCAACTCAGAAACCCTGCACAGTCAATGTTACATAGAATGCTCTTGAGGTACTTGTGGTGTAAAAGGTGTTTGAGACATAAGAAAACTATGAAATTTTATGAATAAGTTATTTATGACCTATTTAAGACTCCCATGTTCCCATTTTTCCTTTAAAATATGGGAAGTTCTCTCTATTTTGTCTTAGATAGAGAACACTCATAGGCAGTCTAAACTACAAGTTGGGTGAGTGAATGGTAAGGAAATGAGTTAAGAGTATTGGAACAATAAAAGAAGGGTGTTGGGAGTTTTTTTTAGCATAAAAAAACATAAAAGAGGCCTTGTAGTCCTAAGAAACCACTTAAAGGTGGTTATAGGCCATGAACATAGTTAGTCCTATTAGGCCTAAGACTAGGCCTAAAGCCCTAATGGGATCTAAATACACTTCAAAGGAAAGATGAACTATATATTCCATTTCATGAACTTAATGGGGAGTTATAATGGTATTTAAAACCATTGGATTGTAGGGGAATTACTCGTATTGGTTAAATTTAGCTTATTTCACCTCAAACCTGTCTAGAATCAATTCAAGAGCTTGACAAACCAACTTCAAATGTTGACACCTATAAAAAAATATTACTTGGAGACCGAAGGAGTTGGGGAGAGTTGAAAGAGGTCCTAAAATTTCTTTTAGTGGAATCTTTTCATAGTTTAATGCCTAGTTTTTATGAATAAATGCTAACAATCTAAACATGTTAAAACCCTCATAAACCCTTGTCAAAGACCTGATTGGAAATAAATGAGTAAACATGATTTTAGGAGGGATATTTTATCTTGAAAATGGTTTTTAAATTGTATAATACTCTATAAATATCTTTCCCATCTAGTTGGTCTATACCCTACTTGTACTGATAAGGTGAAAATAGGGTTTCTTACAGGTTTTTATATGTTTTGCATGTGAAGGGGAGTTTTAAAGAATGAGAGATATTATATTTGGTTAATTAGGATATATTATAACTCTACACATTAATTTATCATATAAAATTGGCATGAAAACACTTATACTAACTCATTCATCTCAGGTAGTCTTTGACAAATAGTGAAAGTAGAGAGTGACTGCTAAGTGAGAAGATGAGAAGTCCAATTGGGGATCATTTTAAGTTATAATTCATGGAATGGAAGGAAATGGGACCATATAAATGTGTCGTCTCACCTACTAAATATATTTTATTGAGAAAATAAAGATCATTTGGAAGAAAAATGTGAAGATAAACCTATAAAGCTAGTGATGGAACCTGCAGATGGTGAGTGCAAGTGTCATAAAGAATACTAGTAGTTAAGAAAGCATATATTTATTGTTTAATATTATTTATAACCCCTAATTTATATTACACATGTTAAAATATCCCTATTATTGTTTCAATTCTCAAGAGAAGCCTAATCATGAAGGTATTTTTGAGAAGGCCATTTGAAGTCTGTACAATAATTTTGGAGAGTTTGATGCTTCATATGGACACTTGTCCAAGAATACCTTCTAGATATATATTATTAAGTTAATACTCATATAATTAAAATAGTTTTCATGCCTTGACATGTGGCATTGTGACCCTTGAGCTATACTTTCTTCTCTCTCTTCTCACATTTTATAAATTCAAGCCATTTTGGCTCTTGTATTCTAATTCCACACCTAGTATGGTGAATCACTACTAGTTTGATTTTGTAATTTGCGTTTGAAATAAGATATTTAATGTGGTTTTTAGTCCAAAAAATATATTTTATAATTATTTAAAGTGGTGTATAGTGAAAATTTAAGTGATTGGCATCTATCATTTCTTTCTCTTAATCCTTTCATGTTTGAAGCAAGCTATTCCACTCTAATAGGCCACATGATGTGTTTTCAAGTGTATGGGTATATTTTCAAGTGTAAAAGTATAATTAATTTCTAAAAATAATATTTTTTTCACTTTCCTTAATTAGTTTCAGGCATATCACGTCCATGTTTGAAATACTAATGTTAAAGCAATTCATGATTATAAGACTAGTGTTGTGAGTAATGTATATTAGTGCACTTGTATGGTAGTAATGTGGATATAATTTTTGTTATATCAAAACCTTAGAGTATATTAATTTAATGTATACTAATATCCCTTTTCATTCAATCAATTAGTTAATTTAGGTGATAAGCACTTGAGGATCAATATATAGAGATAACCCTTAAACCTAGAGGTTTAGCTCTACTATACGCAACCCATAGGCCTAGAGGTATTCCAATGTTTCCAAAATATTAGAGTAGGTTTGAACAACCTATTATGGGGTGAAATATTTTTTTAAAATAACTACCATGTGTTTAATTTTTAGGAGTGTAATATGATTTTCTAATAATGTGACCTGTGATTTTAGAGGTTGATTTTAATTTTGTAGCTCATGCATTAACTTGGTCATAGTATTTGTTTGTTATTTAAGAGTTTGATCAATCTATAGAGATAACCCTTAAAACTAGAGGTTTATCTCTACTATACACAACCCATAGGCCTAGAGGTATTCCAATGTTTCCAAAATATTAGAGTAGGTTTGAACAACCTCTTATGGGGTGAAATATTTTTTGATAATAACTACCATGTGTTTAATTTTTTAGGAGTGTAATATTATTTTTTAATAATGTGATCTATGATTTTAGAGATTGATTTAAATTTTGTAGCTCATGCATTAACTTAGTCATAGTATTTATTTGTTATTTGGCATGTATACATGTACCCTCAATCGATGTCGGAGGGGTTTTATGGTTACCCTTTTTTACCAAAATAGGATGATCCCCCTTACCCTTTGAAGAGGTGATAATATGCATATAGTTTGAGTGATGATAACAATAACCCTCTTTAGGGTTAGGAAAAATAAGCTCATTTTTAAACATTAGAACATGAATGAGTATGAAAGAATGGAGGTTTTAAATACCTTAGAGCCTTGAGTGTTTTAATCAATAATGAAACATAACAAGTAATGTTGTAGAAAATTTTACTTGATTATATTTGGGGATTAGTCATGCACTTAACAATAAAACCAAGTTAATTATCTCCTTGGTAAAACTAGGCACGAGCATGGTAGGGTCTATGGTGCATAAAATTTAACACAACATTTTACTAGCATAGATTGTTCACAAGGAACAATCCTTATTCACCCACCCAAAGCATAATAGCAAAGGGATCAGGCCAACATTAGGATATTTAAAACATGGAACAACCTTGGTGCCATTAGAACTTAGGCATTGGCAAGATGGGCTTAGGTGGCCTATCAGTGCTAGGATCTTCTAATAAATCTTAATAGGTATAAGCCTATTCCATGGCATAAGTCTCATGGTATACATTCATATTTGGCTGGTCATAACTCTTAATGGCATAAGTTATGGGTATAGCATGTTAGGGGTCATTTAGGTGCTCAACTAAGTCATAAAAATGGCTTAGGTTCAAGTGTTCACTAATTAAGTTAGTGCTTTAGGCATGGGTATTACAACCTCAATACATGCCAGTTTCAAAACTTAACAAATTTCATAGAATTCTTGAAGATATTATATGGTATAAGGATGCAATTAGTGACATGGAACAAACCTTTATATCACACTATAATATACCAAAGGAAATTAGAAAAGTATTGACACAAAACTAAACTATCCACATATAATAGTACTAACTCAAAAAGAAGGGATCAATAACTAGTCTGATAAACAATGCCATTATATTAATCTCAAATTATCCATACAAGATACAATCTATAAAAATAGAGCCTAGGCTCATCCTAGAAACTAGTTATACCCAGTAGCTCATAGACAAGTTTAGGCTATACATCTAGATTCATAGTATATTTCATGTTGGATACAATACATTAATTTTGGTTCTTGATTTTATTATATATTTTCTACCATTCATTGCCTCCTCTATTTTCAAGTTCAATCTCCCTTATATAGGTCAATGATTATCTTCTTACCTAGTTGGATGGGAGTACATCAAATCCTGAGCTATTAATGGAGGTTATTATGTTACTAGCTCTATGAATGTAAAACCTATAGTCTATAACTACCATGTGTAATCACTCAAGAGATTATCCTTTAAATCTAAGTTCCAAACAACTACCTTCCAGTTAATGTAAGATCATCGAAGATTCCTCTAACTCATGCTAACAATTTCAAAATGGAAATTAGTTGTAATAACTACCATGCACTAATATGTGTTGCATTGGTGTGGTCCACTACTTAGTCACACAAGGGGGCCTAACAATACCCCATATAAAATTAATAGTCCACCATAGACTAGTCTTTTATCACCTTTGGTGTGAAAAACTTACGTGCATCATGATTTAATTCTACCTTGAAGTTTTCAAAACCTTATATAGTGATCTTGATCTCTTTTATGGTGCCATTTTCTTAAGTAGATGTCACCTTGAGGGTAAGTACATCTATGCTTTTTATTTCTTTTATAAAGGCCTAAAGCCTTTCCTTTTCTCACCTTACCCTACTATCTAGGATATCCCCTTGCTCACTAGCCTTTATTTGGAAGGCATGGAAAAGAGCCTCTAGGTCTTGACCTTCACCATCACTTGTACATGCTTGGTTTTGCTCACTATGAAAGAGCATTAGAATAAGGCATATTTTTTCTCCTTTTCCTTTTTATCAAATGTGTTGATGATTATTGCCTAGGTGGTAAAGTTGAAAAATATGTCATTTGCTTCTTTCATGCCCTCTTCGAGTTTGGCAAATAGGTCTTCCACCATATATAGATTTTTATTCAACTCTCTTATTAAGGCCTTATAGGGGTCTTCTTGCTCTTCTAGTGCCATCTTCATTTGAGGAAACATTTTCTCAATAATCATACATACCTTATCCAATTCACTCATATATGAAGTATCCACACCCTCCAATAGGGGTGTCTCTACTTCTTCAATGCACTCAACTAGTTGTTTGAGGTTAAGCTTTATGGCTGATAGTTATTCTGTTACCTCTTGTGTTATCTTTTTATAACTAGTGGTATGAACATCATTAATGATGTTCTTGTGAACTATATATGTGACCATATTCATAAGGGCATTAGAAGACATTACAGGGTTCATGTCTCAAGGATTTATGAGCTAGTAGTCATACCCCTCTTCTAGCTTCTTGATACACTTAAGTGTTTTTTTTAAACCTTAAACTAAGGCTCATCCATGTAACAATTTATCACCCAAGAAACTTGATGGAGCATTAGGGTTATGATAGTAATTTTGGCCATGTACTCCATCATGTAAAATTCATCATCTTCCTTGAACCCCTGTTATGCTTTTTCTTGATTGCTCAGCTCATCCTATTCTTCCACACGTAGATCTTTTTCTTCCCCACTAGTGTTGGTGCTCCCTCTAGTGTCTTCTTATTCTTTTTTGTCACTTGACTTTCCATCATGTTCTTCCTCTCATGAGGGTTCTTTATTGGATATTTAACCCTTGTCCATTTCCTTCTCTGCTTATTTTTCCAAGGTGCCTCTATTACCTTCTTTATCTTTAAGCACCCCTTTTAGACTTGGGCATTCCTGCTAAGTATCTTCCTTTTCCATTATGATGGAGGTGTTAGGTGTCTTTTATGGTACCTTTTCCCTTTTATGTTTCATGCTAGCAGCAACCTTCTTCTTCTCTCTCTCCTTTACCATCCTAGCCATTTCCTCCTGGGATGCCTTTTCCTCCTTTTACCTCTTCCTAGCCTTATCTTCTTCTACATTTTTCTCCATTTACTCTTTTTAGGCCTTTTTCCTTTTATCCTTATTATTCATGTATTGTGCCTTGCATTTCTTTTCTCTTTCTTCTTCTTTTAATAGTTTTGGGAATATTAGAGTATTATTCCTAATTTAGTTAAGGCTATGAGTTAATTAAATTAGTGAATGATATTGCAATAATTAAGCCATTGATTTGTATAATTTAATTACATTTTTAACCTTCCTATAAATATAAATAAATGTGAAGAAAATAAGACTTAACTAGAAATAGATTGAGATGGTTGTTATAGGTTCTGAAATTTTCTATGAAAGACTAGGATAGTGTCATAAACTAGGATCTGGCTTTCATTTTTTTAAAAGATAAGAGAACTAAAATAAGACACCCTAGGGTTTGATGTTATAGTCTGAATCTACCACTATTGTCCATGAGACCTGAGATTTTTGGGTTTTTTTTGTTGTTCTTATGTAATCCTACCTGTAAAATTTTAGAAGTTAGATGTTTACGAACTCCTTGTAGAGCTAATTTAGTCTTCAAACCATAGACTCCATTGTGATTGAACCAAATTTGAGAAAGAAGGGGGGGGGTTAATTTTTTTAATATGCACCAAATGTGTATCTACACCCCTTGTGTGGGCATGCTGCCTACATACCAATACTCTAAAGAGGGATCAATCCATATGTAGTTCTCCCACTTGATGTGCTTTATGCAATAGTGTATATGGAGATACAAAATGCTAAATTGGGTGTGTTTAAGGTGGTTAGGGATTGTTTTGAGGGTTTGAATAAGATTTTAACTGTATTGGATAGATGTATGCAAATAATAGGGAAATATTCCTAAGTAATATTACTTTTATTCTTGCTTAATTTGTAATAATTTCCAACCCCTTCTAAATGAACTTTGAAAGAGATTTTATACAGATCTATTGGTCATGGGTCAAAATTATTTACATTAGGCTAATAAGAAGAGGGATAGGAACTATAAGGAAATGACTATTGGAGATAAAAATATAATTGGATAGGAGTAATGAAAATGGACACCCTAGGGTTTGATGTTATAATCTAAGTTGGGCACTATTGTCCTAAATGTATGGGACCTAGGGGATAGGATTGGCCTAGGGAATTCTACTTAGAGGAGGTAGAATCACTATCTATAAGGCTATAGATGATTGAGAATCAGTGAAAAGGTGCCTAGAAGGTTCATGAAAGCAAGCAAGAGAGACCTATGGGTTGGGTATCATAAACCACTCTCAAACTACCAATTTTCACATTTTATATGACTACATTTGCCCCCCGCCCTTTATTCTAGTGATGCAAAAAAGGGAAATACTAGGCTAAAGGAAAAATAGAAAGTGTACCTAAACTTACATATAAGGTTGAAGTTCATGAAGTTGTGTGATGTTGAGTGTGCATAGAGAGCACATTGTGAAATGTAAATCTGTAAGAGGAAAAGAAAAAGAGTATATCAATTCTTACTAGATATGTTATATCTAAAATAAGAACATAAAAAATTTGGCTAAGAGAGAGAGAGAGGAAGATAAAGTAATGAATAAACCTTACCAATTATGTGAACCAATACAAAACCTATTTTAATGTTGAGTGATGCTAGATGATGTTGGGTATGTGCTAAATGATGTTATACCAAGAGTAATATCATGAATGGAGCTATTGTTCAATTCAATGAGAGTAGATCAAGAATGAAAATGATATCCCTTTAGCTCCATATTCACCCGCTAAGTGAAGCTATATGATCATGAATGTGCTAATTTATGTTTAGACTGTGTCCAATCCCTCTAAATAGGTGGCTCAAGAATACAAAGGCTAGCTAGTCCTTTGGTTCCATCATTACCTCATGAAGTGAAGGTATGAACTGATACTGGTATGAAATGTGTGTCATATAAGATGGATCCTAAATCCCATGAATTATATGTAATCTAAAAATGTGATGTGGATAGCTAAATGTGTGTTGGAAACTAGGTCACTCTTGGCTGCTTGAAAAAGGTGGAGATTAGGCTTATATGAAAGCCACTCCAAAACTAGGAAATAGGCTTATGTGAAAGCCACTTGGAAATGATGCCAACCACCTATAACTAGAATAATTCACACAACTATTGATAATACCTAGATAATGTATTAAACTTAGAAAGAAAAGAATTTAAATGTTAGTGTCTGAAACATGGATTGTGATATGAAAGTTATACCAACTATTGTATCTAAAATTTTAAATGAGAACCATCATACCACATATGATTCCATTATATCTAGATTCTTTGAGAAATACTATGATGAAACTAATGATTCTAAACTAAACTATTGTTGATAAAACTATAAATGGTCTTGCCTTTTTATCTATTTCTAGAAAATTTGGTTTTTTTGTTGTTTAGATAAGAGAATAGAAAATAGATACCCTATTGTCTGACATTGTAGTACAATATTAGTTCTATTTTCCTAGCTTGATTTTGATGATTGTTCTAAAAGTATCACTATCTACCTATTTTGTTCTACTTAGTTTGAAGTTTGGATACTATTCTAGGTGTTTTAAAAATTGATTTTTTAACTATTAGGAGCTCTGATCTCTATGATAAAAACTCTATTTGTTACCCCCTCTTATTATGGTAGGAATGAATACATTTCAATGACTATCCTTATAAAAAAGATCCCTATAAGTGTGTTATGTTATAAAATAGATGATATAGCAATGATAATCAACAATATATCTCAAGATATATCATGGTTTGTAATGAATATTATTAGATCAATAGGGGTATTCCTAGATAGATATAGCAATATAATAGCATGTGCAATATATTAAACTATAAGAGGAAGTTTGGTTAGTTGTTAGTTTTCAAGGAGGGATGGAGCATGATGTCCATCATGGCATTCAAGAAAGCAAGATAATGCATGATGTGGATCATGGCATTTTAAATAATTGAAAAATAATCAAGTAACAAACATAAAATTCAAGAAGCATACAAGAGTGGCCAAGGGGCCAAGTAAACAAGGGACATGATCACATTTCACTCAAACTAGAAAGCAAACATACAAGGCATGTTCAAATGCCACATATACATACAATTATAAATAAGCAAGGTTGGTGTGAAAGCCACAATCACATAAATAGTACATGCAAAGGACATTGGAAAATGTACTAAAGAACACATAAGAATAGAATTAAAATACATTAGCAAATGTCCTAAGACACATAAAATATACAATAGGAAATTAGAAATGCAATCACATCTAGCTATGCAAAGAAAAAAAGGAAAGCATGTGAATACTAGAAATACAATTGCATCTAACTAATTAAAGCAAGAAGTGAAACTATGAAAGACATGTAGTACAAAACTAAGTATATGCTAAGAAATACACTAGTGTTATATACTAGTGAAATGTCAATAGAGTAATCTATGTAAGCTAGTAAATAATATACAACATCATGATTACTAGAGTATGTGGTGTAGGAATGACATAATTTGGATGGTGTAGTCATGTAGAAAATTCCTCCAGTGAGTAAATATATCATTGTATGTCTTGAATGTAGAATTAGGATGCCCCCTCATTGGGTAGAGTGAAGCAATCAAGGATCTGGAATTTATTGCACACACTTAAATAAGATCAAGTGAAGCATGGTAATGTAGATAAATTGATAAACAATAACATAGAATATCAAAATGTAAGTCTAGCATAGTAATAGAAATGTAAAACATGGATAATGCATACAATTGAAATGTTTTTATGTTTTTGAATTATTTGAATTTTTTTTATGTTTTTGAATTATTTGAATGTTTTTTATATTTTAAAATATTTGAATGTTTTTGATTTTAACATAAGCTATGTACAATCAAGCATAAGAATACTATGTATAAGTAAGGCTGAGAAGAGATAATACTAACAGATGATTCTCATGGGAAACTCCCTATCATGGTGTTATGTATCAATAAGAGGGATCATGCGTGATTGTGAATCATGATGGATGAGATGAGACTATGGATCTAAAAGCTATAAATGCTCTAAAATATCTATATTTGAAACCATATTTGGGGTTACCCTATAAATTTGAGAAGTGGATGAAACTATAGGGTTCTTAGGGACCCATCTGGTAATAGGAGAAGCTCTCTGAACATGTGCTCTATGTGTAGAGGCATGCCACCTCAATGATACTTCCTAGGGTGTAAAAACTATAGCTAAAAACTATCTAGAGTCATGAAATCATGGATTCTCTAAAATATGTCTCCATGGAGGTGTATAAACTCTATATGTTGATGAGGAAGGCCTCAACTATGTCTAATTCTAAAGTGGAGGAAGAACTAAAACTAGTGGAGAAACTATAATTGGTAGTGGAACTAAAATTGATGACTACAAAGTAGAAGATGGATCTAAAGTGGGGATTGGTAACTCATATGGAACCCTACCAACTATAAAAACTTGATTATCATGAATGAATTTCATGCATCTATGAAATGTAGAAGGTACTACTCAAAGTTTCTAAATCCATGGTCAACTAAGTAACATATCAAAAAATCCTACATTGGGAACAATAGTAAATGGTGTGGCCACATGTGTTAGACCAACATGTAGAGGAAGTACAATCTCACCTAATTAACTCTATATGTGCCCATTGAATCCACTAATAATTGTCTATCAAAGTAATATCCTGATCTAAATGTCTCAAATGCTTCAATAATGTTATAATGCACATGTTGACACTGAATCCATTATCTATGAGAACACTATGAATGGGAACATGATTAATGTAAGCTCTAATAAAGAGTGAAAGGTAATATAAATCATCCTTAATGATCTCTTGATTTGATAAGGAGATTGAAGGTCTATCTGAAACTCTAGAAGTATACACACCAATCATGTTTCTCAAGATATGTGTCTCAACTAAAGGTGCCCTGTATGTATCTGATAGTAGATGTGCATGATATGCATGATGAACCCCTAATGTGTCCCATATCTCTAGTTTATAATATTATGTTAAAGTATCTAAGAATATTTTCAAATATTTATCTTATGTTTGATTTTCTTGAGGAGGCTCAATTAGAATGCCAAGATCAATAACATTGCCATCTATGAAGTCATGTATCTTATGTTTCAAACTAATGCATCTATTTGTTGTGTGGCCTGGTGCCCTATGAAATTTGTAAAATGCATTATAATCATATCCCCATGGAAGAGGATTTATTGGATCAGCATCCTAAATAAGAGGGAGAGATATGATATTACATTCCAATAACTGCTATAAAACTCTAGCTAGAGATACTAGTAGATTGGTAAAAGTTCACCAAAGGAGGTGCTGATAAAACCACTTACTGAGGGAGCTCTAAAGCCACATTAGGTGTAGGTTGATTTTGAATTTTGATATCATTGACCCTAAATTTTTATGGGACTTTGTTGTTACTCTTGTTTATTATTTTTGATTTACTTAAGTACTTGAGTTTACCCATTGAAATTAGTTTGACTTACCTTTCTTTTAGTCTATGACATAATTTAGTGAAGGAAAAGAACCTTTTCAACATTATTGATTCATGCAAAGGTGTTAGAAAGATTACATTTGAAGAGATCTTATAATTCTTGATCAATCATGGGGCTAGTCATCTTAGCCAAGATAGTCTTATATTGAAGAGCATAATTTTTGTGATGATCATTTGACCTTTGTTTCTATTGTGTAACCTTACCATATGAAACATTATCACCAATGTTAATGTAAAATGAGCTAGTAACATGTCAACTAAAGGATTGAATGCATTGACTGACTGATTTGGTAGACTATAAAATCATTGTAAAGCATAATCCTTTAGACTTCCTAGAAATAACTTAGTAGCTAGTCATTTGGCACATAGTCCAAGCATGATGCATGAAAATATCTCAAATGTGTCTCTGGATCACCCTTTCCATCATATAGAGTTAGCTTGGTTTGAACAAAACTTGGTGGCAAGGGTGTAGAAGTAATATGACATGCCAATGGTGTATGAAGTAGAACAAAATAATTCAAGTCCTATGTCGGTTTAAAATCACCTTTCTCAAGATGTAACACCTTGGATTGAAGATATTTTATCTCTTGCACAAGGGTTACCATAGCAAGAGACAAAGATGTACTAGCCATAATTGGTGGTGCCTCATAGGAATGTTGGGCTACTATAGGGGATTATTGAGACATAGTTGCCCTCATAGTGTCATTTACAATTGGTTGATTTATGATTTAATAAGATTGACCATTGTTCACTTTTTTTTGTTCCTCTTGTAGTATTTTAAGCATGTCATCTTGCATATCAAGGTGTTTGGTTAAAAGGTCTTGAAGTTCCTTCTTATTAGTTTCATCAAAACCATTGTATTGGGCCATTTTTAAAGTAGGAAAATAATTTGAAAATTAATCAAACTTTTTGTAATAATTTGTAAGAAGCAAAGTTAAATAGAAGGAAAATACTAAATATAGGAAACGTAATATTCTAAAAATAGAAAACTGGAAAATGCATAAAAAGGATACGAATCTCGTAAACATGTAAGGTGATACCTCAAAAGCAATGGGACCTAATATATGTAACTAGGGGTTTGAAAAATGATATTTTAAAAATTTACTATGGAATTTTGAAAACTAAAGTGAATTTCTAATTTAAATATGCAGGTAACAAATCAAAAATATTGGAAAATTCTTGATTTAAAGGGACCTAGTATATGTAACTAGGGCTTGAAAGAAAATAATAATTTTTAAAATTTATTATGGAATTTTAAAAATTAAAGTGAATTTATGATTTAAATATGCAAGTAAAAAATCAAAAAAATATTAGAAAAATTAGCAAGAAATTTACCCTAGGGTTTCTAGGGTTTTTATGTGCAAATGAAGTAAGTTTGGTTCACCAAATGATTTAATAGTTTTGGGAATATTGGAGTATTATTCTTAATTTAGTTAAGGTTTTGAGTTAATTAAATCAATAAATGATATTTCAATAATTATGCTACTAATTTATATAATTTAATTATATTTTTAACCTTCTTATAAATAGTAATAAATGTGAAGAAAATAAAACTTAGTTGGAAATAGACTAAGATGACTATTATAGGGTCTAAAAAATTTTGTACAAGGCTATGATAGTGTCACAAATCAAGATCTGGGTTTCATTTTGTGAAACCTTAGGGTCTAGCATTATAGTCCTCTTCTACCATTGTTGTCCTTGAGACCTAAGTTTTTTGGGTTTTATTCATTGTCCTTGTGTAAGCTTGATTGTGAAATTTTAGATGCTCAATGTCTACAAAACTCCTTGTAGAGCTGATTTATTCTTCAAACACTAGACTCCATTGTGTTTTAACCAACTTTGAGAAAGAGGGGTGGTTAGTGTGTGTAAGATGGACTAAATGTGTATCCACACCCCTTGTGTGGGCATGCTTCCTACATACCAATACTCCGAAGAGGGATCAAGCCATATGTAGTTCTTCCACTTGATGTGCTTTGTGAAATAGTGTATATGAAGATGAAAAATGCTAAATTGGGTGTGCTTGAGGTGGATAGAGACTAGTGTGAGGGTTTGAATAAGATTATAGATATATTGGCTAGTTGTATATAGAGAATAGTAAAATATGCCTAAGTAGTCTTGCTTGTATTCTTGATTTCTTTGTAATAATTACAAACCCCTTATAAATTAACTTTGAATGGGATTTTATAGATATTTTTTGGTCATGGGTAAAAATTATTTTCATTAGGATAACAAGAAGAGGGATATGAACCAAAAATAAATGACCATTAGAGCTAGAAATGGAATTAGATAGGAGTGCCAAAAATGGACTCCCTAGTGTTTGATGTTATAGTCTAAGCTAGGCACTATTGTCTTAAATGTGTGAGACCTAAGGGGATAGGATTAGCTTGGGAAATGTTTTTTATAAAAGGTGGAATAACTATCTAGAAGGCTATGATGATTGGGAATTAGTAAAAAGATGACTAAAAGGGTCATGAAAGCAAACAAGAGGGACCTATGGGTCAGGTGTCACAAGCCACACTCAAGCTACCAATTTCCAAATTTTATATGACTACATCTCTATTTACTTGGCCTCTAGTTGATCAATCTCTACTTGGGACATGCATTTGGCCATCATGACCTCTTGCATATGATGCAAATTTAATTTTGGATCAATGTGCTCTTGGTCTAGCCCATATCCTCCCACTTGCACTTTAACTCTTTTTCTATTAATGCTCTTGAATGTGCCACTTCTTAAGGCTCTTTTCCTATTTCTACTTCCTTCCTTCTTCCCCTTCATATTTTTCACTTCTTGCTCCTCCTCTCCTTTATTTCATTCCTCAACCTTAACCATTTCACTGACCTCTTTTGGCATCCTAGCCTTTGTCATTTCTTATTTTTTCTCCTCTAGTTCTTGTGCCCTTTGTATTTTGGATTCATTGAAGATGAGTTTCCTCCATCTTCACCTTCTCTTCTCAAACTCAATTTGAGGGGGATAAGAGGGGGTCCCTTCACTTGACAAATATTCATCTTCCTCAAGCACAATATAAACACCCCTCCTGACTGTCCCTTCTTCCATCTCCTCTTCCTCCCCTTCCTCATCTATGTCAGAGAGAACTATCTTAAGAACTAGAATCCAAGCCTTCCCCTTCTTATGATTCATGCTAGGGTAAGTATTCAACATAAATTTCATGCATTTCTTAAATGAGGTTAAGGGGATTTATTCTTTCTCTAAGGCAATATTGAGCTTCAGACACTCCTCTATTTCTTCTAAAGTTTCCTCCTTCTAAGGAGACTTCCTCTTCTCTAGTGGTGTCAAGGTCCCATCATCACTGATCTAGATAGGATGATTAGTGATTTTTTCCATGATTTCTTCTTGGGCCTCCTTCTTCCTTGGATTCATCTCATAGTAGAGCTTATGAATGAATCCATCAATGCTAAAATTTAGGAGGGGATCTATGTCAATGTGATCTAACTCATCTTCCTCATCTTTGGTGGCCTTCCCATTGGCATGGATGAACTAGTGCCTTAATTGACACCTTTCCATATCTAGTTCCTTGATTGGGATGTCTAGCTACTACACATTTGGGATCCATCATAGCACCTCTCTAAAGTATTTCATTGATAAGGTGTAAGGGGTCTTTAACCACTCTAAATTATTTCCATCCAATAGTGCCAGGTACACTAAAAAAAATTGTTGCATCACAACAAAAGTTGAGAATCCAAACAAACTTTGGAGGAGTCCCTAAGGGATGTGCCATTCTAGTCTAAAGGCCTCTATATACTTCTCAAACCATAATCTCATTCATGTTTTATATTTGGCACTGAAGGAGGTGGGGAAAGTAAAGTATATATACATTTTTCACTAGGGAATCATGATGTTCTTGGAAAACCCCCTCATTCCCATTCAGGATCCTAATTTCTTCCATGACAATCAATATGAGGATTTACCCCCATCTAAACATTCCCTTCATGCTATGACATTCCAACATGTTTTTCACCAACTCTTTGGCAATAAAGTTTGCAATATTAAATTACATGCCTTACACCATGTGGTACGCTATGCATATGTATGCCTTTGACATGTAGGTCCATAGATCACTTAGGCACAATTTAGAAATTACAAGGCATGATACCACCCTCATGTTAAAGTCCTCATACTTGTTGATGGGGAATATGAAACCCCATTGAATTATTTGAGGAGCTTTGCAATGAACTCTAACTCTTCTTCTTCATCCATCATTTGATAGATGTCTTTATCAATATTTGGGAGCCTAGTTATCCTCATAATAAATTGAGCTAAAATATTCATGTGCCAACATACAAAGTAAATGTGGTCCTTGTAGATATGTGAGAGTAGGAAATATATGAGTTCTTTTATCTTCTTGAAGTATGGAAACTCATAGAGTTGAGTTGTGTCGAAAGATATCAGCTTGTCTCAAATTGAGACAACAAAGAGGGCATCACCTTACTCTAACTTGTGCCCTGTGTCTACCACCCAATCCTATGTCAAGTCTTGTAAGTGACTTGATGTCTGATGGTTGTATTATTTTAGTTGGAAATTGTCTGCAAATGAGTGCCAATCTTCCCCCACCACAAATTCTAGGAAACTACATGTACTAGTATGACATCTTAGTTAGCACCTTAGTGTCAACATTCATGATGTTAACTACCTCAATTGAATGTGCCTTGGTTTTGGAAGTCATCATCTCTTCTATAATCATAACTTGTTTGGGTTGTTTTTTCACCTCTACAAAGCTTGAAACCTTATGTTTCTTTACCATCCTAAATCTACTTATGTTGAACCTTAATAGGTGCAATTTGCCAAAGCTTCAAATGGTGATCAACACTTCTATAGTTGTGGTATCGATGACTATTCCTTTAGCTCCTAAGCTTCACTAGCCATTAATGGTGGCCTATGAAACAACTTCTTACTTCCACTATTTATTTTCCCCACAAATCTCTCTCCACACTTCTTTAAGTCAACCTTACTGTGAACATAATTCTCCTCAATATGCTTTCATTTTACTCTTGGTGCTTTAAGTGATCAAATTCACATTATGATAAGGTCTCCACCTTTGGTTCTCTAGTTTCTTTCTTAGGTTCACTCTAAATTTGGATTGTCTTAAACTTTGTAACCTAAGCAAGTCTATTGTTTACCATTTTATACCCTTCTCTTTTCAACTACCATCATTAATGTAGGATTTATGTTGTAGGCACCTCAATTTATTGGAAAACATGAAAAATCTATGAAATCCTCAAAAATACTTTGTCATCAATTAATTAATTTCATATCTTTGTGCCTCCACTACCACTTCATTAAATGCTCCCTAATGGTAATTTGGTGAAGTGATGTTAAATACAAATAGTCACTTCCCACTTAAATTTGGGTGGACATTAGTTATCTTATATGATTTATTTTTGTGCTTATTCTAATGGAATGACCTTCACCTTCCTTGTGGTGACTTGGTTGTAATGCCTCACATGCACATTTTTCAACCTCCTTGGTTCCACTTTCTTTAATAGATGTGCTTCTATTTCAAGCACACTTCTCTATCTTGATCAAATTCTTATGCATTTTCTTGCCTTGGCCTCTCCTACCCCATATAAATTCTTTACACTAGCCCTTCAGTGATTTTTATTCTCTCCTAGTTCTCTTACACACTTTTTATATTGTGCATATTCACTTGTTTTCTTGCACCTAACCTTATTGAGCATCCTCACCTTATTTTCTAGTTTTTGGTGTATGATCATTTAATACATCTCATTTGAATTATGGAATAAAGGTTATATTTATGCTTATGTGTGTTGTCATTTTCTAATAAAATCTACAAAGTTTGGGAACTCTCTCATGTCTAAGAACTTAGGCATCTGGACTTAGGTGCTTAGAAACAAAATGGGCTCAACTCACCCAAGTGGTATTATGCATGGGATTAATAGAGTAGTTCTCTCTTTGGATTTCATGAGCCCTACACTATTTACCTTATTCACATGGATGTTTTGTGTCTTTTACATACATATGGCAAGTCTCCTATGCCCATGACTGATATACCTATATTCATGTGCTTAGATGGTACAAGTGCTCGACTCACTCAGTTGGAATTATGCATGAGAGGTTAGATGAATTTAATGGAACTAGTAGAGATTCACATGCCCATAACTTAGGTGTCATGGCCTCATACACCTTTTAAAATGATGTAAGTGATTGATTAACCTAGCTATATTTATGCCTGAAGTACCAATCATAAATTCATTATGGCCATTGAGCACCTATTATTACCTATGTACATAAAACATGGAACAAACAAAAAGAAGAATAATGGTTTGGCTTGTACCAAACTATATTCTAGTTAACTCAACTTCAAACTGACTAGTGACCAAGAATTTAGAGTTTTCATGGTGTAAACACCATCCTAATACCTATATGGCTTTAATCAATTGCCATTGAAATGCCTAGGGATCATTTCATTGGACAATATGTGAAAATCTCATGCACCTATATCCAATATGTGGTGGATGATGTAGGGGCCCATCTACCTTATTTATAGTTTTCCTAGGTGATTAAGGTACTTCAAGTCATAAAACAACATTAATTCTCCTTTAGTCAACTCCTTGTGTTTGATGTGTTTATCATACCAGAGTTTCTAGTGCAACTTTTTGATTTTATGAATCCATTTTTCTTAATCATGAATTTCATCCAAGTTCTCCAATTCATCTAACCTTATGCTCAAAAATTCATGGTCATCTAAGAAACCTATTTGTGAAATGTATAAGGATGGCATCATGAATTCTATGGGCAGAACTACCTCAATGCCAAACACTATTTTAAATGATGTAGCTTTGTCTAGGAACTTATATGTCATATGGTATGCCCATAGTACCATTGAAACATGATTATCTCAATCCTTATGACCAACATTACATACATTTATTATGCACATTCATAAGATTTTATTGAATGTCTTAGCTATGCGATTTGCCTAGGGATAGTATGGGGGTGGTCTTGTGGTACATCACCATATATTTAGTTAAGAAGATGTGCACTATCTCATAAATGAAATCAGTGTCCCTATTACTAGTCAGACTTAATGGGTACCCATACCTGATTATGACATTATCTCATATAAATCACATGACCATCATGGCTATGTAGTCATTTATCAGTGTGGCCTAGGCCCACTTTGTGAAATAGTCTGTGGCCAACAAAATATACCTTGCTTTTATGTGTTGTGTAGTGGGAGTAATAAGACAAATGAATTCAATGTCCCTTTTCTCAAATGGTGCTTAGGAAATAATGGGGATGAGGATCATCTCATCCTAGTGGTTGGGCTTTCCAATGCACTAGCATATGTCACATGCCTTGGCATACTCCTTTGTATCTTGGGATAGGCTTGGCCACCATAATCCTGACTGTAATAACTTATGTGCCATTACATCTCTAGTGTAATGGCCTCATATGATTCCTATAAGATGGTTTCCTTTTCATGTTCCAAAACACACTAGCATAGGACTTTATCTCTACTTAGTTTGTGTAGTTCCCCCTTAATAAACTAGAATGGGGTGGCACAAACTATAAAATATTTCTTTTTATTAGTTGAAAAGGTCTGGGGTACAAACCTAGACATAAATAAAGTGTAAATACATACTAAATATTTAGGGATGTGTTAGACTTTGTATAGCTACGCATCTAACATGTCATCCTCAATTGGTGCCACCACATCACTAGAATTGATATGGGAAAAATGGTATGGCCCTAAATTTTGATTTTTAGGTTTAACAACAATGAAGAACTAGAATTATTAGAATAGAACAATCCATTTGCATATGTGCTCATGTAATATAGGCATGTTCATGACATACTTGAGTGCCTCATGATGTGTGAAAAATATGAATGGGGTCACCAATGGATATTGCCTAAATTTTTGTAAGGTATAGACCATTGTTAGTACCTCACACTTGGTGGTTTTGTAATTATATTATGCTTTTTTAAATTTTATACTTGAAAAGGATATGGGGTGGTTCATATTTATTTCACTTGGTTGTGCTAATATGGTGCCAGTTGTGGAGCCTAAAGCATTGACATGGACATGGAAAGGATTAGTCTAGTCTGAAGATTGTAAAATTGTCATGCTAGCCAATTTTAAATTTAACATATAAAAATCTTCTTGTACCCTACACTAGTATAAAAGGACATCCTTACACAATAACTCCTTCAAAGGTGAATGATATTTACATAGCTCCATATAAACTTCCTATAGTAGCCAAAATGGTGTAAAAAGGTGTAGATATATTTCTATACTGAAGGAGTCTGGATTTGAATTATGGTGGAAATCTTCACAAGGTCAACAAATAACCCATCCTTGCAGATGATGTGCCAAAACAATGTTATAAAGGGGGTCATGAAGATTCCCTTCTTCAAGTTTAGATATCTTTGAAGCTACATTCACCTCTTAAACATGAGGCACAAATTATCGTAGTGGTATTTTACAAGTCCATACACAATCTAGTTATTGAGATAGACTTGGAGAAATTGATGGATGAAGTCCTTAAAAGTGGTGATCCCCACTCTATAGAATACAAAAAATGCATTATTGAGTCCAAAATCCATCACATTATAGGTAAAACAACCCCATTTAGTCTCAAAAGTTGTTTTGGGCTTATCCTCCTTATTGATCTATACCTGATGGTAGTCTAAGAAACCATCAATGAAAGTGTAAATTTTGTAACCTGTGATACCATCCAAGACCTCATCAATGAATGGGGTCAAGAATGGGTCAGTGATGTAGGTAAAATTTAAAAATTCTATAGTCAATGTAGATATATATGCACCCATCCTTATTGATGCTTTTGACCATCGAGCTCATCCACTCAAACTTTTGGATAGGGTAGATGATGTCTGTGGCCAACATTCCATAAAATATTTGTTTTTACCTTGGCATGGAGGTTGGGGTTAATTATATATGGGTAATTATATATAGGTCTTGTGTCATCTACCAAATTGATGCTCATTTTTATAAGGAAAGGGTGGGTGCCCTTCATGTCCTAATAGTTATGTGAGAATAAGTCCTATAATTCCTTCAAGAGGTCTATGATTCTCATCATTTTTACCTCTGACTATTACATACCTATAGTGGTAATCTTTAACTCACATTATTTGTTGATGTCCACTTTTGTGGTCTAGAGTGGAATGCAATAGGGTTCATTCCTCTCTTAATGAGAGTATTTAACTTTCCTTGTCCCCTTAGTTATCTTTATTTAAAGATGAGTTGGATCTCCTTCATCTGGGGTGCTATTATCCATAATGTGCATTAGGTTTTACCTCCCTATTAGAGCCTTCCAATTATGCCCCTTCTAGGTCTCATCATCCTATTCACTAGTATCACTATTAATCAATTGCTCTTTAAATAAGGTTAGGATCACTAGTAATTTCTCCTTAAACATGTATCTAAGGCATTCTTACAGGATGGTAGTGTCCTCAAACACTACCCTATAAATGACCCATAGTTGTTCTAGTAGCTCATAGCTTTGTGAAGAGAAGGAGAAGGTGTGCATGAACATCTCCTTGAGTACCTCCTAGGTTTTAGTCTTATAGTCTATTTAATTTATAATATACCATGATTTCACCAATATTTTTAAAGTCTTATAGAAGGCATGCACCCACAGGCTTCTAGGTATATTATCACTACAAATAGTCCAAGTTTTTTCGTATAAATGCACATGCATAATTAGGTCAGAATCACTTGAGTAAATAGGTATGTCTAAGTCCTCATTACTACTTCCAAACCCTATGTATATTATTGACTTCACATCTTTCCATGTTGGTAGGATATCTCTTTGCACTTCCCACCAATGAGCAATAGTACTCTTCAAGATATGCACTAGTGCACCCATTCTATCTATCTCCTTAGGGATGCATGCTTTAATGTCATCAACATAAGTTTATATAGGTTTGTTTCCTACATATTTTGGGAGTGATGCAAGCTTCCACTTACTTAACCAAAACACCCTTTTCACCATCTTTTTGGCATAGGGAACCCATTTCTTTAGAGTGCACTCAATCGTAACACTCCCATTCTAGCTAGTGTTGGTGCAGTTATCTACACTAGGTAGAAACTTTGACCAATCACTTCATAAGCCTATTTAACACATCAGTCATAGGCTATGTCAATTATATCATACAATAATTATCCATCCTCTAATTTGAGCACTCCTTGGTCACTTGGGTTAAGCTTTTTGACACATGTTACCATAATGTTATAAATGTGGTTGATCTCATCTTTGACATCAACACTCTCCACAAATGGATCCCTTTGATCACCTAATAAGGGGATCACCACCCTCTCTCTATCATTATAAAAATTTATTTAATGCTTCTTGATACATATATCCACATTTTTGGCACAGCACCATGCCCTTCCTAAGAGCTCTAGATAGTTATATTATTCTACCAATTCAATTACCTCAAAGTTGGCTCAGAATTCAACACCCATGATATCTACAATGGAACCCTTCAAGATCTTGATAGGTTGTGCTTGAGTTTTGTTGGCCATAAATAACATATAAGGGGAGGGCTTTAAAGGTGGCCACCTCATCTTCTCCTAGGCAATTTTGGTTATAATGTTAACCATCAAAACTTGTGTCCACATGGACCTCACAAATAGACCATCTATCGATGGTGGCCTTTATTAATAGTTCTTGGTCATACTATGTGTTTTTAGTATGCCTTACCTCACCCACATGCTCCATATGTGACACAATAAATTTAATCATCTGAGGTACAAACTCTTCTTTTAGTCACTTCCTTGTGTGCTCTAAAAGTAAGTTTTTTAGTAGGGAAAACATTCCCTCAGTTTGTAAGAGGTAAAAAATCTTAATTAATTCCTATAATTCAACCTCTTGGGTATCTTGCTTCCTTATGTGAGGTGCTTACCTATGCCTCTAAATCTCTAGCTAGTTGGATTTATCTCTATAAATTTTTTATTATGCTCATGGTTTATTACTAGATGTCCTTATATCATGTTGGGTTAGGATATGGCACAATTTTTTTCTCAGGTCATGATATTCACTCAGTGTTTTTTGTTTCTCTATACTCTAAGTGTAGTTATTTCATTTGGGTAATAGGTGATTGAGTTGTGAATCCACTCTGAGTTGTGGCCTACACCTTTGGTGGATCCTTATGATTTTTATATGGTTTGAGAGCCCATTTATTCTACCTTTACTCATGCCTAACCATGGTGGTACCCTTATCTATGCTAAGCTAACTTTGAGTCATCTTTTTGTAAAAGCCTATGTAATCCTTAACTATATGTCATCCTTAAAAATGATTGCACTTTAGGTGCATGGGGTAGTCATGTTGGTAATGCTTAGTTGACACACACTTGTAACATTATCATGATAGGAATTTTCCTCCACTACATCCTCCACCTCACCCAAGCGTGCCTTACTACTTTCCATAGCCAACATTTTGATAATGATAGCCTTCATTTCTTTGGCCTACCTACCTATTAGCTATGGTGATTACCTGCCTCATGCCTCTTTCCATATTTTGGTGCATCTCATCAATGACTTGACAATCCACTATTAAATGAGTATAGGTATTGCACATATTATAATATATGATAGTGTTTACTTGACTAGCACATTGTAACAAGGGACATTTTGATAGTCATGTAGCCCATTACAAACTTCAAATTTGAGAAGTAAGGTGTGAACATTTCTATATGGGAAATTATTCTTGTTATACCCCTCTATCTCATAGTCAATACACCATAATTTGCTATGAGTTTCATGTGCTAAACTAGTGGTCAAATTTTGTAATTGGGAGGCCATTGACATGATATATGCCTCCATAAATGGGTTGATACTGGTGTTGATGTTGCCTAATATATTAGCCCAGAGTATGGCTTCGAGCACTTCATGTGGGTTTTTGAAGGTATTCATAGACAATGCTCTTCTGAAAGCTACTAGAAAGCCCCCAAAAAACCATTACATGTGTTGAGAGGGGTGGATATCATATTGAAGCTTAGAAAAGAGGGTTTTACACCATATATCATATATGAACACACTCTTGGATATCCGTTGGTTGATTTCCTTGAGCACTATGATGTTATGTTGCTCAAACTTAGGAATATCAAATTTGTTCAAGAAGGCCTCCTTCAGTATATCATAGTTAACCATAGTTTGGTTCAAATCAAAATTTTAATACCAAATATGGGTGTGATCCAACAATGTGGTCATGAAATGAGTTACCTTATACTATGATTGGGTAATACCTCAATTATGCCATTAAATTTCACACTTAAACACATGCTCTACGGTATTCTCTACACCATGATTCTCAAGCAAATGCATCATCATTTTGTAATAAATTTGTTAGTGGTATTACTAGAGTCTAAGGAATTTTCCCTTAGCATCTATATTGGAGGTGGTCTTCTAATGCATCTAGGTGTAGGGTTGAATGCTAACCGTATTGGTGTGGGTTGAATAATTGAGCTCAAGAGCATAAAACTAATCACTTGTGGCATTGGGCCACTTCCTACATGTTGTTGCCTAGTTAACACAACTAACATCCTCTAAACGAGAATGATTGATCTTATGTTTTGCATTCATGGGTTGGTGACCATTGGTCTTATGGTCTGATATTTTAATTATTCATAAGGTATCACTTATTTGATTACAAGGTTTTGGTTCAAATTTTTAAGTCTATCAAAGTCAATGTTGATAATAAGGTCAATTATCATTATTATATGTTTTGGTGGAGAATCCAAGACATGAGCTTTCACTTTTGGTTCAAAGGGGGTATGTACTTCAGGCACATCCTGATTTACCACATCTTGTGGGGACCTAAAGTATTCTTCACCTAACTACTAAGCTCAATCTATTACTTCCTCCTCTCTCTCATCATGCTATTTGAATTCAAGGGATCCTTCCCCATGTCCTTCCTACTCATGATGAGTCCTCTCAACACTTTCAAGTTCTAGATTCTCTATCATCCTACACCTTCACTTGTTATAAATATGCCCTTATAGCTATCGAGTCTTAGGTTGCTCATCTATTTCCATCATGCCTCACCTACACTTTCCCTTCTCACCTTCTATGCTTGCTCATATACATAGAGATTTTAGCCTTCCATTCTTATGGTTTCAATACCATAATCCCCCAATAATTTATTCAATTTAATGTTGATGCCTCTTATGAATGTTCCCTTTGGTTTATGAAAGAACTCATACTCTACTTGTTTAGGGTAAGATAAGGTCAATATTAAAAATTCCAACATGTAGTTGTTCAACATGATGCTCTACCCCTTATCCATAGCACACATCCAAACATCATCTAGGCTCTCAAGCCTCTCTATTCACTCCTTAGTCCACTCAAGGTTTTGGTTGTAGCTTCATCTTCTAGAGGTGGTATAGGTAACCAATAATTAATACACATGCTTAGGTAGTTCATAAAATAACACCTCATATAGAGTATCATATCAATTGGCTTACACCCATTCTCTTGCTTCTATCCTTCACATGTTGAATGATTTTGCATTAAACTATCTTCCACTTTTTCTATGTTATCGATTAAAATTTGAAGCATCATATTGTTTCACTATTACAACAACAAAATTCAACACATCTTAATAATGGAACCAAAATGTTATAGAAAATTTTACTTGATTATCTTTTGGGTTTAATCATGCACTTAATAATAAAACCAAGTCAATTCTCTCCTTGGTATAGTTAGGCATGAGCATGGTAGGGTCTATCATGCACAACATTTAACACACTATTATACCGACATAAATTTGACATAAGAAACAAGTCTTGTATGCTTACCAAAGTGCAATAGTGAAGGGACCAAGTTCGCGTTGGGATAGTTAAAATATGAAACAACCTTAGTGCCACTAGAACTTAGTAATTAACAAGATGGGCTTAGGAAGCCTATTGGTGCTAGGCTCTTTTGGGAAATCTTAATAGGTGTAAACCTATTCTAGGGTACAAGTCTCATGGTGTAGGTTCATATCTGGCTAGTTGAAACTCTTAATGGCATAAGCTATGGGGATGTCATGTTAGGGGTCATTTAGGTACTTAGCTAAGTCATGGAAATGGCTTAGGTTCAAGTGTTCACTCCTCAAGTTATCACTCTAGGCATGGGTATTAGGGCCTCAGTGCATGCCAATTTTAAAACTTTATAGATTTCATAGATTTTTCAAAGCTATTATATGGCATAAATATACCATTGGTGACTTGGAACAAAAATTTATATCACACTATAATATACCAAAGGAAACTTTAACATTATTGACACAAAACTAAGCTATCCAAATATAATAGTGCTAACTCAAAATGAAAGGATCAACAATCGGTATGATAAACAACACCATTCTATTAATCTCAAATTATCAATACAAGATATAACGTATATAAATAGAGCTTAGGCTCATCTTAGAAACTAGTCATGCCCAACAGCTCATAGGTGAGCTTGAGATATACATTTGGATTCATAGTATATTTCATGTTGTCTACAATGCATTAATGGTGGTTCTTGATTTTATTAGATTTTCAGTACCATTCATCACCTCCTCAATTTTTAGGTTCAAGATCCATTATATAGGTAGAAGAACATCTTCTTGCCTAGTTGGATGGGTGTGTGTTGAATGTTGAGATATTATTGGAGGTTCTTATGCTACTAGCTCTAAGACTCTAACACCCATGCTCTCCAACTACCATGTGTAATCACTCAAGAGATTATCCTTTAAATTTGGGCACCAAACAACTACCTACTAGCTAGTGCAAGATCGTCAATGATTCCTCTAAATAGTATTAATGGTTTTAAAAGGGAAATTGGTTATAATGATTTCCATGTACTGAGATGTGAAAAGTTGGCATGGTCCCCTACCTAGTCACAAAAGGGGCCCCAAAAAGTAATAACCACTATAAAGTATTGAAACATGAAATATTTAATATAATTATCCATGGGAAACATCAATGCAAAATTTATAGAAATTTCAAACCATTGGATGATTTTTTTGAAAATATGAGATTGTTGTTTATAAAAAAATAGGAAATGAGATGAACCAAAAAAATATGGAAACAAAAGTACATGTATGGCTTGTATATCTAAATTTACTAGAAATAGTATTTTTCTAAATGTGGAAAATCCATATAATATTTTGGCACTCTTAACGATGTTTTTTCTATATCAACATATTTATAAAAAAACCTTTAATAATTTTTAAGTTTGACATAATATGAATTATAAAGAGGCCAAATAATTTTGAATGCTTCAAAAATAAACCCTAAAATATTCTTAAAAAAGAATAAAAAATTGCAATAAATCAAGAATATTTTTTAGAGATATGAAAAATGGCTTTGAATAAAATCTAATTTTTGACAAAAATAAAAAATCTATTTTAACATAAGTACACCATTCACATTATATGTTAATATTTTCTAAAAGTTAGTAAATTAAAAAAAATGAAAAAACCCTAGTGAAGTTTAGTGAGAAATGCCTAAGAATATTTTTAAATGAACGTGTTTGGAGGCTAAAATATGCTAAGCAATGAAAAGTCCACTTGTAAACATTTACAAATGAATCCCTTGTGACCAAAAGAGATAGAACCCTAGGGTAAATCCTTAGATATAAAAATACATCACAACAAGTTGAAACCCTATGAGGCTTGGAAGCCCTAAATCAAAAAAAATTACATATTCACATAGATTGGGTTCACTAAATGTTTAACCCTAATTTGGATTTGGATCCTATTTGGGTAGATAGGGTTAAGGATATAGAAATGATAAGGCATGAGGGGGAATATCATATCTATAATAGGCTAACTAAATACTAAACTTAGATGTAGCATATACTAAATTTATTAAACTAGGATAACTATAAATGGAAAATACAACTATGTTAGATATAGAAATGACATAAAACAAGGCACTTAGTTGGATCTATGCTAATCTATAACTAGACCTAGTATAGGCTAAAATTAGGTAAGATAGCTATAGAACAATCTTTATATTGTGTATCTAGTGCATCTAGCTCTATGAATAGTTGTGTCTGCCCACAATGGTTATATTACTACTATTTTTTGGGTTTGATGCTAGTGTCATATACATAATATCATCTAAATTAGGATTCATCCACCCTAATTATTTTGGTTTCTTGCTTCACCTTCACTTTGGTGCATTCAAATTTTGTTCATCAATTATTACTCCTTGTGAAATGGAAAAAACTTGACTTTCTATCTTTAATGTGACCTTGGGGAAAAATGGGTTAGTGTGTACACGGTGTCGAGCTGACCTCTAATGACCCTAATTTTTAAAGCCACTACCTACATAGATAATACTCTATAATAGGTCCTCATACTCATTTATTTCTACCCTATGTGTTGGCTTGTGTGTGAATCATGTAATGTGTGTAAATCAAGTATAACAATGACCTAGCTCATAACTTGGCAAATAAGAATTTATGATTAATCCTTTAGTACTTTAAAGATGTAAATGTGGTGTACTTATGATTTATGTTAAAATAAGTAATATTTGTTCAATTTAATTATTGATAGAGTGATTTTGATAAGTATCTTAGTCTGATTAGTAGGCAAGGAAAGAATGAGGGTTGATATAATATCTATGCCAATCCTATTAGGAAATAACTTAGATTAAAAAACTTAGGCTAACCATTGGAATGAATTTAATTTGAAAATTGGATGAATTTAAGGCACTTGGCACTTACATTAGGGTAGGATAATAACATAAACACTATTTTCTACCCTAGATGTTAGTATCTAGAGAGTAGCAAAATAGGTATAGGATCAAAACTTACAAAGGTGTAAGATAAGTACATTTTAAGTTTTTGGGAAATATATGATGTTTATATCATCAATATAAGACTTTTTAGAGTAAGAGATAGGAAAAGGAGAATAAGATAGAGTAGATGTGAGGTTTGTAAATGTAAGGCATTTATAGAAATAAGAGGAAAAACCAAGGTCTTAGTTTTCTAAGTCTACAAGACTAAGGCACTACAAAATCACAAAAAATCATCTATAGAGAATGTTTGTCTCAAAATATCAAAAAAAATACAATGTTTGTAAATCTATGTGAAATAGTGTCTCTAGGATCATGCCATCCTCCTTTTGGAAGGGCCTTAGACTAATGAATGTTGTGAAATTTAGATCTTAGGGCACCTATTGATAGTCCAACCCTAAGAGGTTGTCTCTCCTCTAATCTATCAGATCAAAGAAATTTGACCCACTGTCTTGAATAAAACATAAATTATATCCTATACTTGGCCTCTATGATATTTGATCTCACCTCAAAGTTGTTGTTCTCCATCCTCAAATAATCTAGTATCAAAGATGCATGGTAAGCTGGGAAAAAAACATTTATGTACCTACCTATCTTGGTAGGAAATCGTAGATCCACTAGCAGTGGGTCATGAGTCATCTCAGTCCCCATCTAAAAAAGGTTGATTAGGGTATCCTTGATGATAATACTCAAGCCTCTATATGTGTTTATGCCAATAAAAAATTAGATAGACATTAGATCAAGTTATATGGAAACAAAATCAATAGATAATCTAAGTAATTATGCTAGAAATAAATACATAGAGATGAAATGAATAAAATGAGTTATTTTTCTTGGGTTGGCCTCATGAGAGTTAAGGTGCAAGTTATCCTCAAACTCCTACTCCTCATCCCCCCTACTCATCTAGCTTAACAAACTATATATCCTCCCTACCTATTAGGTATTGTTGTTTTAGTGGAATTTGATGTTGTGGTGGTGGTGTTGGTTGTGCCACCTGATGTGATTAGCTTGAAACTAATAATACCATTAGGATGGCCATAGGGATATAACCTCCCCCTCATCTAATAGGTTAATATTGTTCACTTCCCAATGCCACTCACATCTTAGGAACTCTCACAATAACAAATTATAATGTTAATGGATTCTAATCTAGTCTCTCAGGTCTCCCATCTGTAGCTTCTTTGATGCCTATATACACTATTAGAGGCATGGGGAGGTTGTCAATAAAATGAAACCCAAATTGATATGTAACCTTAAAAATAGGGTGCACCTTGATCTAAATTCACCTATCTTTGACCTTTATCAATCTTATTATTTTTATAATGTATATTCCTTAATCTTCCCACTTGCCAACCCTCTCCTAGTAAGCTAGGGCCACTAGATCAGCCATTGTTAAGAACCAACATCCTAGGGTAATGTATTGAATCTAATTTCATCTTTTTATTGTGAGGTTATGATAGCTCCAACATCCTCAACTACTACCTCTCTCTAATATAGGAGCATTTTACTATATACCCAACTCATGATGAATATAGGGTGCCTAATTGAGAGATACCTAGTTGTGAAACCTTGTACATGTCCCTATATGTATGGAAAAGGACCCCCTAATATCATGAATAATTTAGATCCCTCTAATAAATATGTGGCATAATTGGTGACCATATGTAAAACAACCTATTCATGCCCTTGTCTCCCCCTAGTCTAGATGAAAGGTTCTTAATAATGGAATTTTTGAGGTTTGGAATAACATATTTCTCAAACCATAAAATTTTAACTTTACACTTCACATCAATGTTGGGTGAATCCACACACCTAAAGATATATACCTAGATAAAATCCTCTAACCTGGTGATGGCCTCCCATAGGGATACTAGTTGAATTATCATCAATAAAATTATGATATAATAAATGTCCATGAGGGTGATGTTCCAATCTTTAGTAGCATATGGGAACCATAAGGTGTTTTGTTCCATGTCCCAATATGTCAATAGGTCACATAGTATCCTACTCAATGGGGGCACGACCACAACCTAAGCAATATATAAAAACAAACTTTTTCAAGAATGCCTATCTCATTATCTATCAAAATTGTTATAATTCATGGAAGCTACTTTTTCTCCCTAGCTCAGATCTAGTGAAGTAACCTCCCTGCTATAAAAAAAACACCTTAAATGATCCATTATCCCCATTTTTGACCTAAAAAATAATTCAAAACTTGTAATTTTCAATCCTAGATGAAACTACTTTGGTGGTTTTGCCTTTGTTTTGTAGTGGTTTCACAACCATTACATTCTCAATTATTGTGACACCACCCTAAACATGAGACATGTTGTTCATATAACTATTGAATTAAATATGTAATCACTAATCTACTTAGATTGATATTTTAATATCTATGCTTTAATTTTGACTATTAGTCATAACCTACCGAAACCCCCTCCACCTTTAAAAGCCAAAAATCAACTAGATGGGCAAAATTTTAACATTTTTTTAGCCTAAAAACCCTCCCAAACCCATACATACAATAAAATTTATAATTTAAAGGATTTTTATGCATTTTAACTATTTTTTTAAAATTGGGGCAAAAATAAAAAAAATCATAACTAACCTGAGCCTAACCCATTGCTCCTCCTATTGGTATGTTTTCCATTCTATTATTGTGTTTGTCAATTTGCCTACTTCCTAAATCAAATCCATCTCTATGAATCCAGAGATAAAAAATATCTAATGTTAATTAGCATAGATGATTTATATTTTGGACCAATTTTCAAATATATAATCTTTTAAAATAGCCAATGTGATTCAAAAGTTTTCCATTTTTAGCATTTTTCTTCCAAACTCATTTTTTACACATTCAAGATATTTTATATTTGATGGGGTAAAATTTAAGTTTTATAGGGACCTAAAAGCACAATTCAAATAGATATAAAAGAACATAAAAAAATATTCTATATTTTACCAGGCCACACCAACATACTAGACACCTAACTTCAACAATCTTTTAGTAAAAAATAAGACCCAAGAATAAACAGAACAAAAACTAAGATACCTACTAGATTTATTCAAAAGGAGAATATTTCTTGTTGCCTCCAACATTCTTCTTGGTGTTGTTGGACATGCCTCTATTTTGTGTACCGTGTACTTATGTCATATTTATTTTGTGTTCCACCATCCCTTTTTCTTTCTTAGATATTGTTTTCTTTTTCTTTGTAGTGGAACTTCTTAGGGTGATAGTGAGAATTTCCTTTCCTATTTTTTTAAGGGTGTCCTCTAGCCTTAGTCTATTACCTTAAACCATATTCATTTTACCAAAACCTCCCTCAACCTATTCACTTCCTACTTTAGGTTATTCCCTTGCTCCATCAAAAGGACCAATTGCCTTCTCATTTTCTACAAGTTTTCATTAAAGTCTATTTATTTTTGCCTAATCCCATCTAGGAAGTGCATTGTTTGACTATCTTCATCCCTCAAAAAAAAATTTTATTTCATTTCATAAATTTTGAAATTGGGGTTTTCAATGCCTTAGGAGAACTCCAAGTTTTTTCTAAATTTCTTTCTCACATTCTTCTCTTGGGTAGGAGAGTCATGGGACTTCTTTTTCTCTTTCTTCCTGGCCACTCAAGGGTGAGGATGGGATACTAAGAAGGGGAGGACATGATTATTCCTTCTTATATCTAGTTGATTTATTTAAGAGATCCATTGAGATCTTTTCCTTACTAATTTCCCTAAGATTGATCTCAATACTCCTCATAGGTGTCCCTTTCTTGGTTAGCAAAAAAAACAACCCTTGGTGGATTAGGTCAAAAGAGGGATTATCTTTGAAAGTTAAAATAGAGGATTACAGGGGCATAATAATATAATAGGGGAGGCTTATGTGATGAATTTTAAAGTGATTTAAAAGTAAAAAAGTGATGCAAAAATATTTTCATAAAATTTACATATAGAGTCAAATATCTCATTACTAAAGGGCATATGTTGGGCCACCTCTGTGGAAGGTCAGCCCTAGGGAATCGCTTTTTATCAGTTTGAAACATAGAGTCCATATCAAAAAAATTATGCATTAAATCTTTCTTATGTTTCTTGTATTATAAATATTTTATGCCTTTAAAGGAAATACCCATAACATCCCCAACCATTTATTCAGTGACATCAACCCTAATGCCTCTAAAAGTAACTTGCCACTATTTACATCCCATATCAAATCACTTGGACAAAAAATCATCATGGCCTTTAATACAAAACATAAATTTCATAATCCCTCTTTTTAAGCTTCCTCATACCTTTGTGATTCATTTGTACTTTAGCAAAATATATGGGCTTGCACCAATCCCTATCTCCCCACATGAATATGTTCTTATTTTAGCTTGGGTGATGAAAATTATAGAGTATTGAATGGTGGTTCAAGCTTATTATATTTTTGTTTGTCTAAATATTATTATCAAGATGTCTTTTGGAAGGAATTAATTCATACCTAAATTTTAAATTAGTGTAATAATCATGAGACTTAGTGTGAATTAGGATTCATTTAGGCATGATCACCTCTCATACATGTGTCTCTGCCACATGATAGAAAGGCTTAAATTTTCAAATCATGAGTGATAAGTGGAGAGATATGGGGGTGATATTAGAAGGGTCAATCCACTTGGATAAATTAGAGGTAAATACTCCATTTTTAAAAATAAACATGATTTAAGACCAAAAATAACAAATTTTAACAGTTTTTATCTTTCATATTCATGTTTGTATGTCATTTTGATTTTTTAGGTACATGATATTTGTCACCAAATTTAGTTCCCCAATAGAATACTTTAGTTAGTATACTCATCCCTATACACATGATAAGTAATCTCATCCAATTTTTTATTAGTTAGCATTATTTTTCAAAGTTTCATTAAATTGTACTTAATTCTTGTATTTTACATGTAGGTAACACTGAGTTTTATTTGGATTCATTTCACCATATATTAAATAAATATAAGTATTTATAACCCTATTTTGCATTTATCACACCATTACTTAGGTTCACATCCTCATTACTTCATGACAAGGCATCATCTCGAGGGGGACATATGTATGCAATCAAAAATTACATGGTGAAACATTTCTAAAACAAATTTGATGATGATGTAATAGTCTCCATAATATGCTAAGGCATGGTTTTATCTAACATTTTTACCCATGTTATCTATTTAACCTCATTTTTTATCTAGTTTTTAAGTCCTTTTATTTAATACAAAACTTCCCCTTTTTATGATGAAATTATCTCACTCTATGATGTAATTGTTTCTCTTTTGACATACATCATGGTGGTTTTGTAAACCACTTTAGTGATTTTTTTAAACCATGATGGCAATATCATCATATATATCACTATTCTTGTCAGTAAAATTGGTAGTTTCATCTTTATCTCATACAAAATATGGTGGTTTCATTATACATTTCCTGTATTTTAATTTTAGCATCTGAGACTTGAGTTCCTATGTATTTTTCATATTTTATTCTCATTTTCTCATTGATTATCTTTTTGTTTTCCCTCATGGCATCCCAACTTACTCCCACTCTTGTTTTCATCACTCCCAATCATTCCTAAGTTTAAATTTTAATTAGATAATATTTAAACTCACCCTTAAATATTCCTTGCTTATCCTAGAAATTTCTCAGTTTTAAATGAATTTTGAATCCAAATTTTATATTTAAGATTATGTATTTTAAGTTACATACATCCTCATCTTGTTTACTTTTTCTTTTTAATTCCATCTTTGGTAATTGTTTTCTAGAATATACATTTTTGGAGAAGGAAATACACTATATAAACAAATTCTTATTTAAATACTTAATGCTTTAATAATCCATAAAATCATTCAAAAATATTTTTGGGATAACTATGTTTCTAAGAAAAAAATGGAAACACAATTATCCCAAAAATATTCTTAATTAACTTCTTTGTTATCAATAGACCAACCAAACATAGTTAGTTGCTTCCTTATTTTAGATTGTGTTCTTTTTTTTTCTCTTATTTTTACTTCCATTTTTATGTTTCTATCCTTTTTCATGGATTTCCTCTGGTTATGTTGGCTAGAGGAGCTATCCTACTAAGGACAATCTACAACAATAATCTATTTTATTCCATCTAGTCTCACCTTGTTCAAGTTGGGGGTTTTCAATTTTATTTTCATTTATTATTTATTGTAATAGATTATTTTATATTTTCCTTTATTAATTATATTAACTTCATTTTTTTAAAAATTAAATATAAAATAAAAGAAATCTCTCTCCCTTTCCTCTCTTGCACCAAAAACATAGTTTATATTTCTTGCTTTACAAATTACATTTTGGTTGCTTTGAAATAATGTGGTTTTACACATCCTAAAAGGTAAATTAATCAAAAAAAATAATATATACATCCATCATACAATAGTTTATTTTTAATTTATAAAAAAAAAAATCATTCACTTAAAACTTCAATCAAATGTTTACAAAAACATTGACAAACTAGATAGCCAAAAACATTGCATGCTAGATCTTGAATCTATTCATTTTGTTAGTAAAATAATGTTTTTCTAAGACATTAACTTAGAAAATTAGGTTTTTCACACTCGCATCCATAAATATTTTCAATTCATAGATGATCATTCAATAACATTAAAAATTAGTTTTTAACTTGCATATACAAGTTAATTTATGAATTTCTAATGAGTATAATTACTAGGGTTTTGGGTTTTGATCTTGATATTTTCATGTTTGTGTGTGTGTGTGTGTGTGTGTGTGTGTGTGTGTGTGTGTGTGTGTGTGTGTGTGTGTGTGTGTGTGTGTGTGTGTGTGTGTGTGTGTGTGTGTGTGTGTGTGTGTGTGTGTGTGTGTGTGTGTGTGTGTGTGTGTGTGTGTGTGTGTGTGTGTGTGTGTGTGTGTGTGTGTGTGTGTGTGTGTGTGTGTGTAGTATCATATACTATCATTTTCATTAAAAACCAAAAATAAAATTCAATTCAACTAGATTGCATTGAATTAATCATGTTGCAAACTAATCAAAACATAGAAAAATTAATAACTACACCTTCCTTCCAAATTTTTTTTTAAACATTACATTAATCATAAAAGTCATTGAAAGTTAAAAAATTGATGTATTTAATTTTTTTAATTTTAGTTTTTTATAGCTTTTTTACATTTAGCTTATCAATTTTAGAAAGTATATGAGTTTGTTAGCTTTCATCAAAACATTGGAAAAACAACAAAAAAAGTCAAAAAGCTTTATCTAGATGGTCATAAGCATTTAAACCTTGATTACAACCTCCAAAATAGAAAAAATAAATTTAAACACAACTTAAATATAATATAATACATAGATATATGACATTAACTTACCTCTTGGATGACGCTCCTTAAGTGTCAACTCCTTCATAGAGCATGGCTTCCTTCTAGAGTTAGAGACCCAATTCTTGGCAGTAACATTTAATTTGATATTAACATTGAACTTAGAAGATAAATTTTTTATTTCACACCCATCCCACACCTCATTTTTACCTCCATCAATTATCTTGATGATAAAGATCATATTATCTATCATCCCATCATCATCTTTACCCAAGACCAAGGTCACCATTATAATGTTATCTAATCTTAGTCATCCACCTCCACTTCTCATTTTTATACTTGGAACTATCTTCATCTTTTATCATTTAATTCTTATATTAAATTTATAGGGCATATACATCATGATAGATTTGACCACAAACTAAAATTCATCCAACCTAGTCACACCCACTTTACCATTTCCATTACTGATCAAGAACTTCACCTCCTTGCCATCACCAATATATAGGGACCTTACATTTTCATCTCCACCTATTTAAATTACATTAAAAATCATTGTAGCATGGAAGATATCTTTTGGTTCCATCCCAAGCATTATGTTGATGGGTTGTTTGGAACAAATCATCAAATCTAAGTGGGGCATGAGTGCATCTAACCTATCCTAAAAAGAAAACATGAAATTCTTTCCTCATTGGCTCTTTCACCAGGTCATGGCATAATAGATACCTCATCAGCCACTATGTTTACTATTCCATTCGAGGAGAACTTTTTTGTTCTATAAGAGGTTTGAATAGATGATAAACTATGTTGGTCTTATGGTGCATTTCCCAATAAATAATCAAATGTGAATTTAGCATGAAAATAAAATTGATTTAAAACATGTAAATCACATTTATAGCTTTAGCAATGCATAAATAGTGATAAACAAGGGTTTTCAATCAAAATTAAACTAGTAATCATAGATTTAATAAATATCTAGCCTACCTACTCTAATAGATTTATAATATATGGTACAATATATGGGAAAGAGAAATAATAAACTTGTTTTATACTAAATGAATATCCCATTCGTTTGGTTAGATTACATCCATGAAACCAATCTATTACCTAACTAGTATACACACATCCATGATAAAATATGATGCAAGTGTTTGAGGGTTATAGCTATAAATAAAAATCACAAACCCACCATATACATGTGTAAAAAATTAATAATTATCTTCACAATCTTTATATCAAAGATATTAATTGAAAAACATAATATTGGATCCACCGTAACTAGGTGAAATATAGAAAAAGATTAAACACAACATTTCTCAAATAAAAAAATAACTAATGAAAAAAAAAAATTGTAGGAAAATAAGTAGTCTAGTCCTATATTCTAATGAAAAATTCCAAATGGACTAGCCCTTTACAAAGCCACTCAACTAGCTATTTATTACATTTCAATTTCTTTTACCAAAAGGGGGTTTTCCTTCCAAAATTGGTTGAATATATTTAATGTAATTGAACTACCAAGGGGAAATTTCAAGGAAGAGAGGTTTCCCATAGCATTAGAGGCTAAAATAATTAATTAAAATGGTCATTTATTACAAAAACATTATGAAGAGTGCACTTCACTCTTGTTTGAGCTAGCAATAACAAAAAAAATTCCATGAAAATGTTAAAATGTTTTAGTCCTTGCATTCATACTAGTTGATCCTTTTATATTTCATAATAAGATGGAAATAGATTTTTAACACTATAAATGAATGTGAAATAGAGTAATGGCTTAAAAATTATGGGTGAAAAACTAACGAACATTATGTTTATACTTGAATCACATCATGTATATATTTATCCCATGTGTTTTGGTGCCTATTTCTTCATGAATTACGTGGGGATGGATAGTTTTTTCATTTATCATATTAATTATCTCCAAGTGGTGCATTTTATTTCCCATCGAATCCTATATAATGAAGACAGTAAATTTCACATTTTCTAAAAAATACATAGAAATACATTAAATGTGACATTTAAGAACAACATAATTAAATTGTGATAATGATAGGTTTTGTAAGTTAAAATTTCCTCATAAAAGAACCATACCATCATGAATTCAATAAAATCATATTCTTGATGCCATTGATGGCTCAAAAATGGATCTATAGTGTGGTAGTTATGATTTAAATATGTTTTTATTTAGTTTAATCCCAAGTGGGAAATTTCAAATAAATATTAATTTTATTAAAAAAAATTAATAAAAAATAATATATTAAATTGTTTTGCATTTTTGCATTCAGTATGTTCAACCAACATAAGGTTTACATGACTTTCATGCTTATATCCTTGTGCCATAATTTTTGACCCAAATCTTATGCTATACTTTCATGGCCAAATTATGTGTTATACTTTTGTGCCTAACTCTTGTGCCAACCTTTCTTGTCCAACTCTTGTGCTGAACTTTCATGCCCAACTTATGTGTCAGACTTTCATGCCCAAATTATGTACTATAATTTCATGTCCAACTCTTTTTATATATTTTTATGTCCAAATTATGTGTTAGACTTTAATTATAAAATATTGTGTCAGTCTTTCATGCCTAGCTCTTACATCAAACTCTCGTGCCCAACTCTTACATCTATAAAATAGAGGTTAAGAATTGATTTTCACATCAAGTGTTCATCTAAAACCAAATTATTCCAAATAATCATCCCATTATATATATTTATCCATCATCCATATATTACATTCATTATCTTAACTAGACATTAATTAGTGAACCTAACATGAAGTGATTATCCTTTTACATTTTCCTCTTTTTCATTATTTTCACCATCCTTATACCTTTTCCATATTTTATGGGTATTAATTTACCCCCATAATATGTATATTTAAGTTATCTTTGAAGTAAGGGTATATTTTTTCACTCAAGAAAGGAGTCTTCAATCTCAAGGTGAAGCCTCCCTCTTCATATGGAACACTAATACTCTCATGAAAAATCTGGATATGACTTATCAAAACTAACATTTAAATTATCATATTAGATCAAGCATGATTATTCATGAAGTAAAATATCCATTATATATCACTAGTAAAAATGATGAATCTAAAAATATGATTATCATTAGTAGGAAAGGGACTAGTCCTCATTCAATAATCAAGCCTCCCATTAGCATACAAAACCTTGACATAGAAAGTGTTGTGAGATTAAATAAATATATTTAAATAATATATTACTTGAATATGGGTTGAATATAATCCAATCACCTCAAAATCTTCCCACTCATTTTCAAAATTGTTCCTATAACTCCTGATCAAAATGTAACAGTTGTCCCTAAGTCATCAAACCCAAACTAAATAGTTACATGATATCAACCTATCTTTCTTGAACTTTTATCCATGTAGGTCATTCATAAAAATACTAATTCATATCCAAATTAACTCATTTCAAAGTTGGTGACTCACATTAAAGATATAGAGAACCACTAGGATTTTTCTAATTAGGTATATCCTACTAATAGCCCTATGCCTACACCAACTTATAAGGCACCTTAATATTGTGTCAATCAGTCACCAATAAATCAAGTTCAAAGCTAAAACCTATGGGAAATTATTACTCATGGCGTACCTAACCATGTGGAACCTAACCCTCCTATAGTGTATCAAAATCCTATATAAACTCTATTAAGAGGCTCTTATGCCTACCTCCCTCCTAAAAATGTTATGGTGAATAAACAACCATCATATAGTCCTCCTAATCATATGGTCAATAACCAAATACCACCATATATTCTTCCAACTAATGTGGTGGAAAAACAAAAACCACCTTATGTACCTTATATATATGTGGTAATAAACCAGCCACCATCATATAATCCATCTAGTTACATGTTGGTCAACCAACTACCCTTGTACTCTCATGTCATCCTACCAATGCATCCCATTTATTCTAACCAATTATGATGAAGGAATATCAATAAATTTGTCATATTTTGGTATTTTTAAAATGTTTTAAGTATTTAGAGGGTCATTTTAGTCATATGAGGTTTGTATCAGTCACTCGTAGGTGTTAGATCTTTGTCAAATTTAAATTGGAATCACTTGGGCATTTTCTTGTCTAAATGATCATTTAAAATTATTTGAAAATCCATTTATTGATACTAAATTTTTTTGATGTTTTTGAAAGGTAAAAATGTTGTGACCTTGTGTGATGGATATATTTAGTATGTTCATGGTGGATTATTACTTGTTAGAGTTGATGTTATGTGTAAGTCTTAACTATGCCAAAACATACTAATAGTATGCCTTCCTTTACTACATTGGGGGAATCAAGAAGTAGTTAGGATAGTTATAGGAGTTAAAAATAGTTAGATGTTTGGATATAGAGTTAGTTAGGGTAGAGGGTAGTAAAGGTGGCAAAGAAGTTTTAATGGAGAATAGAGGAAACTCAAGAAATAGAAAAACTCTGTCTATATACTCAATTCTGTATGTACTTGTCAAGATCATGAATGTGGATAAATAAGAGAATATTTTGTAAACTTGAATAATTATTTTATTGTTATTTTTATTGGTAATGTGTTCATTTTTACTTTATTTATATTTATTAATTAAGAATGTATGCTCTAAAGTGAATAATAACTTTAAGATTTTCATGACCATGTTATAATCCTATAAACTATGTTTAGAAGACTAAGAAAACATATGTTTCAAGGGAATGATTCTATGAGAGTTGATTTTTTATCAACATATAATGGTAATAAAATTTTCAATGATCTAAAATTTATTATGTGGTTATCCAATTGTGTTTTGAACACATTTCATGTAGCATTCAATATAGATCCTATAGTAATCTATGTTTGTAGACACAATTAGACCAAGAATTTGAGTTAGTTGTTGAGTAGTGGCCTTAGAAAGAGGATTAACGTGATAATATAGGTTTTTTAGAGGTTATTATATAACCCTAGAAATACATCATACTCACTTGAAAGTAATATTTAAGTTTAAAACCTCAAAAATTAACCCTCTTAGGCCTTCACAGCTAGCTTATACATTATGTTAAGGTTTCAAGATATGAACTTGATTTTTAAAGAGATTTCACCATAAAAAGGGTTTCAAAATTTGTTATTAGAAAGGAAATAATTTATACTAAGGTATTTTATAGGTTCTATACTAAAAAGGTACGAATGCATATGGCAACAAGAGACTTTGTGTGTCATAGGTAGAGAAGATCTAATTAGGCCTAGGCAATGCCTCAAATGAGGTTAGAAAAATGACTTAAGAGTAGATTTAGGTTAATAAAATTCATGGAGAGAAGTAAATAGATAGTTTTTTTTTTATTATATTAGTTCCTCAATTACAATTTTTACCCATCCATACAGTTGAGAAAAGCCAAAAAAAAGTCTACTAGAGAACCATAACACATGAAAGAAGTAGAAAATGTTGAAAGAATGGAACATTGAGGATGTGAGGTTTGGTTAAAAAATTTAAGATTAATTGAAAAATAAGTTATATTTTTGTATGAAACTAATATAATAAGAAACCCTAAATTACATATTGAGTTATTTAGTCTATGAGGTAAGTATGAGAAAACAAACTTGAACAAACAAGATTGAGGAAAGTTGCAGAAAGTGAAAATGATAGTGACATTAAGGCAATGAAAGGTAAAATAATAAACACATTATATGTGTCTTAAAGAAGGATAATAGGTTTGGAGACTCAAGTAGAGTATCAATACAATAATATAAATAAGAGTACTAAATAATCAAAGATATAAAGAGTTTGAAGATAGAATACAAAGATAGTTCATAGCTAGGTCTTAGGCAGAGGTAAGTGTATGTTTACATCCATAATTAGAAAAGTTTTTGGAAGACATATACATAATTTTGGTATTATATAGATTTTTTTTATTTTTGAAGAGGATAAATAAGGTTTATAATAAAAGGAAGGTACATTTTTGATTTCATTTCATTTTATGTATTTGATAAATTCATGAAAGTGTTGAAGGTTGCTAATGCAAGTTGCAAGAATGGATAGATTAGAAGAAAGGGGAATATTTGTGTGTTTTAATCCCATAAAGAGAGAGAGAGAGAGAGAGAGAGAGAGAGAGAGAGAGAGAGAGAGAGAGAGAGAGAGAGAGAGAGAGAGAGAGAGAGAGGAGAGAGAGAGAGAGAGAAGAGAGAGAGAGAGAGAGAGAGAGAGAGAGAGAGAGAGAGAGAGAGAGAGAGAGAGAGAGAGAGAGAGAGAGAGAGAGAGAGAGAGAGAGAGAGAGAGAGAGAGAGAGAGAGAGAGAGAGAGAGAGAGAGAGAGAGAGAGAGAGAGAGAGGAGTCAAAGTGAAGATAAATAAAGTGAGAGAGACCCAAGTGAGGTAAGAGAGACAAGTAGGTAAGCTTTTAAAGAATAATAAAGGTCCAAGTGAGACCTATAAAGAGTATTAAGAGTTAAGAGTGAAATAAATATGAAGGTCTTGAAGAGTGAATATTGCCGCAAGAAGATGGAAAAGAAAAAGAAGTGAAGAAAGAGAATTAGAGAGAGATAAAGAGATTGTTGAGATGAAGATGATTTTTTCAAAGTTTGAAAAAGTATTGGAAGAGATAAGACCAATTTTTT